>JASDDO010000006.1:229027929-229589267 GCA_030015575.1 Agapanthus africanus | reverse complement strand
AAGTGAAGGACTTAACGGGTTGAGCAAAGGACTTGTAATCCCTCACTACGAAGAAATTCTATCTATTTACATGTAAACCCTAATATCTAGCAAAGATCCCGGCTTTGGGTTGTTCGGCACGTCTAAAATTTATTCCGGCATGTTTAGCGCTTATGATACCGTCACGAAGTGCCTAGGAACCCTACAGTGGATCAGAGCTCGTCTAAGCATTAGGCGATGTGTTTACGAAGTTAAAACTCCGATCGATACCCGTAACGACGCAAATGACCCTCTGCATGCTAAATTGTAAATTTTGGATTTGTTGCTATTAAAAATATGTAAAAAAATCAGCAGGGAATTGTAAGAATTACCATATAACCCGAGCCCCTAATTCCACCAAACGGCGGCGGAAGCGCGGCACAAGCATGGCTTGCGCGCGCTTCGCGGCCTGAACAGTAACATCAGGACACGTGGCTTCATGTAATGTGCCGTAGGTACTTGCTGAGGCTTCGGATATTTTTAACAGTGATTCCAGTATTATTTAAATCTGGGTTTATTTGGTAATAGTAGATTCGATCGGAATTTTTAAGTTCGTATTTCTTTCCGGATATTTAGAAATTGTTAAACTAGTTGAACGATATCATTAACTTACTGTTTCCCGGTACAGCAAACTTTCAAGTGTTGAAATTTATTCGGGTTTAAATCTTTCGGAAAATTGTACAAGTTAACTGGTGGACCCTCTAGAAGACAACAAACCTTAACTCGATTATGTGACCGTCTTGAACTGCCTTTTGAACCTTCGGTTTGGGGCATACGGCGTGCCACATGTGAGGCGTTGGCTTGACCCTTCTACGGCTGGATCACTGTACTGTGACTATTCTGGGATTATTTGAACTCCGCTCAAGAGTTGAGCACTTTAGGAAATTTTGGGAATTTGATTATCTGTCGTAGATTTAATACCGTATATTTATCTGGAATGTGATACAATATGTGGAATTCTAGAGTTAGGCATGAAATGCGGAATATGTGATATTTCGGATTTGCGATGTCTAAAGTGATTGTGGATTCCAAATATTGTAGTTTTACACTTTCTTTTCTGTGACCGTAGCGTAGTATGTGGTGTATCGCCGGCTTCGTTGCTATACATCACGACAATCGGGATACGCATACTTGCTTACGTTGATGATATGATAGTATTATGTGTGCTGGTATAGTTATTTGGATCGTCGCGATCAGAATAGCCGGGTGGTATGTGAGATGAGGTTTTTATTTTCATTCATGATAATTCATTTGTAATGAAATTCTTTTATTTGGGGCACTTCCAGATGCGTTGCTGTCACCAGTGTATATTATTTACTTTTCCGCATTAGGTAGACCCAAGGTGGGGAGCACAAGTAACCGGGTTCTAGGGTCCAGTGGGAGCCATCTCGAGGAGTCGAGACCGGGTCTCCTAACCCTAGAATTGGCAGTGTTACTTGCCGCTCTCGTAGGGGTCTTGGGATGTGGGTTTGGCTATTCGTCGCGACCGTGGAATCCGTGTTTATACAGGCTCGTATTAAAACACACGGACGTCCTAGTATATCCAATATTTCATATATGTTCTTCTGCTGCAATGTTCTGTGATGAGATCATATTACTGCCTGAGACGAATGCTTATACTATATATATTGCTGATATATAAATATTACTGCTTTCGTTTCTTCTGCTGATGCTTAGGAACCATAAGCTGATGGGATTTTATTAATGAGATTAATAAAGAAAAGAACCTAAAGAGTTGTAGGATCAAAAACTTTATAAAAAGGGTACGTACAGTTTTGCTTTGCACAGTGATATATACGATATATCCTGCACCTTATTCGATGAGGAAAGGACCGAGATCCCTTCACCGGGAGTGACTCTTAGCAAAACTAGCAGATGCTACAAAACGCGGTTTGTCTTTTGATTGCTTTTAGTGTTTTGCTTTGCACAGTGATATATAAGATATCCTGCACTTATTCGATGAGGAAAGGGCCGACGATCCCTTCCACCGGGAGTGACCCTTTAGCGAAACTAAGAAAAGCCTCAAACACTCCTTTTCAAAACTTCACTCGATTTCTACGACGATATCAAGTTCATTACGCTCAGGGTTTTCTGAAAAACCTGCGTAGCCCTCCGTCATTTCAGATAGATATTATATAGTATCGTGCTATGTTTGTGACTTAGTCAAGGCGTAGTGTACGGTAGCTAAGTAGTACTTATCTGCTAAAACATGAGATGTGATTGGATTAGGGTATTCGCACGGCCTTGTTGACTCAGTCAAGGGTCGTACGGGTGGGTTTAATTCAATCAAGAAATGTACGGTTGAACTTGACTTGCGATTTATGGTTTGTTGACTTAGTCAAGGTCATAGATCGCTAGGGGCAAAAAATATCGGGAATTTCAAGTGTTGAAATTTGCAATGAGATTGCATACCTCCTATGAGATAGTTGGATCCTGATACCCACTGCGAGTAAGGGTTACTCCTGGGAGAGTTTTACACAGGACAATTAGTCATTCAAGTAGGTGTGTAGAAAAGTGTTAACGAGGTTACGCCTCTGGGAAAACGAGGTTTACTAATTAGGTCCGTGCGAAAGCACGGGGAACCTCCCTCAAAGTACCGACACTGATCTGGCTGAAAGATTGACGAAATTGTAGGGTGTAATTAATCCCGGCTAATCTTACCTTTTAAGGTTTAAGGTAGATTGATAAAAACAGTGGGAGACATCCTGATTGGATAAGATAATAACCAATCTAATCTTGCAAGAGCATACGCTAAAGTGTTTTCTTCTCTCTCTCTCCAGGTAGTGACCATTTCAGGCCATAATCAAGATAATAATATGGATGATTGACTGAACCTAATTATTGTACTGAGCAAGGGAACGTCAGACCCGTTCTTTCTTATAAGAGTTATAAGACTGAACAGGAAACAGGAGAATATCTGGATTCTCACGCCGCCCAAAAGAACATGCATGTTGATGCATCTTCTTCAGGTGTGTTTGTTATTGAGAACTGTTTCTCAGTTCACCTTACGTCCTGGGTATTAGATACCGGATCAGGATCCCACATATGTAAACAGTTACATGGGCTACGTAAAGGTAGAGAACTGGGAAAAGATGATCATTCCGTTCTAGTAGGGAACGGTGCAAATGTTGCAGCCAAAGCAGTTGGCAAATATCACCTTGTATTACCAAGTCGTAATACACTGATTCTGAATGAGTGTTATTATATACCGAACTTGATGTGCAACATTATATCAGTTTCTTTATTGAGTAAAGAGGGATATAATTTTGTAGTACAGGAAAATGTTATGAACATATTCCTAGATCAAAAGTTGATTGCATCAGGCCCGTTACATAATGGCATATTCATTCTAAATCAGAATACAGTCCTAAATGTACAAAACACACACAAGAGAAAAGTTCAGATATGAACGAATCCTACTTGTGGCATTGTAGACTTGGTCATATCAATGCGACACGACTGGCTAAGTTACATAAGGATGGTTATTTGAATCCGTTCGAATTATCATCTTATGATACTTGCCATTCATGTCTCAAAGGAAAAATGACCAAAGCTCCGTTTAGTGGACACGGAGAAAGAGTTACCGAACTCTTAGGACTGATACATAGTGATGTATGCGGTCCCATGTCTACGCATGCCAGGAACGGTTCTTCCTACTTCATTACATTCACTGACGATCTCTCTAGATTCGGACATGTGTTCCTGATGAAACACAAGTCTGAAGCTTTTGAGAAATTCAGAGAATATAAGCAAGAAGTAGAGAACCAAACGGGCAAAAGTATTAAGATTCTTCGATCTGATCGAGGAGGTGAATACTTAAGCGGTGAGTTCCTAGATTATCTAAAAGAGAATGGGATTCTCTCTCAGCTTACTCCTCCTTATACACCACAGCACAACGGTGTATCGGAACGAAGGAATCGGACCCTATTAGATATGGTGCGATCTATGATGAGCGAAGCTGAGTTACCTATTTCCTTCTGGGGGTATGCGCTTGAGACAGCCATATACATATTGAATCTAGTTCCGTCTAAATCTATACCTACCACACCATATGAGATATGGAGTGGGAAGAGACCATATTTTAAACGAGTTAAGATATGGGGTTGTCCGGCCTATGTCAAAAGACAAAATCCGGACAAACTCGAGGCACGATCAGTCCTTTGCAAATTTGTGGGATATCCAAAGAATTCTCAAGGATATTTTTTCTACCACGCTGAGGAACAAAAAGTGTTTGTTGCTCAGCATGCCACCTTTTTGGAAAGGGAATTTCTTGCAAAAGAAATTAGTGGCAGAGAGGTAGAACTGGAAGAGGTTCCAGGACCACAAACTGCAACTGATGATTTGATGGAACCAGAAGATTCAATAGTACCCAACGAACCCCAGCCTCTCCGCCGATCTAGTAGGGTTTCTCGTCCACCTGAGAGATACTACGGTTTTCTCATTGATGGTGGAAGCGAGGATTGCATCATGGATGATGATGAACCCACTAGTTTCGAGCAGGCCATCACGAGTGGTGACTCTGTGAAATGGCTGGATGCAATGCGATCTGAGATGGAATCCATGTACACCAACAAAGTATGGACTTTGGAAAATGCTCCTGAAGGGGTAAAACCCATTGGGAGCAAGTGGATCTTTAAAAAGAAATTTGGTGTAGATGGAAAAGTTGAGACTTTCAAAGCTAGACTTGTAGCAAAGGGTTTTCGTCAACGTCCAGGTGTGGATTATGACGAAACCTTTTCTCCAGTGGCTATGCTTAAGTCCATCCGGATCTTACTTGCCATTGCTGCATACCATGACTACGAAATCTGGCAAATGGATGTTAAGACCGCTTTTCTAAACGATGATTTAGAAGAGTGCGTGTACATGACTCAGCCAGAGGGCTTCGTAGATAGTGGGAGCAGCGGAAAGGTGTGCAAGCTGCTTAAATCCATTAATGGGTTAAAGCAAGCATCGCGGAGTTGGAACATCTATTTTGATGTTGTAGTCAAAGAGTTTGACTTCATCAAAAATATAGATGAACCTTGTATCTATAAGAAGGTAGCAGAGGGTAAGGTTGTCTTCCTCGTATTGTACGTGGATGACATACTCTTGATAGGAAATGATATTCCTATGCTGCAATCAGTCAAGCTCTTCTTATCACAGAGATTCTCAATGAAAGATCTAGGTGATGCCTCCTGCATATTGGGAATCATGATCTATAGAGATAGATCTAAACGGATACTGGGATTGTTCCAATCCAGGTACATTGATACCATACTAAAGAGGTTTAGTATGGAAGAATCCAAGCGTGGGAATCAGCCCACGATCTCTGGACTCACTCTCTCCAAAGAGATGTCTCCCAAGACTGATTTGGAGAGAGCTCGCATGCAAGGGATACCCTATGCTTCGGCAGTAGGCTCTATCATGTATGCGATGCTATGTACCAGACCCGATGTAGCTACTCACTAAGTGTAGTGAGTCGGTATCAAACAGATCCAGGAGAGAGTCATTGGACAGCAGTGAAGAACATTCTCAAGTACTTACGAAGGACTAAGGAGATGTTCTTGGTGTATGGTAATGGAGAACTCCAGGTGGAGTCCTTTACCGATTCCAGCTTCCAAAGTGATAAGGACGACTCTAAGTCGCATTCGGGTTTTGTCTTTACCCTCAATGGAGGGGCGGTATGTTGGAAGAGTTCCAAACAGGATACCGTTGCAGACTCAACGATGGAGGCTGAATACATCGCTGCCAACGATGCTGCCAAAGAGGCTGTCTGGATCAAGAAGTTCATTAGTGAACTTGGTGTGGTTCCATCCATTGAGCATCCAATACCTCTGTATTGCGATAACAATGGAGCTGTGGCGTTAGCCAAGGAACCCAGGTCCCATCAGAAGTCCAGACATATTCTGAGGCGGTATCACCTGATCAGGGAGATAGTTGATCGCCGGGAGATCGAGGTCAGGAGAGTAGATACGAAGGACAACACTGCGGATCCATTCACCAAGGCTATTCCCAGATACAGTTTGAGAGATTATTCGGGATGCTAGGTATGAGATACTACAGCAGCTGGCCTTAGTGCAAGTGGGAGATTGTTAGTTATGTATATGCCCTAGAGGCCATTATTGTACATATGATGTATATTATAATGGATGCTTGGTTATATATAGAGAAGACTTTCTTGCTCGTCATGATAGTATGCTATTTGGTTTCACTTTATCTTAACATGTTGACTTGTATTGGTTTACTGTTTTACTCTCACATGTTGATAAAGCCCTTAGGACTTGTACTCGACTACTGGGACTATGATGAGATCATACTAGTGGGGCCGCGGTAGTCGATGAGTACATCCTATAACTGTTCCTAGTCGAGGGTATATCGAGACAGGGCATCGATACACCAGAGTAGACTAGCGTATACGCATCTTGACCCATATGATGGGCGATGGATGATCCCATATCCATCGGTGTTTGACATCAGAGATGGTGTACGGGTGCTCAGTGGAGACTGGGTACACTGGACGGACTCGCCGAGAACTCCCAGATGGTGATATACCACACGTCAGATGGCAGTTCTCCGGTGACACAGGTACAGGGTAGTCTGAAGACCCGAGATCGTCATAGAGTCTTGTGTGATTCCCACTGTGCTTTGATTTCCACCTTACCACGTCCAAGAAGGCGTGCAAAACGGTGGCTTTTGGGTACAGTCCCGAATCACATGGAGGCAATGAGCGATAGGAGGGGATTCGTCTCTCCCGGTATAGGGAGTTGATGTTGTGCTGTGTTCGATTGGCTATAACTGGAAGTCCCTGGCCAGGGCTGATATAGAGATTTACTGGTAAGTGTTACTAGTAGTTTCTCGACCCGTTATGAGCCATACATCGACACGACTTATCGGTTACTGGGGTCTGACGTATACCACCCCTAGACTTGATATGCGACATATCAGACGAACAGACCAGACTGTACGGGAGTGTTACTGGTTGGATTCACAGGAGAACGCACAGGCTAGCTTGTTGATCTTCTGATCGCTCAATACCTGGGTGGCTGTTACGTTTAGCTGACCGCTTGCAGCTTGTGGGTGTTTGATATGATCATCACCTGCTACCGGCGTATTGACGATTCTTTAGAGTCCTACACAGAGGTTTCTTGGCTCAGGCGAAACAGAGTAGTGGCATATATGTGATATGCGCAGGAGCGAGAATAATGCGATATGGGATACCGTATTAGATTCTCGCGATATATGGATATGAACCGGGTCATCGGATCAAGTGTTGATTCGATGAATCGGTACATGATATATTAGTCGGTTATATTCGATATAGCCGGATCGTCGGATCAAGTGTTGATTCGATGATTTAATATATAATAATATATATGATATATTATTATATTAACTAATATTGGCTTACTTTATTATTTCATTTTCTCAGTGGATGATACATTGATATATATGCGATATATGTTAACTGTATTATTTTCTTTTGTTGCAAATATATAATATATATATGATATATATTATTGTGACATGATATGATTAATTGTTAAACATGTTTAAGGATGATTAATTGAGGTTAGGGTTTGATTGGGTTTAGTTGCTTCAAGTTCTTTCTAGAAGCAATTTTCTTTTGTCATTTGTAAAGATATTTTGGATGACACATTTTTTAACTTAACCAAACCCTAACTCTAGTTATTTCTCTACAAGATCCTAGCCACTCATCCTTGACCATGGTTTTACAATTCAATCATATGTTTTATTCTATTCATCACAAAAGAAAATGATTATCATTATTCTTTTTCCATTATCATCTTCTTCTTCTTCTCTCTTGAAGAAGCTCTCTTGATTTTCTTAAGTGATGATAAAATATGAGAAAATGATATAGAAAGAAAGCAAAATCACTACTCTCTCATCCTCATCTCATCTAGCCCTTGGGATTAGGGTGTTCTTCTCTTTAGAGTGAGATAGCTTGAGTTCTTCGAAACCTCGACGTAGATCATCGGAGATTTGGATTACGACGAGCTAGAATGGATCGTTCGAGTCGTGGAGCCTCTCATGAGTCCGGGAGATCGTGGATCGCGGCAAAAAGGACTTCTACTCGGAGCTTGTGAAGTGAAGGAGCGGACTACAAAGGTTGTAATCCCTCACACTTAGATAAATGTTATCTATTTACATGTTAAACCCTAATAATCTAGCAAAGATCCCGGCTTTGGGTTGTTCGGCACGTCTAAAATTTAATCCGGGCATGTTTGATGCCTTATGAACCTTCACAAGAGTGCCTAGGAACCCTACAAGGGGGCTGCCTCGCTTCAGGTTTTGGCGGGTAACTTACCGCACCGGTAGGGGTCTAGGTTTCATTGCACAGGCTATCCACACGACCAGGGGAACGTTGGGTTTCAGTAGCGGCTCTGTGAAACCCGGGGATCCCAGATTATCTGTATTGTTCTGTGATGCTTATTACTTTTCTGTAATGTTGCATTTATCACGCCTGGAGCGATTATTGTATATTGGTATATCTATTAGTAGATGTTGTATATGTTTTACACTCGCGCTAGTCCAGTCCCCGCTCTGTCGTTAGTTAAGTAACCTAACGGGTGATGACGGGATCCAGTGACGAATGCGGATGTTATATACATACATTTTATTTTTGTTCTTTTCTGGTGTGATTAATTGATGGGACTGCGTTGATTCTGATCAATACGAAGATAAACAAACATGTTTGACGTTGTTGGAACAATTTTAAAAAGTGTTATTACAAGGAAGTTTTTCTTTTGTTTTGCACAGTGGTATTCAGTTGGAATATCCTGCACCTCATTCGACGAGGCAAGGGCCGAGATCCCTTCACCGGGAGTGACCCCTTGGGCAGAAACTTGCGTCAGGGTAATAACTTCAATACAGTCGATTACTTGTTGCTTTGCATCGCGGTATTCAGTTGGAATATTCTGCACCTCATTCCACGAGGAAAGAGCCGAGATCCCTTCACCGGGAGTGACCTCTTTAACGAAGGTTTTTGCCACTATATTTTCTAAAAAGCTATCAGGTTCCTTTAGCGATATCAAGTTCGTTACGTTAAAGGTTTTTCGCCAAAAACCAGCTGTAGCCCTCCGTCATTTCAGTTGGGTATTCAGTAGTATTCAAGCTGTGTATTTTGACTAACGCCAAGGCATAGTGTTTGGTAGCTGCTGGGTATTCATCTGTTGCATAGATAGATGAGTTGGTTTGGGACAGTCGTTCTGCCATTTGGCCAACGTCAGGGGCATGTACGGTTAGGTTCAAATTGACAAGATAATGATGGGTAGAAACGTGTATGTGACTTATGGCATTTGGCCAACGTCAGGATCATAAGAGCATGGGGCAAAAATCATATCGGGAGTTTCTAAAGAAACTGAAACTTGCCAAGTATGCGCATACCTTCTGGAGTGTGATAACGTAAGTGGATTCCTTCATGTTATCATGCGATGATAGTTGGATCCCGATTCCCACTGATGAGTTGGTTTACTTTTCGGGTGATCCCGACTAATTCTTCTTTCTGTAAGTCTACGGTAGCGCCCCGGCCGTCTAACAGACGCCAAATGCGGAACAAAAACTTTTTACAACTGGCGCTATTGCGCACTATAACCCGGATCTGCCATTAAATCTAAACTAACAAACTACAAAGTGGGTAGAAATGTTATATCGAACGATTCGAGTCCTTCGGTATTCAACCATCATCACACGCTTTGTTGCGGCTGCTCCGATCTCTTGAATCTCCAGTCTCGTTTTCCAGGTGGCACCACGTCGACGGATCTTTAAATGGGCTCCCACATCTGAACCGAGGCAACTCGGTCGTCAAGTTTGCTAAACGAGACGACCAAGATGAAGTAGAGAATGAGTAGAACAGTTTGTCTAGTTACGTCCAAGGCTATGAACGAACGGTTAATGAAGTTGCCATTTGGATCGAGTGGAAATATGAAATGAGTATCAAATTTCCACACAATTAAACTCTCATCTTTTTCTCTCAAGCAACCATAATCCCACACCAAGGGGGTCGGCCACTATATAAGGAGGTGGGGGTGAGTGTAGGAGAGGGGGAGGTGACCATAAGCACAATACTTATCATAACACCTAGTATGAACACAATTAATGCAAACCAATGATAATAAACCTAGTCATCACAACATTAATTGAACACTTAATGCATCAATGACTCATAAGCTTAGTCATCATCCTAGTCACCTTCTAGAAGCTTCCACACTCAACTTAAGAAAAGATAAATCCGTATTTAACCGAATGTTAAATACGGCTGATAGAAAACTGGAAACTGGCAACTTCCAAAAGTGATCCTGAAACGAATTTCAGAATAACCCCGTATCAGTATAAACATACCTGCATTTGTATTACGACCGAATACAAATGCAACTGAGACAAAGATATTATATCTACACAGTATAATACTGGGATCCGGCTTAAACCAAAACCGACCAGTATTATCTGCCCGAAAAACGACACGTGCGAAAACGCACGTGCATTTTCCGAACCCTGCCATAAAACCATACGGCCTTTACAACATTTCGCCTGAACTTGGGAAAGTGTCTGTGGGAGACTTTAATGACTCATCAACACACTGGCACTGGGTATAGCACGTCATAGGTACAAGCTGTATGTAACGGTTGCCTATGTATTGATTGGAAGGGACGCTGACGAGCGAACTCATCCATAAACCCTACTGAGCCTACAGTGACAATATACATACAGTCCGGTCCGTTCGTCTATAAGTATCGCATATCTGCCCAGGGGGCTAGTAACGTCAGACCACCAATAGCGGTATAATTCATGTCAGAGAGTGGCCCAGAACACCCTGAGATACTACTGGAGTACCTACCAGTAAATCTCCTGCCTCGGCCGAGAGCTTTGTGTAATGGCTCTCCTAGACACAGCGCGATCTCACCCCCAATACCGGGAGAGATGAATGCCCTGCCAATCCGCTCACTTGCCTCCATGTGGCTCGGGACTGTACCGAAAAAAGACCTGTTTGCACGACTCCTTTGAGCCGTGGTAGGGTAGAAATCAAAGCACAGTGGGAACTCACACGAGACAAATGACGACCTCAGGTCGATGAACTAACCTGTACACATGTCACCAGGGAACTGCTATCTGATGATATGTATAATACCAACTAGCATGTTCCCGGCGAGTCTTGTCCGGTGTACTCATATCCTAATGAGCACCTGTATACATCTTAGATGATCTAACTGACACCAGTGGCTTGTGAGACCGGCCACCGCCCCTCGTCGGGGTCTCGATTGTATGCACTAGTCTACTCTGGACTATCGATGCCCTATCTCGAAACTCCTATGACTAGGGACACTTTAAGGATGTGCTTACAGACCCCAGCTCCCCCGTATATGATCGCCATCATACTGCTGGTAGTCAAGCAAGAATCCTATGGGCTCTATCATCATGCAATAGTGAGCTAAAGCATGTATACGAAGATAAAGACAAACCAGATAGCATACTATCATCTCGAGTAAGACTGTCATATCGGTATAGGTCCTGCCTCAATCATTGCAATCACGTACCTGCGATCCAATAATTGACTTTGAGGGCACTATCTCCAACAATCTCCCACTTGCAGTTAAGGCTATTTATTGCGATGTCGCATACTCACAGCCCTTGTAATACCGAACACCCAACTTCTCTACTAATCAGTTCCACAAAGCTAGTTTGTAAAACTCTTGTGTTCGAGAAATAGCCTCAGTGAGTGGATCCGCCCTGATGTTTCTTTCTATATCTCTCTAAATCTCAAATTCGTGGAGAAAGCCATCTCCCGAATCGAGTAATACCTGTCTTAGAATATGTCTGAATATCTGATGGGACCTAGTTCATAAATGAACTCCAAATCTAAACTTCTTAGACTGTATCAATAACTGAACCTAATCAGTATCCAGCACCATGCCTCCCACAGTATCCTCTTGGACCACCTGTCCATAATACCATCCCTCGTCAGAGGAAAAACTATAACTCTGACAATCACTCTGTCATATATGTCACCCCTGAAGCCTGGAACGATAACCATCTCCCGAAGGAGGCTGCCGTCATCAAATCCGTAGAACATACATTTATGTTTTATAACTGCTTCCTTATGTTTCTTCAGGATTGGATTAATATAAACTTATCGCATCTAGTGCAAAAACAATATCCGGTGTGGTACTTGACATCTCACGATTGACTCAATTTCCTAAGCAAGTGATCTGCCAATCATGCACATCCCTCTCTCCTTTAGTCTGTAAGACACCTTTAGAGAGGGTGACTCCATCACCTGCAGGTACACCACCATGCCAGGAGTCATCTATTCTAAATACTATTAGAATACTGTCAAAGTACCCATATTGGGAAACTACCCAAATCTAGATCTAAAACCATAGATCTAGTAACCAGAATCTCAGATATTATATGCATATCCTTTGTGGAGAAACAACTGTGAGAAGACCAAAGTACAACCGATCGTAGTATAGGAATTTTACTTCCTACTTTGTGTATGTCATCCAAATACCAGGACATCACACCCTACTACCTTCTCACCAGATCCATCCTCTATTCTGATGAAGTCAAACCCATGACTGTCATATCAAAAAATAGATGATCTATCTCCGCTATATCTGCTCAAGTCTATAAATAGACATAAGCTGCTTGCCCACTATGCTTCCGCTGCTCCTACTGACTAAGACAACTCTCTAGCAAAATAATATCTACGTGCACTTCTAAAGATAGTTTAGAACGACGTTATACTTATCCTCCTGCCGAGTCTGGGTAAACAAGAACCTCCATGTCACCGTCCTTGAGGCTACCGGAGTACCTATCGGGTGTCTAAGGTTACCCACTATATCTGGGGAGTGGCTTTATTGGAATGTCAAAACTGATTGAATATATAGGTTCTATTAAATTTTCCGTAATCGTTTGCGGTTCTGGAATCACTTCCATTTCTACCATACTCCCACTACTGATTTCTGAAAAAGTCCATTTTAATAAAACTGTGACGAGTCTAGAACAATATCACTATTGATCTTCCAGATGGTAGAAATGTCAACCCTCGTCAAAGCCAGGGTCAACCTACAAACAGTCATTACATAAACATGCATTGAGTTATCCAGTGTCTGGTTTTAAGCATAAGCTGGACAACTCCCCTTACCTTAACATCGTTAAGATATGAACCATTCTATATCCAATATAGAAACATAGGCACTAATTTAATTTGAACCAGATTCAAATCATGCAGCTGTCTCCAGTGCATATCAACTTAATAGAGAAAGGCTAATCAGCATTACTCAACTTAGGATTACATCCAATTATGAGTAACCTGAAAGAGAAACAAGTTTCTCAAAATCATTACTATTATTTGAATTCCAATCACAAGAATCTACATCTTCGATCTCTTTGAAGAATCCCGATACTTGCGATACCTGGCTCTCTACTTTATTCTTATACCCACAATTTTTCATAACCTAGACATTGTATTTCTACGAAACACTTGTCTAAAAACTAGAGAAGTCACAAGTAAACATAACATAGTACGAGGACCTACCCCTTGGTCCTGACGGACACTGGACAACATACAATACTCTGTATAAGTCTGCTGAGTTGAATAACTCAAAACCTGTGTATCGTAGGTTGAAAACTGTACCCAGGCGATTTCCTCAAATATTACCAATTACAACGAATTCTGATATAATGAGGAAGATCTCCTAATTCCCAATAACTTACTCCCACTCATCATTTGTAAAACCATACAGATATCAGAATGAAACCTGGTAAATACATACCCTGGAGTAAGTTTCTAATCAGGAAATCAGTTTTCTTTTAACAATGTACTGAAACATGAAAATGTTTCGTAGGGGTATCCTGGTATTCCTAGTAATGCCTCTTCCATAATCTAATTCATGACTTTAACCGTATATTTCATTGCCATCTCTCCAAATCCCTTTATTTGTCTTTAGTCGTTACCTTCTGTACACCATCGTTAGGCTAAATGGTTTTCTTCCTTCCCTACCGTTCGGCACCAGCCTATGGTTTGGAAGAAGACTATCCAGTAAGCATAACAGGTGTACCCTCCTAATCCTAGGAGTACTCGCAACTTGAGAGAAGGTGATGATAAAAGATAACTGAATAATACCTTATTCCCTTTCTCCCGAACTGGGGAAAAAATGCAAAGGTGAAAATAGGAGTGGCGATGAAGTACGCGGTTTGGTCGTGAATGATAACAGTCGCAATTTACTTTGCCCTCTTTCTAATCCTTATATTTTGTCTTTACATATTACCTTCTGCACACCCTACTTAGGCTAATTGGTTTTCTTCATTCCCTACCTTTCCGCACCTGCCTATGGTTTGGAATAAGACTATCCAATAAGCGTAATAGGTGTACTCTCCTAAACTAAGGAGCCCTCGCAACCTGAGAGAAGGTGATAATAAAAGCCAACTGAATAAACCAATTCTATTTCTCCTGAACCTGAATCCACCTCGAAGAAGTCCCTTCGAGCTCGTATATAACCATACGATGGATCTATCCAATGGAAGTGGATGTCCGTAATAATACGGGGTGTTCTGAGAAATACAAAGGGTAAAAGAAGGAGCAGCAATGACTTATGCAACTTGGACAATCCAAAAGCCAGTATTTTAAGAAGGTTCGGTCAACTTGGTCACTGAGTCATAGTCTAGGGTCGGTCAAAAAGTCGCTGCCAAAGAGAGAGAGAGAGAGAGAAAAGAAACACTCTGCGTGCACTCTAACCTAGATCAGAATGGTTATCACTTTATCTAATCAGGAAACCTCCCACTGTTTTCTCAAATTCTCCTCCAAACTAGAAAGAAGAATTAGTCGGGATCACCCGAAGAGTAAACCAACTCATCAGTGAGAATCGGGATCCAACTATCATCGCATGATAACTTGATGTAAGACACTCAAGTTATCACACTCCAGAAGGTATGCGCATGCCTGGCAAGTTTTCTCTATGTTTGAAACTCCCGATGTGATTTTTGCCCCATGCTCTTATGACCTTGACGAAAGCCAACAAATCATAAGTCACATGTTAAAGTTCTGCCCGTGATTGTCCAGGTTAATTTGAACCCACCCGTACATACCCTTGACGAAAGCTAACAAGGTAACACGACTGTCCCAGACCAACACATCTATCTATGCTACAAATGAATACCCCAGCAGCTACCAAGCACCATACCTTGGTGAAAGTCAACAAACATAGCTTGAATACTACTGACCATCCATAAGATACGACGGAGGGCTACGACTGGTTTTTGTCGAAAAACCTTTAACGTAATGAACTCGATCTCGTTGAAGGAATGTTATAGCTTTTTATAAAAAATATAGTGACGAAAAACCTTTGCTAAAGAGGTCACTCCCGGTGAAGGGATCTCGGCTCTTTCCTCGTGAAATGAGGTGCAGGATATTCCAACTGAACATCTCGATGCAAAGCAACTTGTAATCGACTATATTAAAGTTATTACTCTGACGCAAACTTCTGCCTAAGGGATCACTCCCGGTGAAGGGATCTCGGTCCTTGCCTCGTCGAATGAGGTGCGGGATATTCTAAACTGAATATCACTATGCAAAACAAAAGGAAACGACTTTGTAATAACAGTTTTTTAAAAATTTGTTCCAACAACATCAAATATAGGTTTGTTTTATCTTGCATTGATAAGAATCAACGCAGTCCCATCAATCAATCACACCAGAAAAGAACGAAAATATAATGTACGTATATGCCATCCGCATTCGCCTCTGGGTCCCGTCATCACCCGTTAGGTTACTTAACTAACGACAGAGCGGGGACTGGACTAGCGCGGGTGTAAAACATATACAACATCTAATAGTATATATACCAATATACAATAATCGGTACAGGCGTGATAATATGCAACATTACAGAAAAGTAATAAGCATCACAGAACAATACAGATAACTGGGATCCCCGGGTTTCACAGAGCCGCTGCTGAAACCCGACGTTCCCTTGGTCGTGTGGATAGCCTGTGCAATGAAACCTAGACCCCTACGGGTGCGGCAAGTTACCCGCCAAAACCTGAAGCGAGGTAGTCCTCACAGCATAGTGAATGGAACACCCGGCACTTCATGGAATCCGGTAAATTGAGCACCCCTCCTTGGGTCAACCTGTACCCCCTATGAGTGCGGCGAATAGTCTGCCAATTCTAGAGTAAGGTCCCTTTGCCTCTCAATGCCATGAGATACGGACCCGTTGCCCTCCAGAACCCGGCTATCCGTGCACTCCTTCACGGGATAAACCTAGTACAGAAATAAAAATATGTATAACAGGTACATCGACCTCAACCCGGTCGTGCCCCAAAAGAATATTATACAAACAGGCAGTGACGGCAGTCCACAGGTTGGATGCTCACCCCGCAATATCAAATGTACAAATAATTCCAAACTGCACTACCATTGCACACTGCTATCCACCACGACATATCCGCAACATCACAGCACATCACAGAACATCAACACGAATGTCACGTTCGCAAACCCGTCTAAAAGAACTATAGCAATCAGACGCGGTTTACCGATCAAATGACATTCCCGGTCAGAGATATAATGTAAATACTGCATACTAACAAGTTTAAAATTTCGATCGACTAAATTTCCCGAAGTGGGCCCCACGCACATCTGCTGTACAGTAACAAAATTTGGGCCTAAAAGAACAGTACCAGAAACCATAATTTATCATGTAGAAACAACAGAAGAAACATGGTCCACCGAGTCACCAATACGGCCGCGGTTCCGCGGCGGTTTGGTCGACTCAGTGGGTCGTTTTTCTTCTGGTTCCTTAAAAAAGCCTGCTTAATTTTATGCAGTGCTTAAAATAAATTTTAGACCCTTTTAAAAATCAATAGAAACTTTAACATGGAATTTTGCGGTTTTTGAAAATCCGTTCGATCGATGTTTTAAATGCGTTAGCACAAGTTAGTATAGCTTAATGGTGAGGCTCTGATACCACTGTAAATCCACGGTAGCGCCCCGGCCGTCTAACAGACACCAAATGTGGAACAAAAACTTTTTACAAATGGCGCTATCGTGTAGTATAACCCGGATCTGCCATTAAAGCTAAACTAACAAACTATAAAATGGGTAGAAATGTTATACCGAACGATCCGAGTCCTTCGGTCTTCAACCATCATCCCACGCTTTATTGCGGCTGCTCCGATCTCTTGAATCTCCAGTCTCATCGTCCAGGTGGCACCACATCGACGGATCTTTAAACGGGCTCGCGCCTCTGAACCGAGACAACTCGGTCATCAAGTTTGCTAAAAGAGACGACCAAGATGAAGTAGAGAATGAGTAGAACACTTTGTCTCGTTATGTCTAAGGTTATGGACGAACGGTTAATGAAGTTGCCTTTTGGATCGGGTGGAAATATGAAATGAGTATCAAATTTCCATACACTTAAACTCTCATCTTTTTCTCTTAAGCAACCATAATCCCACACCAAGGGGGCCGACCACTAAATAAGGAGGTGGGGGTGAGTGTAGGAGAGGGGGAGGTGACCATAAGCACAATACTTATCATAACACCTAGTATGAACACAATTAATGCAAACCAATGATAATAAACCTAGTCATCACAACATTAATTGAACACTTAATGCATCAATGACTCATAAGCTTAGTCATCATCCTAGTCACCTTCTAGAAGCTTCCACACTCAATTCAAGAAAAGATAAATCCGTATTTAACCGAATGTTAAATACGGCTGATAGAAAACTGGAAACTGGAATCTTCCAAAAGTGATCCTGAAACGAATTTCAGGATAACCCCGTATCAGTATAAACATACCCGCATTTGTATTACGACCGAATACAAATGCAACTGAGACAAAGATATTATATCTACACAGTATAATACTGGGATCGGGCTTAAACCATAGCCGACCAGTATTATCTGCCCGAAAAACGACACGTGCATTTTCCGAACCCTGCCATAAAACCATATGGCCTCTACAACGTTTCGCTCGATCTTGGGAAAGTGTCTGTGGGGACTCTAATGACTCATCAACACACTGGCACTGGGTATAACCACTAGCACGTCAGAGGTACAAGCTGTACGTAACGGTTGCCTATGTATTGATTGGAAGGGAAGCTGACGAGCGAACCCATCCATAAACCCTACTGAGCCTAACAGTGACAATATACATACAGTCCGGTCCGTTCGTCTATGAGTATCACATATCTGCATAGGGGGCTAGTAACGTCAGACCCCCAATAGTGGTATAAGTCGTGTCAGAGAGTGGCCCAGAACACCCTGAAATACTACTGGAGTACCTACCAGTTAATCTCCTGCCTCGGCCGAGGGCTTTGTGTAATGGCTCTCCTAGACACAGCGTGATCTCACCCCCAATACCGGGAGAGACGAATCCCCTGCCGATCCACTTACTTGCCTCCATGTGGCTCGGGACTGTACCCAAAAAAGACCTGTTTGCACGACTCCTTTGAGCCGTGGTAGGGTAGAAATCAAAGCACAGTGGGAACTCACACGAGACAAATGACGACCTCAGGTCGATGAACTAACCTGTACACATGTCACCAGGGAACTGCTATCTGACGATATGTATAATACCAACTAGCATGTTCCCGGCGAGTCCTTCCCGGTGTACTCATATTCTAATGAGCACCTGCATACATCTTAGGTGATCTAACTGACACCAGTGGCTTGTGAGACCGGCCACCGCCCCTCATCGGGGTCTCGACTGTATACACTAGTCTACTCTGGAGTATCGATGCCCTGTCTCGAAACTCCTACGACTAGGGACACTTTAAGGATGTGCTTACAGACCCCAACTCCCGCGTATATGATCGCCATCATACTGCTGGTAGTCAAGCAAGAATCCTATGGGCTCTATCATTATGCAATAGTGAACTAAAGCATGTATACGATAATAAAGACAAACCAGATAGCATACTATCATCTCGAGTAAGACAGTCATATCGATATAGGCCCTGCCTCAATCATTGCAATCACGTACCTGCGATCTAATAATTGACTTTGAGGGCACTATCTCCAACACTTTCAGGTTTGGAGGAGAGTTTGACGGTACAGTGGGAGGTTTCCTGATTAGATAAAGTGATAACCATTATGATCTAGGTTAGAGTGCACGCAGAGTGTTTCTTTTCTCTCTCTCTTTGGTAGCGATCTTTGACCGACCCTAGACTATGACTCAGTGACCAAGTTGACCGAACTTTCTTAAAATACTGGCTTTTAGATTGTCTGAGTTGCATACATCCTTTCCGCTCCTTCTTTTACCCTTTGCATTTCTCCAGAACACCTCGTATTACTATAAACAACCACTTCCATTGGATAAATCCATCGTATGGTTATATACAAACTCGAAGGGACTCCTTCGAGGATGGATCCAGGTTCAGGAGAAATTGAATTGGTTTATTCAGTTGTTTTTTATCATTACCTTCTCTTAGGTTGCGAGGGCTCCTTGGTTTAGGAGAGTACACCTATTACGCTTATTGGATAGTCTTCTTCTAAACCATAGGCAAGTGCCGAAGTGTAGGGAATGAAGAAAACCAATTAGCCTAAGTAGGGTGTACAGAATAAAGACAAAATAAAAGGATTAGAAATAGGGCAAAGTAAATTGCGACTACTATCATTCACGACCAAACCGCATAGATCATCGCCACTCCTATTTCACCTTTTCTTTTCTCCAGTATAGGAGGAATAGAATAAGGTTTTATTCAAGTTGTCTTTTATCATCACCTTCTCTCAAGTTGCGAGTACTCCTAGGATTAGGAGTATACACCTATTACGCTTATTGGATAGTCTTCTTCTAAACCATATGCTGGTGCAGAACGGTAGGGAAAGAAGAAAACTATTTAGACTAACGATGGTATACAAAAGGTAACGACTAAAGACAAATAAAGGGATTTGGAGAGATAGCAAAGAAATATACGGTTACGGTCATGAATTGGATTATGGAAGAGGCATTACTAGGAATACCAGCATACCCCTACGAAACATTTTCATGTTTCTGTTTCACTGTGCATTGTTAAAGGAAAACAGATTTCCCGATTAGATACTTACACCAGGGTATGTATTTACCACGTATGATTCTCACATCTGTATGGTTTTACAGATGATGAGTAAGAGTAAGTTATTGGGAATAAGGTGACCATCATCATTATATCGGAATTCGTTGTAATTGGTGATATTTGAGGAAGTCACCTAGGTTTTTTGCCGGACGGCAAGTATTTGGTTTTGAGTATCCATTGTTGTGCACCAATTTCAAACTGATATATCTGTACGTTTATTTTTATAAAGTGAGATATAACTTTTTGAAATTATGTCCGTGACATTTACATATATCAGTTGTCAATTGGGTAAGGAGCATTGAACAATGGTGTAGTTCTTAACCATAAGTACATTTTTCAACCTACGATGCACAGGTTCTGAGTTATTCAACTCAGGGAACTCATACAGAGTATTGTATGTTGTCCAGTGTCCATTAGGACAAAGGGGTTGGTCCTCGTACTATGTTCTGTTTACTTGTGACTTCTCTAGTTTTTAGACAAGTGTTTCGTAGAAATACAAGGTCTAAGTTTTGAGAAGTTGTGGGTATAGGAATAAAGTAGAGAACCGGATGTCGCAAGTATCGGATTCTTCTAAGAAGATCGAAGATGTAGATACTTGTAATTGGTATTCAGTTGATAGTAATGGTTTTGAGAAACTTGTTTCTCTTTCAGGTTACTCATAATTGGATGCATTCCTAAGTTGAGTAATGCTGATCGGCCTCTCACCATTAAGTTGATATGCACTGGAGACAGCTGCATGATTTGAATCTGGTTCCAATTAAATAAGTGCCAAAGTTTCTATATTAGATATAGAATGGTTCATATCTTAACAATGTTAAAGTACGGGGAGTTGTCCGGCTTATGCTTAAAACCAATCTCTGGATAGCTCAAGGCACGTTTCTGTAATAGCAGTTTGTGGGATGACCCGGGCTATGTCGAGGGTTGACTTTCTACCATCTGGAAGATCAATAGTAATATTGTTCTTGACTCGCCATAGTTTTAGTAAAATGGATTTTTTCAAAAAACAGTAGTGGGAGTATGGTAGAACTGGAATTGATTCCAGACCGCAAACGATTACGGAAAATTTAATAGAACTGTTCATATCAGAATATTGCATTTAATACCGCCCATTCTTATGCTCGTTTATTTATAGGCAGGTGCTTTTTAATCCGTGTTTGCTACATATTTACAGGCTACAGGTTCATAGTCCAAAATAACGCAAATGATACAAAATATCCATAGTTACGCCAAAATACAGAACATCTGTTGTCAACAGATAAAAGCCCGGTTCCAGTCATCCGTATCCGTCCAGTGCCGCATACCGGTTCCAGAGACAAGCCAAATGACAGTGGTCATTCGTGTCTGGGACAAGCACAAAGCACAAGAGGGGCAGCACAAGAATCAATGGGTGCGTGGAGCTCGAGGGAGAAAAGGTCAAAAGTATTATTTTTGATGCCATTTTGGACTGTTGCAGATCTAAAGAAATTGTAGAAGCAATTTGCAATTTGGAACATGTATAATAACAGAGGAATGCAACACAAGGAAACCCACGAAGTACGAATCGCCAACTCCTCAAAAGGGCCACGGATCCGCGGCCCATATGGCGACTCGGCCGTGGATCCGCGGTCAAGTTAACTCGGTGGCAGATTATATTTTGGGGGCAGTTTGGTAATATCATTTAGGGCCAGAATGTTGCCCTTGGGTTTCAACACGCAGCCTATAAATAGCCCAGTTTTGTGCCAAGCCAAGGGTCTTCTTGATGCCTTCTTCTCCCATCTCTTTTAGTGTAGTTTAGTTTAGCTTCTTTTTCTTCTTCATGTCTTCCTCCATTAAAATGTAGTGAGAGCATTGAGTAGATGATGAAATGAAGATGATGGTTGTTTTTCTTATCTTGTATTTTTATTTCATTGCATTGTAATTTCATTTCTAGTGTAACTTTATTATTTGTTGTTTATTAGTTGTTGTTATTTCTTTTCTTGTTCTCTTTTCTTTTCTTCTTTTATCCGTATTTTCAAGCGATGGTACTCGACGGAGTTCCTTGCTAAGGTGAGGACCTAAGAGTTAGCTTGCTTCACTTGTAAAACCGTATTTTCCTTTCCTTTCTTCCTTCTTGTTTTGTTTTCTTTTCTTTTATGATGTGTGAATAATTTCCCTCTTGTTAAGGCTAAGGAAGGTGGTATGAGGGACGGAGAAATCCCTTGTGCTTCTCTTTGCCAAACATCTTGAAATGAACCCCGACCAAACAACCGCAACCCCCTCACTTAGGCGCGCTATACGTGACATGTAGCCGCGACCTAAGTTGAGAAGTCCTTTAAGCGCACTACAACGTGACATGTAGTTGTGACTTAATTGGAAACATGGTTGCGGGTGTTTGGCCGAGGGTTGGAAATAAGCGTATTTAGCGGACGGACAAGGGGCACTAGGAATGGATTTAGCGTTGGAAAGCTTGCTTAAACTCGCAAATCCCATTCCTATGTCCTCCTAATCCGCGCTACTTTCGATTATCCCAACACCGTCTTAAGGATGGCAAAAGATACGCACAAGACTAATCCTAACTCTACTAACCACTTAACCTTAACAAGCTTACTTGAACATAAAATACGACACTTAGGATAGAACTGAACAAACATATACACATTCTTTATTGACTCGTCTAAAACTCGAACGGACATACAACCATCTCCCTGTGGATCGACCCGTGCTCAACCGGCTAGCTGCATAGTGATACCGTCCTGATCGCGGTTATAACTTTAGAATTTTGAATCCCGACATGCCAAAAGCGTGCTGATCAAGAACCTAAAGATTCAATCAGGTTTGACATTCCATTAGCCATTCCGCAGATATGATGGGTAACCTCAGGCACCCGAGAGGTATTCCGATAGCCTCAAGGACGGTGACAGGGAGGTTGTTGTTTACCCATACTTGACACTACTGTTGTTCCAGACTATGAGACCCGGCATGAGGTTAAGTATAGCATCGTTCTAAACTAGCTTTAGAAGTGCACGTATATATTATTCTGCCAGAGGGTTGTTATGGTCAGTGGGAGCAGCGGAACCATAGTGGACAAGTTGCTTATGTCTATTTATAGACTAGAGCAGATATGGCAGAAATAGATCATCTAATTTTAATGTGACAGTCATGGCTTTGACTTCATCAGAATAGGGGATGGATCTGTTAAGAAGGTAGTAGGGTGTGATGTCCTGATATTTGGATGACATACACAGAGTAGGAAGTAAAATTCCTATATTACAATCGTTTTTACTGTGGTTGTCACACAGTTGTTTCTCCACAAAGGATATGGATATAATATCAAACATTCTGGTTACTAAATCTATGGTTTTAGATCTAGATTTGGGTAGTTTCCCAATCTGGGTACTTCGACAGTATTCTAAAGGTATTTGGAATAGATGACTCCTGGCATGGTGGTGTACCTGCAGGTGATGGAGTCACCCTCTCTAAAGGTGTCTTACAGACTAAAGGGGAGAGGGATGTGCATGATTAGCATATCACTTTCTTAGGCAATTGAGTCAATCGTGAGATGTCAAGTACCACACCAGATGTTGTTTATATACTAGATGCAATAAGTTTATATTAATCCAATCCTGAAGAAACATACGGAAGCAGTTTTAGAACATAAGTGCATGTTCTAGGGATTTGATGACGGCAGCCTCCTTCGGGAGACGGTTATCATTCCAGGTTTCAAAAGGTGACATGGATGACAGAGTGATTATCAGAGTTGTAATTTTCCCTCTGACAAAAGGGGGCAGTATTATGGACAGGTGGTCCAAGAGGATACTGTAGGAGGCATGGTGCTGGATACTGATTAGTTCAGTTATCGATACAGTCTAAGAAGTTTGGATTTGGAGTTCATTTATAAACTAGGTCCCATCAGATATCCAGACATATTCTAAGACAGGTATTACTCAATTCGGGAGATGGCTTTCTCCGCAAACTTGAGATTAAGAGAGACATAGAAAGAAATATCAGGGCGGATCCACTCACTGAGGCTATTTCTCGAACATAATAGTTTTACAAACGGGTTTTGTGAAACTGATTAGTAGAGGAGTTGGGTGTTCGGTATCACACGGGCAGTGAGTATGCGACATCGCAATAATTAACCTTAAGTGAAAGTGGGAGATTGTTGGATGTAGTGCCCTCAAAGTCAATTATTGGATCGCAGGTACGTGATTGCAATGATTGAGGGAGGACCTATACCGGTAGGACAGTCTTACTCAAGATGATAGTATGCTATCTGGTTTTCCTTTATCAGCCGTGTACAGTTTTAGGTGACATGATCACTATTACACGTTGATAGAGCCCTTAGGATCCTGCTTGACTACCAATAGTATGATGGCGATCATATACGTGAGAGTTGGATAGTCCATAAGCACATCGTTAAAAGTGGTCCCTAGTCGTGGGAGTTTCGAGACAGGGCATCGATACTCCAGAGTCGACTAGTGTATACAGTCGAGACCCCGACGAGGGGCGGTGGCCGGTCTCACAAGCCATTGGTGTCAGTTGGATCACCTAATATGTATACAGGTGCTCATTGGGTTATGAGTACACCGGACAGGACTCGCCGGGAACCTGCTAGTTGGTTTTATACCTAGCGTCAGATAGCAGTTCCCTGGTGACATGTGTACATGTTAGTTCATCGACCTGAGGTCATCATTTGTCTCATGTGAGTTCCCACTGTGCTTTTATTACTACCCTACCATGGCTCAAAGGAGTCGTGCAAACAGGTTTTAGTTAGGTACAGTCCCGAGCCACATGGAGGCAAGTGAGCGGATGGCAGGGGATTCGTCTCTCCCGGTATTGGGGGTGAGATCGCGCTGTATCTAGGAGAGCCATTACACCAAGTCCTTGGCCAAGGCAGGTGAGAATTACTGGTAGATATTCCAGTAGTTTCTCACGGTGTTCAGGGCTACTCTCCGACACGACTTATACCGCTATTGGGGGTCTGACGTTACCAGCCCCCTAGGTCAGATATGCGATGCTCATAGACGAACGGACCGGACTGTACGGATATTGTCACTGATAGGATCAGTAGGGTTCATGGATGAGTTCGCTCATCGGCTTCCATTTCGGTCAGTACAAGGGCAGCCGTTACGCACAGCTAGTGCCGCTGACGTGCTTGTGGTTAAACCCACTGCTAGGGTACTGATGAGTCTTTAGAGTCCCCACAGATAGTTTCCCAAGTTCGGGCGAAACGTTGTAGAGGCCGTATGGTTTTATGGCAAGGTTCGAAAATGCATGTGCACTTGTGCACGTGTCATATTTCGGACAGATAATACTGGTGGGCTTTGGTTTAAGCCGGATCCAAGTATTATATCGAGTCGGAATATTTTAGTCTCTCGTATTCGTATTCGGTCGGAATACGGATACAGGTATGTATATACAGGTGAGGGGTATTCTCGTAATCCGTTACGAGAATATTTTAGAAGATGCATTTCTTTTGGTTAATCATTTTGGTTTAAATGATTAAATGAATTTTGGAAAGTGTGACTCATTCTTGGTGACACATTTCTTCTAACATGTTCATTAGTGACTTATGCTAATGAGTCACTAAGTGAGTCATGATAGAATTAATTGTGTTTTGTTTTGTGTATAAATATTTTAGGGTTTGTGAAGATATTTTTGGGGAGATATTTTTTGAGATATTTTCTTTACACAAACCATATATATCTACTCACAAAAGAAATAACAACAAGTAATTATGCTTGAGTTCTTTCTCTCTTGATAGTTTTCTTGAGTTCACAATTTCCATCTCTAAGCATCTTCTTCAATCTCCACCCTAACCTTCTCATGTGATGAGAACTCTAGGGTGTTTGAGACAAAGTATTCTACTCATTCTCTACTTCATCTTGGACATGTCGGTTAGCATACTTCATGTCCGAGTTGTCTCGGTATAGAGGCAGGAGCCCGTTTAAAGATCCATTGACGTGGTGCCACCTCGATGAGGAGACAAGAGATCGGAGTTGCTGCAAGGAGCGTGGGATGATGGCTAAAGACCGAAGTACTTGGATCGATCGGTATAGCCTTTCTACCTCTTCACAGTTTGTTAGTTTAGCTTTAATGGCAAGATCCGGGTTATAGTATGCGATAGCGCCAGTTATAAAAGTTTTTGTTCTGCGTTTGGCGTCAGAATGACGGCCGGGGCGCTACCATAGACTTACACACCCATGATGCAATCCTCGCTCCCACCATCAATGAGAAAACCGTAGTATCTCTAAGGTAGGTGAGGAACCCTACTAGATCGGCGGAGTGGCCGAGGTTCATTGGGTACTACTGAATCCTGTGGTTCCACCAAATTTTCTGTCTCAGTTTGTGCAGCTGGAACCTCTTCCAGTTCTACCTCTTTTCCACTAATTTCTTTTTCAATAAATTCCTTTTCCAAAAAAGTGGCATGACGAGAAACAAACACCCTTTGTTCCTCGGTTAGGTAGAAAATATACCCTCGCGAATGTTTCGGATATCCAATAAACTTGCACAAAACGGACCTTGCCTTGAGTTTGTCCGGATTTTGTGTTTCACATACGCCGGACAACCCCATATCTTAACATAATTAAGACATGGTCTCTTCCCCTTCCATATCTCATATGGAGTGGTAGGCACTGATTTGGTAAGAACCATATTCAATAGGTCTGCCGCTGTCTCCAACGCATAACCCCAAAAGGAAATAAGTAACTCAGCGGTGCTCATCATAGAGCGCACCATATCTAATAGGGTGCGGTTCCTCCGTTCTGATACACCGTTGTGCTGTGGTGTATACGAAGGAGTAAGCTGAGAGAGAATCTCATTCTCTTTTAGGTAGTCCAAGAATTCATTAATCAAGTATTCGCCTCCCCGATCAGATCGAAGGATTTTAATACTTCTACCCGTCTGGTTCTCAACTTCTTGTTTATATTCTCTAAATTTCTCAAAATCTTCAGACTTGTGTTTCATCAGGAACACATGTCTGAATCTTAAGAGATCGTCAGTGAATGTAATGAAGTACGAGAAACCATCCCTGGCATGTGTAGACATAGGACCGCATACATCACTATGTATCGGTCCCAAGAGTTCAGTAACTCTTTTTCCGTGTCTACTAAATGGAGTTTTGGTCATTTTGCCTTTGAGACATGATTGGAAAGTGTCATAAGACGAAAATTCAAACGAATTCAAATTTCCATCCTTATGTAACTTAGCTAGTCGTGTCGCATTGATATGACCTAGTCTACAATGCCACAAAAAGGATTTGTTCATTTCTGAACTCTTCCTCTTGTGTGTGTTTGTTATGTTCAGAACTGTAGTTTGATTTAGAACATAAATGTCATTGCATAACATGCCTGATCCAACCGACTTTTGGTTCAGGAAAATGTTCATAACATTATCCTGTAATACAAAATTATATCCCTCTTTACTTAATAAAGAAACTGATATAATGTTGAATATCAGGTTCGGCATGTAATAGCATTCGTTCAGAATTAATGTATTACCACTTGGTAATACAAGGTGATATTCCCCGACGGATTTAGCTGCAACAATTGCACCATTTCCAACCCTTATGTCCTTATCACCTTCTCCCAGTTCTCTACCTTTCCTTAGCCCATGTAACAGATTACTTATGCGGGATCCTGATCCGGTATCCAATACTTAGGACGTAGAGCAAAGTGAGAAATAGTTCTTTGTAACGAATACACCCGAAGAAAATGCATCAACATGTACTTTCTTCAATTGGGTGGCATGGGAATCCTGGCATTCCCGTATTTCCTGTTCAGTCTTATAACATTTATAAGAAAGAACGGAAGCAACGTTCCCCAGCCCAGTGTAATAAGCAGGTTCGGTCGATACATCAATGCTATTATCTTGATTAAGACGTGACATGGTCGCTACCTGGAGAGAGAGAGAAAAGAAAATTCTTTAGCGTATGCTCCTGCAAGATTAGATTGGTTATTATCTTATCTAATCAGGATGGCTCGCACTGCTTTTTATCAAGTCTTTCTTCAAACCCTAAAAGGAAAGACTAGCAGGGATTAATTACAGTCTACAACTTCGCTAACCGTTCAGCCAGGCCAGTGTCAGTACTTGAGGGAAGTTCCCCATGCTTTCGCACGGACCTAATTAAAATAAACATCGTCTTCCCAGAGGCGTAGCCCCATTCACACTTTTCTAGATACCTAATGGGTTAGCTAATTGTAAAGTGTAAAACTCTCGCAGGAGCAACTCTTGCTCGCAGCAGGATCGGGATCCAACTATCTCATAGAAGGTATGCAATCCCATTACAAGTTTCAACACATGAAACTCCCGATATATTTTGCCCCTAGCGTCCTATGAGCTTGACGCAGGCCAACAAACCATAGTCCACTAGTCAAGTCTAACCCGTCATTTCTTGATTGAATCAAACCCACCCGCATGACCCTTGACGCGGGCCAACAAGGTCGTATGACTACCCTAATCCAATTGCATCTCATGCTTTAGCAGATAAGCACTAATCAGCTACCGTATACTACGCCTTGACGCAGGCCAACAAACGTAGCATGGATACTAAATAGATCTTATCTGAAATGACGGAGGGCTACGATAGGTTTTTATGAAAACCTTTTGCGTAATGAACTTGATATCATCGCGTAATCGAGTGATTTTGAAAAGGAGTGTTTTTTTAGGCTTTTCCTAGTTTTTCTAAAGAGGTCACTCCCGGTGAAAGGATCTCGGCTTTTTGCTTAACGAATAAGGTACCGGATATTTCACAAATACCACTATGCAAAGCAAAGACTCCAAAAGCAATCAAAAACGAAACCGAGCTGGTTGTCGTATCTGCTAGTTTTGCTAAAGAGATCACTCCCGGTGAAGAGATCTCGGCTATTTCTTTATCGAATAAGGTGTAGGATATTTCACAAATACCACTATGCAAAGCAATAACTAGAGCTGCCCTTTTTGAAAATTTGATTCCACAACATCTTTTAGGTTTCTTTCTTTTCATTAATCTCATTAATGAAGTTCCATCATTTATGCTTCCTAAGCATCACAGAAAATAAAACGAAAATAGAACGTACGCTTATGCCATCCGCATTCGCCACAGTGTCCCATTATGCACCGTTAGGTTACTTAACTAACGGCATACCAGGACGGGACTAGCGCGGGTGCAAAACATAAGCAACGTTTATTATATATCTCATATATAATATATAACCATTCGTCTCAGAATCCACAGTGATCACATCACAGAGCAGCAGAAGATAACATATGAAATATTGGATATTCTAGGATTTCCGTATTTTATATCAAGCCAATAAAAAACACGGATTCCAAGGTCGCGATGAATAGCCAAACCCACATCCCTAGACCCCTACGAGAGTGGCAAGTAACCCTCCTAATTCTAGGGTAAGGAGACCCGGTCTCGACTCCTCGAGATGGCCTTCCACTGGACCCTAGAACCCGGTTACTTATGCTCTCCTCCTTGGGTTTATCCTAATGCAGAAAAGTAAATAATATACATCAATGGTGACATCATCCATAACCCGGAAGTGCCCCAAATAAAAGAATATTACATACATTGAATTTTACATGAATGAAAACAAAAAACTCTCATCTCATATAAAACCCCCGGCTATTCAAACACGACGATCCAATATAACATATCACAGCAACACATAACATCACATGTCATCAACGTAAGTAAATATGTGTATCCTAATTGTCGTTGACATATAGCAACGAAACCGGCGATGCACCATATATTACACTTATGGTCGCAGAAAAGAAAGTGAAAAGCTATAACAATTGGAATCGTTACTGCCCTTATACATCATAAACCCGGAATATCACATATTCTGGATTTCATGCCTAACAATGCAAATTTTACATTTAGGTCTCATCTATGAAAACACTTTTCAAAAGAAGTCGGGTAATTCAACAAGATTCCCGATTTCACCCGAGACCGAAATGTTAAACTTGCACGCAACTAATTATTTTTCACAAAACTAATTAGTGTAGATTCCAATTATTGTATCACAATCTCAGATAACTAGACAATGTTAAACTTCCTGATCGAATCAACAAACACCCACAATTACCCCGAGGACTCAACACTTGAGCATAGTTAAAGAATACCCAAAACATGCCACAGTATCTATGGAGCAGCCGTAGAAGGATCAACTAATGCCTCACTTATAGCACCGCGGAATTAAATTACGGCAAACCCTAGGGTTCGGTTACGATTCCGTGGTCATAGAATCAAGTTAGGGTTTTGTTCTTCTAAAGGGTCCACAGAATTACTTGCATGATCTTTCGAATATATATTAACAAGGAAAATTCCAACACTTGGAAAATTTCCAGCAAGGGTAAAGTTGGGTTATTGATATTCGTTCGAACGTTTTAACATGGTCTAGAATACCTGAAACAAAGCTAGAATTATGAATACGAAACACTCTGAATGGAATTTGCATAAAGATAATATCACATGCAAATTTCAAAAACTAGCAACACCTGAAAACCAAAACCCATAGATGGAACACTGTAAAAATTTGAACCCAAAACCCTTCCCAAAAACCGAGGTGGCCGGATTATTTCCTCATGTGGCCGGACAAAATCCGGCGAGGGGTGTTCAAATTTCTACTGTGTTCATGTTGCATCTCATACAATATTCTGCAGTTGCTTAAAAAAATTTTGACTCTCTAAAAAATTCGACAGAAACTAGGGTTTTGAATCGGGTGTTTCAGAGTTGTTTCGGTTTCGTAATCCTATAAAGTTTGTCTAATTCTCTATCTTGGCTCTGATACCACTGTAGGGTTCCTAAGCACGACAGCAAGGTTTCGGATGGCATCATCCATGCCAAATTAAAATTTTTCCATGCTAAAAGAACCCTAACCTAGAATCTTAGACTAGAGAATCATAAGAAAACTAAATGTAAACAACTTTATATCTAAGTGTGTAGGGATTACAACCTTTGTAGTCCGCTCCTTCACTTCATTAGCTCCAAGTAGTGGTCCCTCCGCTGCGATCATCGAACTCTCGGACTCTTGAGCGGCTCCACAAGATGAATGATCCATGCTTGCTTGAAGTCTTCAAAATCCAAGATGATCTACGTCGAGGAAACACGAACTCAAGCTATCTCTTAACTAATATGGAATTAGTGAAGCTAACACCCTAATCTAAATGACTAGTTTAGAAAAGGATGATGAAGTAGGAATTTTGCACACTTTAGAATTTAATTTCTCACTATTTTTCTTTATCTCCTCAAAACCTAGAAGGAGCTTGAAGGAGATGAAGGAGATGATGAATCAAAAGAGAATGAGAGTGAGGTTAGAAATGCAACTATGGTGAGTTTATATCATGCACTAACCGATGGAGAGAATTGACCATGGCTATGTGTAATGGTTAGGTTTAAAAAATATCTCAAGTGAAACAAAATTGGTGGACTAAGTCAATGGTTATCAACAAGCTTCTCCAAGCTTCCAACCATGAGTCATTTCCACTAAATTTTGAATTACTTGATATAAATAAAAACCCAAACATTATTAATAGCATGGTGTAAGTCTCATATACCCATGCTGCATGTATAACCTAACATGTCACAATAATATATATCATATATATATTATTTGTGAATAAAAGAAAACAATACAATAAACATATATCACAAATATGTTAAATGTATCAAAAGTGAGAAAAAGAAATACTTAAGTGAGAATATATTAGTTAATGTAATTTAATATATCAAATATATAATTATACATTAAATTATTAAACCAACACTTGATTTAATAATCCGGCTATATCACATATAACCGACTAATATAATATGTATCATTTCATCGAATCAACACTTGATCCGATAACCCGGTTATATCACATATAACCGGCCGATATCACATATCGCGAGAATAGAAGACGGTATCACATACACGTATTAATCTTGGTCCCGCACATATCATATATGAGCTCCTACTCCGTTTCGCCTGAGCCAGGAAACCTCTGTTTAAAACTCTAAAAACTCGTCAATACGCCGGCAGTAGGTAGTGATCATTGTTGGGTTCCTAAACACGACAGCAAAGTTTCGGGTGGCATCATCCATGCCAAATTTAAATTTTTGCCATGTTAGAACAACCCAAGACAAGATCTTTAACTAGAGAATCAAATGGAAACAACAAGTAAACACTTTACTACTGAGTGATTAGGGATTACAACCTTTATAGTCCTCTCCTTCACTTCTAAAGCTCCAAGTTGAAGTCCCTTCGCTGCGATCATCATGCTCCCGGGCTCTAGAGAGGCTCTATGAGGTGAATGAGGCATCCTTGCTTGTAGTCTTCACAATCCAAGATGATCTACGTCGAAGCAACAAAAACTCAAGCTTACACTTCACTAATGAGGTATTAGTGAAGCTAACACACTAATCTAAGTTGCTAAAATAGATGAGAATGATGAAGTAGGGTTTTTTCTCACTTTAGAATTCTAATTCTCACTATTTTTCATCACTTTTCTCAAGTCAAGATAGCAAAAATCAATCAAGAAGAAGAAGCTCAAGTGAAGTGATGAAGAGTATGAATGAGGTTAGAAATGCAACCTAGGGTTAAAAAATATCCTGGCTAACTCATGTAGAGAATAAACCATGAGCTAGGGTTAGGTTAGGTTAACAAATATCTTAGTAAATATCTATGAGTGGACTAAGTCAATCATGAAAAAATATCACAAGATTAATCCATAATTTAGAATTAACTAAAACAATTAATCTAACCCTAATCTCTAGTCATGGTGTGAATCTCATAAACCCTAGTTGCATATGTAGCTTAGCATATTACAATTATAGATATCACATATATATAATTTTGTAACAAAAGAAAAGAATACAATAAACATATATCACATATATGTTAAATGTATTCAAAGTGAGAAAATGAAATACTAAAGTAAGTATATATATTAGTTAATGTAATTTAATATATCAAATATATAATTATACATTAAATTATCGAATCAACACTTGATCCGATAATCCGGTTATATTACATATAACCGACTAATATAAAATGTATCATCTCATCGAATCAACATTTGATCCGATGACCCGGCTGTATCACATATAACCGGCCGATATCTCATATCGCGAGAATAGAATACCGTATCACATACACGTATCAATCTCGGTCCCGCACATATCACATATATGCTCCTACTCCATTTCTCCTGAGCCCGGAAACCTCTGTGTAGGACTCTAAAGACTCGTCAATACGCCGGCAACAGGTGATGATCATATCAAACACCCACAAGTCGCAAGAGGTCAGCTAAACGTAACGGCCACCTGGGTATTGAGTGATCAGAAGATCAACAAGCAAGCCTGCTCACACTCCTGTGAATCCAATCAGTAACATTACCGTACAGTCCGGTCTGTCCGTCTGATAAGTCGCATATCTAGCCCTAGTGGTGGTATACGTCAGACCCCAGTAGCTTGATAAGTCGTACCAATGTGAGGCTCATAAAAGTTCAAGAAACTACTGATAACACTTACCAGTAAATCTCAGCAACCCTGACCAGGGATTTGATGTTATGGCCTATCGAGCACAGCGCAACATCAACCCCCTATACCGGGGGAGACGAAATCCCCTCCTATCGCTCACTGCCTCTATGTGACTCGGGACTATACCCAAAAGCTACCGTTTTGCACACCCTCTTAGACGTGGTAAGGAGAAAATCAAAGCACAGTGGGAATCACATAAGACTCTATGACGATCTCGGGTCAACAGACTAACCTGCACCAGTGTCACCAGAGAACCACTATCTGACGTAAGGTATATCACCATCTAGGAGTTCTCGGCGAGTCCTGTCCTGTTTACCCAGTTTCCACTGAGCACCCGTATACTATCCTTGATGTCAAACACCAATGGATGTGGGATCATCCATTGCCCATCATATGGGTCAAGATACGTATACGCTAGTTTACTCTGGAATATCGATGCCCTGTCTCGATACTCCCACGACTAGGAACAATTAAAGGATGTACTTGCAACTATCCTGGCCCCACTAGTATGATCTCCATAATAGTCCTGGTAGTCTAGTACATATCCTAAGGACTTTACCAACATGTGAGAGCAAGACAGTATAATAATACAAGTCAACATGTTAAGATAAAGAGCAACCAGATAGCATACTATCATGTCGAGCAAGAAAGTCCTCTGTATATATGTCCAAGCATCCACTATAATATACATCTCATGTACAACAATGGCCTCTATGGCATACATATAACTAACAATCTCCCACTTACACTAAGGCTAGCTGTTGTAGTATCTCATACCCAACATCCCGAAGAGTCTCTCAAACTGTGTCTGGGAAATGGCCTACGTAAGTGGATCCGCAGTGTTGTCCTTCGAGTCTACTCTCCTGACCTCGATCTCCCGGCGATCAACTATCTGCCGGATCAGGTGATACCGCCTTAAAATATGCCTGGATCTCTGATGAGACCTGGGTTCCTTGGCCAAAGCCACTGCTCCATTGTTATCGCAATACAAAGATATTGGATGCTCGATGGACGGAATCACACCAAGTTCAGTAATGAACTTCTTTATCCAGACAGCCTCTTTGGCAGCATCGTTGGCAGCGATGTATTCAGCCTCCATCGTCGAGTCTGCAACGGTTTCCTGTTTGGAACTCTTCCAACACACCGCCCCTCCATTGAGGGTAAAGACAAAACCCGAGACCGGCTTAGAGTTGTCCTTATTACTCTAGAAGCTCGAATCGGTAAAGGACTCCATTTGGAGTTATCCGTTACCATACACCAAGAACATTTCTTTAGTCCTTCTCAAGTACTTAAGAATGCTCTTCATAGTTGTCCAGTGATTCTCTCCAGGATCTGCTTGATACCTACTCACTACATCTAGTGAGTATGCTACATCGGGCCTGGTACATAGCATCGCATACATGATTGACCCGACTGCCGAAGCATAAGGTATCCCTTGCATGCGAGCCCTCTCCAAATCAGTCTTTGGAGACATCTCTTTGGAGAGGGTGATTCTAGAAATCGTGGGTAAAAACCTACGCTTGGAATCTTCCATACTAAACCTCTTTAGTATGGTGTCAATGTACCTGGATTGGGACTATCCCAAAATCCTTTTAGATCTATCTCTATAGATCTTAATGCCCAAGATGTTTGAGGCATCACCTAGATCTTTCATTGAGAATCTATATGATAAGAAGAGCTTGACTGAATGCAGCATAAGAATGTCATTTCCTATCAAGAGTATATCATCCATATACAATACAAGGAAGACCACCTTACTCTCTTCCACCTTCTTGTAGACATAAGGTTCATCTACGTTTTTGACGAAGTCAAAATCTTTGACTACGACATCAAAGCAGATGTTCTAACTCCGCGACGCTTACTTTAATCCGTAAATGGATTTAACTAGCTTGCACACCATCCCGCTGCTCCCACTTTCTATGAAGCCCTCTGGCTGAGTCATGTACACGCTCTCTTCTAAATCACCATTTAGAAAGGCGGTCTTAACATCCATTTGCCAGATTTCATAGTCATGGTATGCAGCGATGGCAAGCATGATTCGGATGGATTTAAGCATAGCCACTGGAGAAAAGGGTTTCGTCATAATCTACACCTGGTCGTTGACGAAAACCCTTTGTAACAAGTCTAGCTTTGAAAGTCTCCATTTTCCCATCTACACCAAGTTTTTTCTTGAAGATCCGCTTGCTCCCAATGAGTTTTACCCCTTCAGGAGCATCTTCCAAAGTCCATACTTTCTTGGTGTACATGGATTCCATCTCGGACCGCATTGCATCCAGCCATTTCACAGAGTCACCACTCGTGATGGCTTGCTCGAAGCTAGTTGGGTCATCATCAACCATGATGCAATCCTCGCTCCCACCATCAATGATAAAACCGTAGTATCTCTCAGGTGGGTATGGAACCCTACTAGATCGGCAGAGCGGCTGAGGTTCATCGGGTACCATTAAATCCTCTGGTTCCACCAAATCTTCTGTTGCAATTTGTGTAGCCGGAATTTCTTCCAGTTCTACCTCTTCGCCACTAATTTCTTTTGCAAGAAATTCCTTTTCTAAAAAGGTGGCATGTCGAGAAACAAACACCTTTTGTTCCTCGCTGTGGTAGAAAAGATATCCATGTGAATGTTTAGGATATCCCACAAACTTGCAAAGAACAGACCGTGCCTCGAGTTTGTCCGAATTTTTCCGTTTGACATAGGCTGGACAACCCCATATCTTAACTTGTTTAACACATGGTCTCTTCCCACTCCATATCTCATATGGTGTGGTAGGCACTGATATGGATGGAACTTGATTCAATAGGTATGCAGCTGTCATAAGCGCATGTCCCCAAAAGGAAATAGGTAACTCAGCATTGCTCATCATAGAGCGCACCATATCTAATAGGGTGCGGTTCTTCCGTTCCGATACACCGTTGTGCTGTGGTATATATGGAGGAGTAAGCTGAGAGAGAATCCCATTCTCTTTTAGGAAGTCCAGGAACTCATTGCTCAAATATTCACCTCCCTGATCAGATTGTAGGATTTTAATACTTTTGCCCGTCTGTTTCTCAACTTCTTGTTTATATTCTCAGAATTTCTAAAAAGCTTCAGACTTGTGTTTCATCAGGAACATATGTCCGAATCTAGAGAGATCGTCAGTGAATGTAATGAAGTATGAGGAACCATCCCTGGCATGTGTAGACATAGGACCGCATACATCACTATGTATCGGTCCCAAGAGTTCAGAAACTCTTTCTCCGTGTCCACTAAACGGAGTTTTGGTCATTTTCCCTTTGAGACAGGACTGGAAAATGTCATAAGACGAAAATTCAAATGAATTCAAATATCTATCTTTATGTAACTTAGCAAGTCGTGTTGTATTTATATGTCCTAGTCTACAATACCACAAGAAGAATTCGTTCATTTCTGAACTCTTCTTCTTGTGTGTTTGTTATGCTTAGAACTGTTGATTGATTTAGAACATAAATGCCATTGCACAACGTTCCTGATCCAACCAACTTTTGGTTCAAGAAAATGTTCATAATATTATCCGGCAATACTGTCACGACCCAAAGTTCGGCCCGTGACCGGCACTTAACCACGTAACGTCTACAGGCGTAACGCGACTAAGTAAGCCGAAACCCAGAAATCAAAACCATTTAAAATATAGAGTGTTAAAAAATTTTAGTAGAAACTTTTGTATAATGTTTAGAAAACTTTAAGTAATTTAGTAGAAATCCTTTTTAGTTCAAGAGTTATTTTTAACAATTTTGGCAACATTTCCTTTATAAAAATTTGTCCCGAATTCGGGTAAAAGATAAGATATAAGTAAAATGACATGTGAAATAAATAGAGCATCCCAAACGGGAGAATCGCGCCCAACGGTGGAACAATCACCACAATATAATGAAAGGTTCCTAGGCACCCTATAGAGGTCTCACAAGGCATCAACCATGCCAATTTCAAAAATTATGGGTGCCGCGAAACCCTAACGCGGATCTTAGACTAGAATTCTAGGCGAAATACAATCTAGTTAACTACTTAACTAAAAGTTAGATGCTACAACCTTTGTAGATCCGGATTTCTACTTGCTTAGCTCCACGTGGGTGTCCTCTCGCTGTCCATCTCGAATCCTAGACTCGATCGTCGGCTTCATCGGGAAAACGAGCGGGCAATGTCGTCGGCTTCGTGCCGAAGATGATCTACGTCGAGGTTGCGCAAGTTCAAGCTCCAACTTCACCAAGTTGTGAAACTTGTGAAGAAAACACCCAAAACAACTTGGCAAGAGGTAGAGGGTGAAGAAATAGGAGGTGGGTTCACTTTAGAATTGGATTTCACTCACTTTTGCTTAAGTTGCCATTGATGGCATCAAGCTTTTCTTGAAGAAGAAGATGATAAAGAAGAAAGAATATCATTAGTTTCTTATTTCAAAAAGAAACTAATATGAATACTTATCATATCTTGACCATGGTCAAGTGTAGAGATTAAACTAAGGTTAGAAGGAATGGTTAGGGTTAAGGATGAGATAAGGATGGTGGACTTTGTCAAAGCTTCAAGAAACTTCAACAAGAGACAAAGAAAGCCACCATTCTCATCTAAACCTTTTCTAAACAAATAAACAAATAAATAAATAAAAAGGCAAAACCCTAATCATCTCTTAACCATGGTTTAATTCTTCACACTTAACCTAATGAGCAAGTATCATCAAACATGATACAAAGATGTGCACAAAAGTATATCACATATACAACATGTACATCAAGTGAGAAAATCCATTTAAAGTGAACCAATACTAGTTAATGCAAAGTAATATATCAAATATATAATTATACATTAAATCATTAAATCAACACTTGATTTAACGATCCGGTTATATCGCATACAACCGACTAGTATCTAATGTATCGATTTATCGAATCAATGATTCGATAACTAGGTCATATCGAATATAACCAATCGAAACATTTATCGCGAGAATGAAATACGGTATCACATACACGCATTATTCTCGGTCCCGCACATATCTCATATGCGCTCCTATTTCGTTTCGCTTGAACCAGAAAACCTCTGTGTAGGACTCTAAAGACTCGTCAATACGCCGGTAGCAGATGATGATCATATCAAGCACCCACAAGCCGCAAGCGGTCTGCTAAACGTAACGGCCACCCGGGTATTGAGCGATCAGAAGATCGACGAGCTAGCCCGCTCACACTCCTGCGAATCCGACCAGTAACACTTACCGTACAGTCCGGTCTGTTCGTCTGATACGTCGCATATCAAGTCTAGGGGTGGTAAACGTCAGACCCCAATAACCGATAAGTCGTGCTGATGCGAGGCTCATAACGGGTCGAGAAACTACTGGTAACACTTACCAGCAAATCTCTGATCAGCCCCGGCCAGGGACTTCCCTGTTACGGCCAATCGAGCATAGCGCAACATCAACCCCCAATACCGGGAGAGACGAAACCCCTCCTATCGCTCATTGCCTCTATGTGACTCGGGACTGTACCCAAAGACCACCGTTTTGCACTCCCTCATGGACGTGGTAAGGTGGAGATCAAAGCACAGTGGGAATCACACAAGACTCTATGACGATCTCGGGTCTACAGACTAACCTGTACAAGTGCCACCTGAGAACTGCCATCTGACGTGAGGTATAATACCATGTGGGAGTTCTCGGCGAGTCCGTCCAGTGTACCCAGTCTCTACTGAGCACCCGTATACCATCTCTGATGTCAAACACCAATGGATATGGGATCATCCATCGCCCATCTCATGGGTCGAGAAGCGTATACGCTAGTCTACTCTGGTATATCGATGCCCCGTCTCGATACACCCACGACTAAGGACCTTGAAGGATGTACTTATGGACTACCATGTCCCCACTAGTATGATCTGCATCATAGTCCAGGTAGTCAAGTACACATCCTAAGGGCTTTACCAACATGTAACCATAAGACAGTTTAAAGAGACTAGTGTACATGTTAAGATAAAGAGTAACCAGATAGCATACTATCATATCGAGCAAGAAAGTCATCTCTATATATGTCCAAGCATTCAATATAATATACATCATCTGTACAATACTGGCCTCTAGGGCATACATACAACTAACAATCTCCCACTTGCACTAGGGCCAGCTGCTGTAGTATCGCATACCGAGCATCCCGAAGAGCCTCTCAAACTGTATCTGGGGAATGGCCTTCGTGAGTGGATCCGCCGTGTTGTTCTTCGTGTCAACCCTCCTGACCTCGATCTCCCGGCGATCAACTATCTCCCGGATCAGGTGATACCGCCTCAGAATATGCCTGGATCGCTGATGGGACCTGGGTTCCTTGGCCAAAGCCACCGCTCTATTGTTATCGCAATACAAAGGTATTGGATGCTCAATGGATGGAACCACTCCAAGTTCAGTAATGAACTTCTTGATCTAGACAGCCTATTTGGCAGCATCATTGGCAGCGATGTATTCAGCCTCCATCGTCGAGTCTGCCACGGTTTCCTGCTTGGAACTCTTCCAGCTAACCGCCCCTCCGTAAAGGGTAAAGACAAAGCCCGACTGCGACTTAGAGTCGTCCTTATCACTCTGGAAGCTCGAATCGGTAAAGGACTCCACTTGGAGCTCCCCGTTACCATACACCAAGAACATATCTCTAGTCCTTCGCAAGTACTTGAGAATGCTCTTCACAGCTGTCCAGTGACTCTCTCCAGGATCAGCTTGATACCTGCTCACTATACTTAGTGAGTATGCTACATCGGGTCTGGTACATAGCATCGCATACATGATAGAGCCTACTGCCGAAGCATAGGGTATCCCTTGCATGCGAGCTCTCTCCAAATCAGTCTTGGGAGACATCTCTTTGGAGAGAGTGACTCCAGAGATCGTGGGCAAGTTCCCATGCTTGGACTCTTCCATACTAAACCTCTTTAGTATGGTGTCAATGTAACTGGATTGGGACAATCCCAAAATCTGTTTGGATCTATCTCTATAGATCCTAATTCCCAATATGCAGGAGGCATCACCAAGATCTTTCATTGAGAATCTTTGTGATAAGAAGAGCTTGACCGATTGCAGCATAGGAATATCATTTCCTATCAAGAGTATATCGTCCACGTACAATACGAGAAAGACAACCTTACTCTCTGCCACCTTCTAGTAGATACAATGTTCATCTGGATTTTTGACGAAATCAAACTCTTTGATAACGACGTCAAAGCAGATGTTCCAACTCCGTGATGCTTGCTTTAATCCATAAATGGATTTAAGCAGCTTGCACACCTTTCCGCTGCTCCCACTGTCTACGAAACCCTCTGGCTGAGTCATGTACACGCACTCTTCTAAATCACCGTTTAGAAAGGCGGTCTTAACATCCATTTGCCAGACTTCGTAATCATGATATGCAGCGATGGCAAGCATGATCCGGATGGATTTAAGCATAGCCACAGGAGAAAAGGTCTCGTCATAGTCCACACCTGGTCTTTGACGAAAACCCTTTGCTACAAGTCTAGCTTTAAAAGTCTCCACTTTCCCATCTACACCAAGTTTCTTCTTGAAGATCCACTTGCTCCTAATGGGTTTTACCCCTTCAGGAGCAACGTCCAAAGTCCATACTTTGTTGGTGTACATGGATTCCATCTCGGACCGCATAGCATCCAGCCATTTCACTGAGTCCCCACTCGTGATGGCCTGCTCGAAGCTAGTTGGGTCATCATCCTCCATGATGCAATCCTCGCTCCCACCGTCCATGAGAAAACCGTAGTATCTCTCAGGTTGGCGAGGAACCCTACTAGATCGGCGGAGTGGCTAGGGTTCATCGGGAACTACGGAATCCTCTGGTTCCACCAAATCTTCTGTTGTAGCTTCTGCAGCTGGAACCTCTTCCAGTTCTACCTCATGACCACTAATCTCTTTTTCAAGAAATTCCTTTTCTAAAAAGGTGGCATGCCGAGAAACAAACACTCTTTGTTCCTCAGGGTGGTAGAAGATATACCCTCGCGAATGTTTGGGATATCCAATAAACTTACACAGAATGGACCTTGCCGCGAGTTTGTCCGGATTTTGCGTTTTTACATAGGCCGGACAACCCCATATCTTAACATAATTAAGACATGGTCTCTTTCCTTTCCATATCTCATATGGAGTGGTCGGCACGGTTTTGGTGGGAACCATATTCAATAGGTCTGCAGCTGTTTCCAGTGCATATCCCCAGAAGGAAATAGGTAACTCAGCTGTGCTCATCATAGAGCGCACCATATCTAATACGGTGCGGTTCCTCCGTTCTGATACACCGTTGTGCTGTGGTGTATATGGAGGAGTCAGCTGAGAGAGAATCCCATTCTCTTTTAGGAAGTCCAGGAATTCATTGCTTATGTATTCTCCTCCTCGATCAGATCGTAGGATTTTAATACTTTTTCCGGTTTGGTTCTCAACTTCTTGTTTATATTCCCTAAATTTCTCAAAAGCTTCTGATTTGTGTTTCATCAGGAACACATATCCGAATCTAGAAAGATCGTCAGTGAATGTAATGAAGTACGAAGAACCATCCCTGGCATGTGTAGACATGGGACCGCATACATCACTATGTATAAGTCCCAAGAGTTCGGTAACTCTTTCTCCGTGTCCCGTAAATGGATTTTTGGTCATCTTGCCTTTGAGACATGACTGGCAAGTGTCATAAGATGAAAATTCAAACGGATTTAAGTATCCATCTTTATGCAACTTAGCTAGTCGTGTTGCATTGATGTGGCCCAGTCTATAATGCCACAAGAAGGATTCGTTGAGTTCAGAACTCTTCCTCTTGTGTGTGTTTGTTATGCTCAGAACTGTTGATTGATTTAGAACATAAATGCCATTGCACAACGTGCCTGATCCAACCAACTTTTGGTTACGGAAAATGTTCATAACATTGTCCTGTAATACAAAATTATATCCCTCTTTACTTAATAAAGAAACCGATATAATGTTGCATATCAGGTTCGGTATGTAATAGCATTCGTTCAGAACCAATGTATTACCAGTTGGTAATACAAAGTGATATTCTCCGACAGTCTTAGCTGCAACAATTGCACCATTTCCAACTCTAATGTCTTTATCACCTTCTCCAAGTTCTCTTCCTTTTCTAAGCCCATGTAACTGATTACATATATGGGATCCTGACCCGGTATCTAATACCCAGGACGTAGAGCAAATGGAGAAACAGTTCTCAGTAACGAACACACCCGAAGAAAATGCATCAACATGTACTTTCTTCATTCGGGTGGCATGGGAATCCTGGTATTCCCCTATATCCTGTTCATTCCTATAACTCTTATAAGAAAGAACGGAACCAACGTTCCCCAGCACAGAATAACATGCGGGTTCGGTCAATACATCCATATTATTATCTTCATTAGGGCATGAAATGGTCGCTACCTGGAGAGAGAGAGAAGAAAACACTTTAGCGTATGCTCGTGCAAGATCAGATTGGTTATTATCTTATCTAATCAGGATGGCTCCCACTGCTTTTTATCAAATCTTCCTCCAAACCCTAAAAGGAAAGACTAGCCGGGATTAATTACACACTACAAGTTCGCCAATCTTTCAGCCAGGCCAGTGTCGGTACTTTGAGGGAGGTCCCCCGTGCTTTCGCACGAACCTAATTAATGTAAACCTCGTTTTCCCAGAGGCGTAACCCCGTTGACACCTTTCTAGACACCTACTTGATCAGCTAATTGCAATGTGTAAAACTCTCCCAGGAGTAACTCTTACTCGCAATAGGTATCGGGATCCAACTATCTCATAGAAGGTATGCAATCTCATTGCAAATTTCAACACTTGAAATTCCCGATAATACTTTTGCCCCTAGCGTGCTATGACCTTGACGCAGGCCAACAAACCATAGTGCGCTAGTCAAGTTCAATCCGTCATTTCCTGATCGAATTAAACCCACCCGTACGACCCTTGACGCAGGCCAACAAAGTCGCACGACTACCCTAATCCAATCTGCATCATATGCATAAGCAGATAAATACTAGTTAGCTACCGCACACTACGCCTTGACGCAAGACAACAAACGTAGCACGAATACTAACTACTACTCATCTGAAATGACGGAGGGCTACGCCAGGTTTTTCTGAAAACCATGAGCGTAATGAACTTGATATCGTTGTAGAATCAAATGAAGTTTTAAAATGGAGTGATTTTGAGGTTTTTTCTAGTTTTGCTAAAGGAGTCACTCCCGGTGAAGGGATCTCGGTCCTTTCCTCGTCGAATGAGGTGCGGGATATATCATATATATCGCTGTGCAAAGCAAAAACCCAAAAGCAGTCAAAAGCAAACCGAGTGTGTAGCATCTGCCAGTTATTGCTAAAGGAGTCACTCCCGGTGAAGGGTTCTCGGTCCTTTCCTCATCGAATAAGGTGCAGGGTATATCATATATACCGCTGTGCAAAGCAAGAACTGTAGCTACCTGTTTTATTTAAAATTTGATTCTACAACATCTTAGGTTTCTTATCTTTCATTAATCACATTAATGAAGTCCCATCATTTAAATACCTAAACATCACAGATAGATATGACGTACACTTATGCCATCCGCATTCGCCTCGATGTCCCCTCGTGCACCGTTAGGTTAGGTAACTAACGACAGAGCAGGGCAGGGCTAGCGCGGGTGTAAAACATAAGTAACGTCTATATAATATATCATATATACTATATACTATATCCATCACAGAGTCACAATACAGATATCGCAGCAGAATTAACATATGAAATATTGGATATACTAGGACGTCCGTGTTTTCAATACGAGCCAGTATAAAACACGGATTCCACGGTCGTGATGAATAGCCAATCCCACACCCCTAAATCCCTACGAGAGTGGCAAGCAACCCTGCCAATTCTAGGGTTAGGAGACCTGGACTCGACTCCTCGAGTTGGTCTCCCACTGGACCCCGGAACCCGGTTACTTGTGCTCCCCTCCTTGGGTCTATCCTAATGCGGAAAAGTAAATAATATACAAAAGGTGACATCTTCCGCTATCTGGAAGTGCCCCAAATAAAAGAATATTACATACAAGTTTTTACATGAATGAAAATGAAAAACACTCATCTCACATAAAACCCCCGGCTATTCAAACACGACGATCCAATATAACATATCCAGCAACACATAACATCACATGTCATCAACGTAAGTAAGTATGCATACCCCAATTGTCGTTGACGTATAGCAACGAAACCGGCGATATGAACATACTACACTTACGGTCACAAAAAAGAAAGTGTAAAACTACAACAATTGGAATCCGCAACTTCTTTAGACATCGTATGCCTAATCAAATGAAATACTTAGACATCACATGCCTAACAGATATAAATCCCGCATTTTAGTCTCATTATCGAAAACTCTTTTCAATATCATGTGGGACTAAACTGCTAGATTTATAACATTCATTTAGTTATATCATAACTGTTTGTGAATTCCAATTATTGTATCACATTCCAGATAAACAGAAAATGTTAAACTTTCCGATCGAACAGTCGAATATCCATGTTTTCCCGATACAGCTCAACACATGAAATAAGTCTAACAACATTCAGTTCGTGCCTCAGTACCAACGGTCCAGCCGTAGAAGGGTCAAGCCAACGCCTCACATGTGGCACGCCGTACTGCCCCAAACCCGAAGGTTCAAAGGGCAGTTCAAGACGGTCACATAATCGAGTTAAGGTTTGTTGTCTTCTAGAGGGTCCATCGCGTTACTTGCACTACTTAGAACGTCGTTAAACTACGGAAAAATCCAACACTTGGAAATTTCCCGACAGGGGAAAAATTGGGTATTCACATTCGGTCGAACTTTTTAACATATTTTAAAAATTATCCGGAAATACACAAAGACGAAATTTGATAATCCGATCGAAACATCGAAGCTCTAATACACCCCAGAAAATTCAACTCTTGAAAAATTATTAAAAATACCCATAAAACTCAGCTGCTCAAATGATGAATTACTGTGCAAAGAATGAGGGATGACATCATCAATCTGCCGCGGAACCGCCGCCTGAGGCAGGCATATGCCGCGGTTCCGCCGCAGGTTGCACTGTTCATGACCCCAATTTTGCATCGTAATTCTTATATTTCCCTGCTGAATTTTTTAAGCATTTTTAATCTGGAAAAATCCCAGTTTTTAGAAAAAGTCCAGAGAGCATCATGTGTTAGGGTTTCGATGCGTATTCGGGTTTCAAACGTCGTCTAGACTTCGTCTAAGGCTCTAGCTAAGCTCTGATACCAGTGAAAGGTTCCTAGGCACCCTATAGAGGTCTCACAAGGCATCAACCATGCTAATTTCAAAAATTATGGGTGCCGCGAAACCCTAACGCGGATCTTAGACTAGAATTCTAGGCGAAATACAATCTAGTTAACTACTTAACTAAAAGTTAGATGCTACAACCTTTGTAGATCCGGATTTCCACTTGCTTAGCTCCACGTGGGTGTCCTCTCGCTGTCCATCTCGAATCCTAGACTCGATCGTCGGCTTCATCGGGAAAACGAGCGGGCAATGTCGTCGGCTTCGTGCCGAAGATGATCTACGTCGAGGTTGCGCAAGTTCAAGCTCCAACTTCACCAAGTTGTGAAACTTGTGAAGAAAACACCCAAAACAACTTGGCAAGAGGTAGAGGGTGAAGAAATAGGAGGTGGGTTTACTTTAGAATTGGATTTCACTCACTTTTGCTCAAGTTGCCATTGATGGCATCAAGCTTTTCTTGAAGAAGAAGATGATAAAGAAGAAAGAATATCATTAGTTTCTTATTTCAAAAAGAAACTAATATGAATACTTATCATATCTTGACCATGGTCAAGTGTAGAGATTAAACTAAGGTTAGAAGGAATGGTTAGGGTTAAGGATGAGATAAGGATGGTGGACTTTGTCAAAGCTTCAAGAAACTTCAACAAGAGACAAAGAAAGCCACCATTCTCATCTATACCTTTTCTAAACAAATAAACAAATAAATAAATAAAAAGGCAAAACCCTAATCATCTCTTAACCATGGTTTAATTCTTCACACTTAACCTAATGAGCAAGTATCATCAAACATGATACAAAGATGTGCACAAAAGTATATCACATATACAACATGTACATCAAGTGAGAAAATCCATTTAAAGTGAACCAATACTAGTTAATGCAAAGTAATATATCAAATATATAATTATACATTAAATCATTAAATCAACACTTGATTTAACGATCCGGTTATATCGCATACAACCGACTAGTATCTAATGTATCGATTTATCGAATCAATGATTCGATAACTAGGTCATATCGAATATAACCAATCGAAACATTTATCGCGAGAATGAAATACGGTATCACATACACGCATTATTCTCGGTCCCGCACATATCTCATATGCGCTCCTATTTCGTTTCGCTTGAACCAGAAAACCTCTGTGTAGGACTCTAAAGACTCGTCAATACGCCGGTAGCAGATAATGATCATATCAAGCACCCACAAGCCGCAAGCGGTCTGCTAAACGTAACGGCCACCCGGGTATTGAGCAATCAGAAGATCGACGAGCTAGCCCGCTCACACTCCTGCGAATCCGACCAGTAACACTTACCGTACAGTCCGGTCTGTTCGTCTGATACGTCGCATATCAAGTCCAGGGGTGGTAAACGTCAGACCCCAATAACCGATAAGTCGTGCCGATGCGAGGCTCATAACGGGTCGAGAAACTACTGGTAACACTTACCAGCAAATCTCTGATCAGCCCTGGCCAGGGACTTCCCTGTTACGGCCAATCGAGCACAGCGCAACATCAACCCCCAATACCGGGAGAGACGAAACCCCTCCTATCGCTCATTGCCTCCATGTGACTCGGGACTGTACCCAAAGACCACCGTTTTGCACGCCCTCATGGACGTGGTAAGGTGGAGATCAAAGCACAGTGGGAATCACACAAGACTCTATGAGGATCTCGGGTCTACAGACTAACCTGTACAAGTGTCACCTGAGAACTGCCATCTGACGTGAGGTATAATACCATCTGGGAGTTCTCGGCGAGTCCGTCCAGTGTACCCAGTCTCCACTGAGCACCCGTATACCATCTCTGATGTCAAACACCAATGGATATGGGATCATCCATCGCCCATCTCATTGGTCGAGAAACGTATATGCTAGTCTACTCAGGTATATCGATGCCCCGTCTCGATACACCCACGACTAGGGACCTTGAAGGATGTACTTATGGACTACCATGTCCCCACTAGTATGATCTGCATCATAGTCCAGGTAGTCAATTACACATCCTAAGGGCTTTACCAACATGTAACCATAAGACAGTTTAAAGAGACTAGTGTACATGTTAAGATAAAGAGTAACCGGATAGCATACTATCATATCGAGCAAGAAAGTCATCTCTATATATGTCCAAGCATCCAATATAATATACATCATCTGTACAATACTGGCCTCTAGGGCATACATACAACTAACATATAATATACGACGCCGTAGCGAAGAATGAGCAGTAAAATGAAAACAAATATCATAAAAGATAAGACTACATAAATAAAGTCAGCTCATAATGAGCTCGACACCAGAGTACAAAATAATATACATCGTCCTCACAACTGGTCTCTAAGTCAATACATGAAACTAGATGGAAAGTACTAGATATATCAATGTACAACTGAAAAGTAAATAGATACCGCACAAAACCCACCTAATAGCAAAAGGGCTAGCACGCCTCTGCAGTGGTATCTGTGTCAAAAGATGCGATAAACAGCCAGCCGCGAGTACTCCAAAGGGCAACCTGCAAGCACTGTGGCACAACGGGGGTGAGTTGCCAACTCGTGAATAGTAGATAACATATAAAGGTAATCGCGAGTATGCACATGCTGCGATACTCTAACCTATGCCAACAGATAAGATCTATATGATGAACTGGATGCTCAAATCATGCAACAAGTGCAACCTAATAGTCTCTCCATATGATGAGCAGGGTATATGATAATCGTGTCTGGCAATGAAATCTAACAACCCTATATAGAATGAGCAGGGTATGCAATGATCGTGCAAGCATGTGTACTCTATCAGGTACAGTAGATACAGGATGAGATGTAAAATACTGAATGCTGAGCATGGGAAGAAATAATATTTACACGGAATATCAATGTGGAAAATACTGGTGTCCATCAATACACCTAAATCCCAGTAAAACTCAGGCGCCGTCATCCTCATCGGACCTCAAATCCTGTGAATCTCATAGAATCGTGAGTGCCCAACATCGGCACTCGAAATATCATAAAATCAGCCGTGTCCAGCATTGACACGCAAATCCTCCAGTATAGGGCGTCCGTCCATCGGATCTGCCCACGGGCTCCGTCTGCAGAATTGGCCCTCGGCCCCGGCAGTACGCGTCGTCCCGTATCCATCTATCGACTCTGGTCGGTATCCTCCGGATAATCGCCAGGTCTAACCAATCACCGGTAGGTAGTAGTCCCTCAGCCAGGCTCACCGTCTAACAACACAAGTCATCTTGCCCTGGGGTACCATACCGGGTCCACTATATACCCGCAATCGGTGCAAGGAGGGGTTAATCTACCATGGTTGTTAAACATGGTTTAACCTAAATTCTAACCCTAGTTTACATGCACAAGTTTGTGCAAGCCTAGGAAAATTCTAGAAAAATATTTATTAATTTTGATAAAATATTTGAAAATCAATTTGGTAAAATTTTTATTAAAAACCACATATTAAAATATAAATAGCCACTAAACACATTCTAAAGTGTTACAATCTTCCCCCATTAAAGAAATTCGTCCCCGAATTTAAATTTATAAAGCAACGCATACCTTCAAACATATGAGGGAACTTCTTCCGCATCTCTCCCTTGGCCTCCCAAGTGATCTCTTCACCATTAGGGCTGCGTCAAAGCACCTTCACTGATGGAAAGACCTTCGATCTAAGCTTCTTCACCTGCTGGTCCAAAATCATGACTGGCTGCTCGGTGAACGAAAGTTCGCGCTCGAGCTGAACGGTCTGATGTTGAATCATGTATGAAGGGTCATGTAGGTATCCGCTTAGCATCGACATGTGGAATACGGGGTGAACATCTGGGAAGTCGGGTGGAAGAGCTAAACGGTATGCTACTGCGCCCACACGCTCGAGGATCTCGAAAGGACCTATGAATCTAGGGCTAAGCTTCCCCTTCCGTCCAAACCTCATCACTCCCTTCATTGGAGAGACCCTCAGAAAAACGTGATCGCCAACTGCGAACTCTAATCTGCGGCGGCGTCTGTTAGCATACGATTTCTACCTGCTCTGAGCCGTCCTCATCCTGTCTCGAATCAACTGTATCTTCTCGGTCGTCTCCTGTACGATCTGTGGCCCCAAAATACTGCTCTCACTGAGCTCTGTCCAACAGATGGGTGATCTACATCTCCTCCCATACAAAGCCTTGAAAGGTGCCATCTGAATAATATCCTGGAAACTATTATTGTATGAGAACTCCACCAAGGGTAAATGATGATCCCATCTACCACCAAAGTCTGAAACGCACGCTCGGAGCATGTCCTCGAGAGTCTGAATAGTCCGCTCTGACTGACCGTCGGTCTGCGGATGAAATGCTGTGCTGAAACTCAAGCGGGTGCCCAAGGCCTCCTGAAGCCTCTGCCATAGTCGGCTGGTAAACTGGGTGCCTCGGTCGGACACAATACATGTCATGACTCCATGCAGTCGTACAATCTCGTCGATGTAAATCTGGGCGTACTGAGAAAATCCGAAAGTCGTCTTCACTGGCAGGAAGTGAGCCGCTTTCGTCAAACGATCCATGATCATCCAAATGGAGTCATACCCTCGCCTAGTCCTGGGTAGACCCACAACGAAATCCATCGAAATCTATTCCCATTTCCACTCCGGAACGGGTAACGGCTGCAACTCTCCTGCGAGCCTCTGGTGCTCGGCCTTGACTTGCTGACAAGTCAGGCATCTCGATACGAAGTCTGCGATGTCCCTCTTCATTCCGTCCCACCATGAGACCTCTCTCATATCATGGTACATCTTGGTGGAACCGGGATGGACACTGTACACCGATCGATGTGCCTCCTCAAGAATATCGCGCCGCAGTTCCTCAGCATCTGGTACGCACAGTCTAGATCCAAATCGTAATATCCCCTGATCATTGATCATGAACTCGGAGAATCTGTCCTGTCCAATCTGTGCCATGATCTCTGAAAAACGGTCATCACTGCACTGTGCCTCCTGTATACGGTCAAGCAACTGTGGGCGTGCACGAACATGTGCAAGCTGTCCCCCGATCTGCGTGAACTCGAACTGTACTCGGCTGCCGCATAAAGTCTGCCAATCTGCCGACGACTGTCTCTGTACTGCGCTCAAACAAGATAGACTACCCTTGGGCCTCCTGCTCAAAGCATCTGCTACCACATTAGCCTTGCCCGGGTGATATAAGATCTCGCAGTCGTAGTCCTTCACTAGTTCCATCCAACGGCGCTGTCGGAGATTGAGGTCCCGCTGCTGAAATATATACTTTAAGCTCTTATGATCAGTGAATATCCGGCACGACTCGCCGTAGAGGTAATGTCGCCAGATCTTAAGTGCAAAGACTACTGCAGCCATCTCCAAATCGTGAGTGGGGTAGTTCTGTTCATGTTTCTTCAATTGCCGTGAAGCATATGCGATCACCCTGTCATGCTGCATCAATACGCACCCTAGCCCCACTCGAGAAGCGTCACAATAGACCACAAAATCGCCTGATCCTGAAGGCAATGATAACACCGGTGCCGTAGTCAAACAAGTCCGTAGCTGCTGAAAACTGTGCTCGCACTTCTCCGTCCAATCGAACAGAACTCCCTTCCGGGTCAATCCGGTCAAGGGTGCAGCAATACGGGAGAAATCCTGTACAAATCTCCTGTAGTAGCCTGCCATCCCTAGAAAGCTGGGAATCTCCGTAACGAATGTAGGTCTGGGCCAACTCTGAACGGCCTCAATCTTCCTCGGGTCCACACATATACCATCCCGTGTAATCACGTGACCCAAGAAGTCTACGCTGTCCAGCCAGAACGCGCACTTGGAGAATTTTTCAAAAAGCTGGTGTTCCCTCAAAGTCTGCAGTGTGATCCGCAGGTGCTGTTCGTGCTCCTCTCTACTCCGGGAATACACCAAGATATCGTCAATGAATACGATGATGAACAAGTGAAGATACGGCCTGAATATACGGTTCATCAAGTCCATGAATGCTTCCGGCGCATTGGTGAGTCCGAACGACATCATAAAAAACTCATAATGGCCGTAGCGCGTGCGGAAAGCTGTCCTCGGTATATCCTCCTGTCGAACCCGCAGCTGATGGTATCCTGATCGCAAGTCGATCCTCGAAAAATATCCTGCCCCATAAAGCTGGTTGAACAAATCGTCGATGCGTGGCAACGGATATCTGTTCCGCACGGTCACCCTGTTCAGCTGGCGGTAGTCGACACACAAACGTAAACTTCCGTCCTTCTTGACAAACAGGACCGGAGCACCCCAAGAAGAAACACTGGGTCGAATAAGTCCCTTATCCAACAAATCCTGCAACTGACTCTTCAACTCACAAAGCTCTGCCAGGGCCATCCGATAAGGCGGTATAGAAATAGGCCCCGTGCCGGGAATCAAATCAATACAGAAGGCAATGTCGCGCTCAGGCGGCAGCCCAGGAAGCTCCTCAGGGAAAACATCAGGGAACTCGCGAACAATCGGAACCTGGTCTAACAGAACATCTGTAGCTCTAGTATCACAAACATAGGCTAGAAATCCCTGACATCCCTTTCTCAAAAGCTGTCCAGCGCGAAGAGAAGAAATCAATCTGTGAGGGGCGGCACCACGGTCCCCCTGTACAACAAAAGCCGACTCGCCGGGAAAACAAATTCTAACTGTCTTCTCGTGGCAGTCCACAGACGCATAGCACGTGGCTAACCAATCCATTCCCAATAGAACGCCGAAGTCCAACATCTCAAGAAGGATCAAGTCGACAGGCAACTCTCTCTCGCCAATACGGACAACACAGGATCGGAACACGTGCCTAGCCACAAACGACTCTCCCACGGGAGTGGTCACAACAAGCGGCTGATCATGCAACCCAGACTCTCTACCCAAACTCAGCATAAAATGTATGGAGACATACGAGTACGTGGATCTGGGATCGAACAACACGTGTGCGTCAACAGAACATACTGATAGGGTACCTGAGACCACCGCATTGGACGCCTGCGCGTCCTGATGCGTCAACACGAAAACCCGTGCCTGTCCTCCACCTGCGACCGGCGGTCCCCTACTAGCAACTGGCTACACTCTGCTGGTAGCTGGCTGTCCTCCGCCTCGGCCACCTCAGCCTCTAGGGACAAACCCTCCGCGACCACGGCCTCTCTGTGCATGGGCCTGACGCGGAGCAACTGTGGGTACTATAGGCAACACCCTATGGGGTGGGGAAGGTGGAAGTGTGACATGCGGCACCGCTAACTCCCTCCGGTGTATCTCGGTACAATCTCTGACGCGGTGATGGAGACTACCATATCCAAAGCATCCACGGGACGACTGCTGACCCTCCTGGGGATAAGAGCTAAACATCTGACCTCGCCCCGAGTCTCTGCCACCTGTACGACGTCTATCACGACGTCTAAATGGATGTCTCTGTGCTGCTGTATCAGTACGAACCCTCTTCGGCCCTGGAACTACCGAAGTCTCTGCAAGGCGCTCCTCGACTAGTAAGGTTGCGTCTACAGCTGCTGCATATGTCTCGTAATGCTGTGCGCTGATCGCAAAGAATAGTGGTGTAAGCAAGCCATAGACAAATCTCTTGACTCGCAGTTCCTCAGTAGCCACTAGGTACGGAGCATAAACTGATAGCTCGGTGAACAACACATCGTACTCTGCCACTGTCATCTCTGGCGTCTGGCGTAAGGACTCAAATCTGCGTGCTCGGGCATCCCTAACACTCTGGGGAAGGAAGCGGGCAAGGAACACCGTCACGAAATCTGTCCAGGTCATCGAAGGAAGACCTGCTGCTCTACCCTTCTCGACTGATTCGCACCATTTCTGCGCAAGTCCTTCCAGGCGAAAGCTCGCGAACTCTACCCATCTCGCATCTGAGCATCTAAGGGAACGGCATATCCGGGCCATCCTATCAATGAAAGATGTGGGTCCTCGGCTGCATCGGTGCCTGTGAAGACCGGAGGCTTCAGCCTCATGAAATCTGATAGCGATACTGCAATCAACTCCGTAGCTGCAATGGCAACGGCCTGTACTATAGGCACCATCGCGGTCCCCGTGACTAGTGGAGCTACCTTTGCTCGCTGCGCTCGAAGCGTCTCAACTAGCGATCCTATCATCTGGCGCATCTCCTGCATGCTGGATCCCACCGTCTGGCGCATCTCCTGCATACCAGCCTCTAGCGTGGCGGTCTGATCTGTCATAGGAGGAATAGTCTGCTCGGGTACAATGGGTGCACTGCCTGGATCAGTCCTCGTCTCGGACGAGTCAACACGAATCTCGGCTCTCGCAGCCGCTCTCTGCACCCTCGTAGTTTTTAGCGTCATAATGGTTGAAAGGAAAGGTAGGATTCGATGAGGATACGGAAATCGAATCACGAGAATATATATATAATCAAGAAGGAATTTCAATCAATAAGTCCTAAGGTCACTTAGGCGGAGTACCGCGTCGTGAGTATGCCGCGGAACATACACACGCTACGCCACTCTGCTTCAGCTACCTACTCCATCATACCAGGGTCATCCTACACTCCGAAGGTAAAACGTAGGCTCTGATACCAACTTTGTCATGACCCAAAGTTTGGCCCGTGACCGGCACTTAACCACGTAACGTCTACAGGCGTAACGCGACTAAGTAAGCCGAAACCCAAAAATCAAAACCATTTAAAATATAGAGTGTTAAAACATTTTAGTAGAAACTTTTGTATAATGTTTAAAAAACCTTAAGTAATTTAGTAGAAATCCTTTTTAGTTCAAGAGTTATTTTTAACAATTTTGGCAACATTTCCTTTATAAAAATTTGTCCCGAATTCAGGTAAAAGACAAGATATAAGTAAAATGACATGTGAAATAAATAGAGCATCCTAAACGGGAGAATCGCGCCCAACAGCGGAATCACCACAATATAATATACGACACCGTAGCGAAGAATGAGCAGTAAAATGAAAACAAATATCATAAAAGATAAGACTACATAAATAAAGTCGGCTCACAACGAGCTCGACACCAGAGTACAAAATAATATACATCGTCCTCACAACTGGTCTCTAAGTCAATACATGAAAGTAGATGGAGAGTACTGGATACATCAATGTACAACTGAAAAGCAAACAGATACCGCATAAAACCCACCTAATAGTAAAAGGGCTAGCACGTCTCGGCAGTGGTATCTGTGTCAAAAGATGCGATAAACAGCCAGCCGCGACTACTCCAAAGGGCAACATGCAAGCACTGTGGCACAACGGGGGTGAGTTGCCAACTTTTGAATAATAGATAACATATAAAGGTAATCGCGAGTATGCACATGCTGCGATACTCTAACCTATGCCAACAGATAACATCTATATGATGAACTGGGTGCTCAAATCATGCAACAAGTGCAACCTATTAGTCTCTCCATATGATGAGCAAGGTATACGATAATCGTGTCTAGCAATGAAATCTAACAACCCTATATAAAATGAGCAGGGTATGCAATGATCGTGCAAGCATGTGTACTCTATCAGGTACAGTAGATACAGGATGAGATATAAAATACTGAATGCTGAGCATAGGAAGAAATAATATCTACACGGAATATCAACGTGGAAAATACTGGTGTCCATCAATACACCCAAATCCCAGTAAAACTCAGGCGCCGTCATCCTCATCGGCCCTCAAATCCTGTGAATCTCATAGAATCGTGAGTGCCCAACATCGGCACTTGAAGTATCATAAAATCAGCCGTGTCCAGCATCGACACGCAAATCCTCCAGTATGGGGCGTCCGTCCATCAGATCTGCCCACGGGCTCCGTCTGCGGAATTGGCCCTCGGCCCCGGCAGTACGCGTCGTCCCGTATCCATCTATCGACTCTGGTCGGTATCCTCCGGATAATCGCCAGGTCTAACCAATCACCGGTAGGTAGTAGTCCCTCAGCCGGGCTCACCGTCTAACAACACAAGTCATCTTGCCCCGGGGTACCATACCGGGTCCACTATGTACCCGCAATCGGTGCCTACCACTCCTCGAATCGGGTATACTCACACAAGCTCTCTGGAACCGAGAAAACTCATGGTGGACGCATTGAAATATCATATCAAGAGAAACCGGGTTTTTAAAATAGTGCGTATTTTCTTAAAATCATTCCACGGTTCTCAAATCCAGAAATCATATGAATCAAATCTAATTGTTAGTGTATATGCCCTAGAGGCCATTACTGTATCATACTAGTTTGTATATTACTTAATGGATGCTTGGGATATTCACCTTGTATATACAATCTTGCTCAAAATAGTAGTATGCTACTTGGTTTGTCTCTACTTCAATGTGTACTTGTGTTTATTTTACTATATCACTTATACGCATTAGTGGAGCCCTTAGGATCTTTGCTTGATTACCAGCGTTGTGATGGCAGTCACACTAGTGGGGGCTGGGTAATCTATAAGCACATCCTTATACAGGTCCCTAGTCGCAGGACTATCGAGATAGGGCATCGATACTCCGGAGTAGACTAGCGTATGCGCTTCTCATCCCAGTGTGGGAGATGGTCTGTCCCACAGCCATCAGTACGTCGTACTGGAGATAGTATACGGGTGCTCGTTGGGTTACGAGTACACTGGACAGGACTCGTCGGGAACTGACAGGTTGGTATTATACCTATCGTCAGTCATCAGTTCCCAGGTGACATGAGTACAGCTTAGTCCGCTGACTTGACACTGGCACTTCGCCTCGAGTGTGTTCCCACTGCACTTTGATCACTACCCTACCACGGCTCAAAGGAGTCATGCAAACAGGTGGTGGTTGGGTGCAGTCCCGAAGCACTTGGAGGCAGTGACGGTTAGACAGGATTCGTCTCTCCCGGTATTGGGGGTTGACATCGCGCTGTGTCTAGGAGAGCCATTACACGAGTAGTCCCTGGCCAGGGCAAACGAGATATACTGGTAGGTTTCCAATGTTATCTCAGGGTGTTTTGGGCTTCGCTCCGGCACGACTTGTACCGCTATTGGGGGACTGACGTTTACCGCCCCCTAGGCCCGCCATGCGATGTATCAGACGAACAGACCGGACTGTACGGAGACTGTCACATTCAGACTCAGTAGGAGTACCGATGGGGTTTCACCTCGTCAGCCTTCTTGTCGACATCTACCTGGGGACCGTTACGCACAGCTAGTGCCGCTTGCGGTCTGTGGTCAAACCCACTGCCAGCGTAGTGTCGAGTCTTTAGAGTCCCACACAGAGGGTATTCGCCTATGGGCAAAACAGAGTAGAGGTCGCATGGTTTTGCGACAGGGTTCGTTCTCATCCGCGCACTTGTGCACGTTTGGAGTCCGGACAGATATTACCAGCGGGCTCTGGTTTGAGCCGGATACTGGTATAGTATTTGGGGTTGCTTTTATCTCTCGGTATTCATGTTCCTTGGAACAAGAATGCAGGTGTGTATGCACAGTTATTTGAGGAGGAGGAAGATGATTTTCATTAGGGTTTCGGAACGGGTGCGTATGCACAGTTGACAGTCGTCTTTTTCCAAACCCTAATGGATTTGTATTATATCATTTAATAATATATAATAAAATGAAATTGTGTCATGGTTAGTTTTTGTTGACTTGTTGACCATGGTTGACTTGTTGACCATGGTTGAACATTTGACTACCATCATTACAAATGCAAGATGCTTTTTCATTCTTGCTTTTTCATTTAATGTTTGTAATGATATTAGTCATTCCTAAACTTTCCATCAAACCTTTTTCATTTTGATTATTATTATTATTTGATTAAACCTTTTTCATTTTGATATGGTTGCAAAAAGAAAAAGGTGAGCTCATTCTATCATATTCACTCTCTCTCTTCATTTCATCTTCTTCTTCCTCTAGCCAAGAGAAACCTTCTCATGTGTTGAGAATCCTTCTCTTGAAAAACAAAAGCAAACCCTAGACACTCTCTACTCACTCTAGGATCAAGGGTCTAGCGAGCCGGCGATTCTAGTTCACTCCAAGTACGAGAAAGAGCCCAAAGGTCGAGCCTTCGAGGTGGATCCATCTTCGACGGGAGAAGGCGACAAAGGAGAACCATCAACCTCTACAAAGTTTGAAGACGAAGGAGTTCAAGTCTAGGTATAACCATCTTCATCCGAGTAGCTAACTCTCTTTAGCTAAGTTTGCTAGTTTTAGTTTAGGTAACGATCCCGACCTAGTTTAGTCCATGTTGCCTCTTGCGATAAAAATTTGATTTTTATACCGTTTCCGCCTCCCCGTAAGAACCGGGGGTCGCAACGTGGACTTACAGTGGTATCAGAGCCTAACTAAACTTAAACTAGCTTGGTAGTGAAGTGTAACGAAGTTCGGAACCGGAAAAATCCAAAAACCAAACTTTTACAAAAACTGAGTTTCTGTTGAATTTTTTTCTGGTCAAAATGAAAAACTTTATACTTGTAAAATCATCTCAGGGTTTTCTAAGAACACCCATGAAAAACGGTTCACTGTTCCCTTCAAACCGCCGCGCTTCCGCGGCACGAGGTAGGCATGTGCCGCGGAAGCGCCGCGCTTTGTCTTCATCTTTGCGTCGTTTTTCGTGCAGTGTGTGTAGGTGTTGGTTTTGGGATTTTTGAAATATATTATATGTGCCCAGATTTTCCAGAAAAGAAATTTTCTTTTTGGGTCCTATAATTCCGTATTTTTTCCGAACTTCACTGCGCTTTGACTATGATGGTTATATCTGTATTGTTTGCATGTATTGAACATCGGCTAATCGCTATAAGTCGATTAGTCGGGGTTATACATGATCTGTAATGTGCTGGAATGTGTATATAAATATGTTGGATTGTCGCGGGTGAATAGCCGGGGGTTGTGAGACGAGAGTTTTCTTTTCTTGCAATTCATTGTAAATGTAAATTGATGTAATAATTATTATTTGTTTGGCCGCACAACCGGGTCGGGGTTGTAGCCGTCATTGTATAATTCTTTTACTGTTTTTGCTCCTAGGATAGACCCATGGAGGGGTGCACAAACTACCGGGTATGCCGAAGTGTCGAGTGGCCTACTCATGGAGATGAGGGAGGTTGCTACGCTTCGGGTACTTGGCGGGTAGTTTGCCGCACCCGTAGGGGTCTTGGGTGGGGTATTGGCTATTCACCGCGACCGTGTTATCTGTTTTTTGTTACAGGCTCGTACAAATTACAGATTACTAGTATATCCAATGTATTTATCTGTGATCTGAAATGTTTATCATTGCTTTCTATTTAGGCGTTGCTTATGTTTTACAGACGCGCTAGCCCAGCCCCCGCTCTGTCGTTAGTTAAGTAACCTAACGGGTAATGACGGGGCCCAGTGGCAAATGCGAATGGCATAAGCGTACGTCATATTTTGGTTGTTTTCTGCAATGGTAGGATTTAAATGATGGGACGCATTAAAAGTACGAATGCAAGAATATCACGCATTAAAAGAACTAATGCAAGATAATAAACCAAGTTAAAGTCGTTGGAACACTTTCGAAAAACCACTCGGTTCTTTTCAAAACTAACTTTTAAAATGCGGAGCTTGAGCCACTCCATTTAAAAGCTATCTCGTTCCATCGACCAAATCAAGTTCACTACGTTCACGGTTTTGCCAAAACCATTTGTAGCCCTCCGTCGTTTCGTATGAATATTCAAATAGTATTCAAGCTGTGTTTGTTGACCTTCGTCAAGGCATAGTGATTGGTAGCTGTTAAGTATTCATATGTAGCATAGATAGATGCGTTGGTTTGGGACACTCACATTACCTTGTTGACCTTCGTCAAGGGTATATGCGGGTGGATTCAAATTAACCTGGATAATGACGGGCAGAACTTGACATGTGACTTATGATTTGTTAACCTTCGTCAAGGTCATAAGAGCATGGGGCAAAAATCCACATCGGGAGTTTCATAAGTACTGAAACTTGCTAGATTTGCATACCATTTGGAGTGTGGTGATTCTGGTAGGATTCCTTCAGTTTCGTCACGCGATGATATTTGGATCCCGATCCTACTGTGAGTATATGCTACTCCTCGGGAAAATTTCTCACTTAACGATCAATGCTATAAACCTAGTAGGTGCCTAGAAAGGTGTTAGCGGGGCTACGCCCCCAGGGAAAAGAGGTTCTTTAATTAAGGAACTTCGCGAAAGCGTTGGAAAACCTCCCTCGAAGTACCGACACCAGCCTGGCTGAACGGTTAAGCAAGTATTGTACGGTGGGATTGATCCTGACTAATTCTTCCTTTATGGTTTGAGGAGGGATTCGAGAAACAGTGGGAGCCATCCTGTTTAGACAAATTAAAAACCACTCTAAACTTGCAAGAGCATCATGCTGAGTGTTTCTTCTTCTCTCTCCTAATTGCAGCGACCAATCAACATGACTGGACTTAAGTTACTCCTAGATAAAAACAAGCTGACAGGGCCAAACTACAAAGATTGGCTCAGGAATGTCAAGATAGCAATCACTTATGACAAGCTGGGGTATCTTCTTACCACCAAAGCTCCCCCTGTCCCTGGTCCAACTTCCAGCGTCGCGGATAAGGAAATCCGCAAGACTTGGGAGATTGATAGCGCGAAGGCCAAGTGCCTCCTGCTTGCCTCGATGGACAACGAACATCAGAGGAGGCATGAGAATATGGACATGGAGTCCATATTGCTTCATACAAAAGAACTGTATGGAGAGCAATCACGTATCGCAAGATACGAAGCGTCGAAAAAGTTGTTTTCGACAAGAATGGCCGTCGGATCATCAGTAGCCGAGCACGTGCTAAAGATGATCGGCTACATTGAGGAGCTCGCTGACCTAGGGATCACATTGGAGAGTGAGCTATATACGGATATAGTTCTCCAGTCCCTTCCTTCCACTTACGCCCAGTTTATAATGAATTTCAACCTACAAGAAAAGGAGGTTGAACTTTCAGAGCTCCTCAACCTGCTGAGGAGCGCAGAGGGCACCCTACAGAAAGGTAGGGAAACATCCACTTTGTTTGTAGGAGGATCATCTTCTTCTAGGTCCAAGGCGAAAGCCAAGGGAAAGAAGAAGAAAGCCCCCGCCAAACCAAGGGGCGGTGTTAGTAAAGTGGATACGAAGGGAAAAGGAAAAGCAACAAAGATAGCGGGGAAGCTTGTGGATAAGGAAGAATGCTTTTTTTGTCATAAGAAAGGACACTGGAAGAATGATTGCAGGGCCTGGAAGGCCAGAACACAGGAATTGAAGCAGGTTGCAGCTTCAGCTTCAGGTGTGTATGTTATTGAAAACTGTCTTTCTATAAACTCTACTTCCTGGGTATTGGATACCGGATCAGGATCTCATATCTGTAATTCTTTGCTGGCGTTGAGAAACCGTAGTGTTTTGAAAGCAGGTGACATGACCCTCAGAGTTGCAAACGGAGCTAGCATGGATGCTAAAGCCGTGGGGGACTATCACCTGGGAATGTCAGATGGACATGTTTTGGTTTTGCGTAATTGCTTTTTTGTACCCAACGCAACTTGTAATATCATTTCTGTATCTTTAGTTTCTAAAGAAGGTTATGAATTTGCGTTTGTAAGTAATGTTGTAAACATTCGCCTTAATCAAGTTTTGATTGGGTCAGGTACTTTGAGTAATGGGATATACGTGTTAAACCAACCACAGATTTTTAATGTCCAGAATACACACAAAAGAAAGTCTCCAGAAATAAACCAGACTTTCTTATGGCATTGTAGATTGGGTCACATCAATGAGAGAAGGTTGACGAAGTTACATACAGAAGGGTATTTGAATGCGTTCGAATATCAGTCGTATGCCACTTGTCAATCCTGTCTCAAGGGAAAGATGACAAAGACTCCATTTACTGGACATGGAGAAAGAGCGAGCGAGCTCTTGGGACTCGTACACAGTGACGTGTGCGGTCCAATGTCTACACATGCCCGAAGCGGACATTCTTACTTCATTACTTTTACGGATGACTTCTCAAGGTACGGTTATGTTTTCTTAATGAAACATAAGTCCGAGGCTTTTGAAAAATTCCAGGAGTATAAGAATGAAGTAGAGAAACAGACCGGCAAAAGTATTAAGATTCTAAGATCGGATCGAGGTGGAGAATACTTAAGTGCCGAACTCCTGAATTACTTAAAAGAGAATGGTATTCTCTCTCAGCTTACTCCTCCATACACTCCGCAACATAACGGTGTATCGGAGAGACGGAACCGAACCCTATTGGATATGGTTCGGTCCATGATGAGTAACGCTGAGTTACCGCGATCATTCTTGGGATATGCAATAGAAGCAGCTGCGTATCTCTTGAACAAGGCTCCCACCAAGACTGTGCCTACCACCCCTTATGAGATGTGGACTGGGAAGAAACCCTGTCTTAAGTATCTTAAGGTATGGGGATGTCCAGCTTTTGTAAAAAGGCAGCATGCGGACAAGCTTGAGGCACGTTCAGTACAGTGTAAGTTTGTGGGATACCCAAGGAACTCCAGGGGGTATCTTTTCTATTCCGCTAAGGAACAAAAGGTTTTTGTTTCTCAGCATGCCCGCTTCTTGGAAACTGAGTTTTTGGAAACCCAGATAAGTGGGAGCACAATAGAACTGGAAGAAGTTCCAGAACCACAGACTGTTACTGAAAGCTTAGTGGAACCAGAGGGTTCAACAGAACAGGACATTCCTACGCCGCTCCGCAGAAGTAGTAGGCAGTCTCATCCGCCCGAGAAATACTACGGTTTTCTCATAGACGGGGATAGAGAGGATTGCATCATAGATTATGATGAGCCTACTAGCTTCCAGCAGGCCGTTCAGAGCGTTGACTCAGTGAAATGGCTGGATGCAATGCGGACCGAAATGGAGTCCATGTACACCAACAAGGTATGGACGTTGGACATTGCTCCAGACGGGGTAAAACCCGTAGGATGCAAGTGGATCTTCAAAAGGAAGATTGGTGTAGATGGACAGGTTGAGACCTATAAAGCTAGGCTGGTAGCAAAGGGTTTCCGTCAAAGACCTGGCTTGGACTATGACGAAACCTTTTCTCCAGTAGCCATGCTGAAATCCATTCGGATCCTTCTTGCCATCGCTGCCTTCCACGATTATGAGATCTGGCAAATGGACGTAAAGACAGCTTTTCTAAATGGAAATTTAGAGGAGTGTGTCTATATGGACCAGCCAGAGGGCTTCATTCAGAGTGGGAGCAGCGGAAAGGTGTGCAAGTTGCTTAAGTCCATCTATGGACTAAAGCAGGCATCGCGGAGTTGGAACATCTGCTTTGATGAGACGGTCAAAGAATTTGGCTTTATCAAAAATCCAGATGAACCATGCATCTATAGTAGATTTGTAGCGAGAACTGTAGTATTCCTCGTTTTATACGTGGATGACATTCTCTTAATAGGAAATGACATTCCTATGCTACAATCTGTCAAGGGGTTCTTGTCACACAGGTTCTCCATGAAAGACCTGGGTGATGCCTCATACATCCTGGGGATCCGGATCCATCGTGATAGATCCAAGAGGATATTGGGACTTTCTCAGTCCAGGTACATCGACACCATAGTGAAGAGATTCAGTATGGAAGATTCCAAGCGCGGTAACCTACCGGCTTGTCACGGGATCACCCTCTCTAAAGAGATGTCTCCCAAGACTGATTTGGAGAGGGATCGCATGTCTATTATACCCTACGCTTCTGCGGTAGGCTCTATAATGTATGCGATGTTGTGTACCAGACCGGATGTAGCTTATGCACTGAGTGTGGTAAGCCGGTATCAGTCAAACCCTGGGGAGAAACACTGGATAGCGGTAAAGAACATTCTCAAGTACCTGAGAAGGACTAAGGAGATGTTCTTGGTGTATGGCGGAAAAGACCGCCAGATCGAGGCCTTTGCTGACTCCAGCTTCCAGAGTGACAAGGATGATTCCAAGTCCATGTCGGGCTTTGTCTTTACCCTCAATGGAGGGGCGGTGTGTTGGAAGAGTTCCAAACAGGAAACCGTTGCAGACTCGACGATGGAAGCGGAATACATCGCTGCATCTGATGCCGCAAAAGAAGCTGTCTGGATGAGGAAGTTCTTGAAAGAACTTCAGGTGGTTCCGTCCATTGTTGATCCAATACCTCTGTATTGCGACAACAATGGGGCTATAGCTTTAGCGAAGGAACCCAGGTCCCATCAGAGATCCAGGCACATCTTGAGGCGGTATCACCTGATCAGGGAGATCGTGGATCGCAAGGAGATCGAGGTTCGGAGAGTTGCTTCAGAAGACAACACTGCAGATCCATTCACCAAGGCCCTGCCCCAGACTCAGTTCGAGCGGCTGATCGAGATGATAGGTCATCGATACGCCAGTACATGGCCTTAGTGCAAGTGGGAGATTGTTAGTGTATATGCCCTAGAGGCCATTACTGTATCATACTAGTTTGTATATTACTTAATGGATGCTTGGGATATTCACCTTGTATATACAATCTTGCTCAAAATAGTAGTATGCTACTTGGTTTGTCTCTACTTCAATGTGTACTTGTGTTTATTTTACTATATCACTTATACGCATTAGTGGAGCCCTTAGGATCTTTGCTTGATTACCAGCGTTGTGATGGCAGTCACACTAGTGGGGGCTGGGTAATCTATAAGCACATCCTTATACAGGTCCCTAGTCGCAGGACTATCGAGATAGGGCATCGATACTCCGGAGTAGACTAGCGTATGCGCTTCTCATCCCAGTGTGGGAGATGGTCTGTCCCACAGCCATCAGTACGTCGTACTGGAGATAGTATACGGGTGCTCGTTGGGTTACGAGTACACTGGACAGGACTCGTCAGGAACTGACAGGTTGGTATTATACCTATCGTCAGTCATCAGTTCCCAGGTGACATGAGTACAGCTTAGTCCGCTGACTTGACACTGGCACTTCGCCTCGAGTGTGTTCCCACTGCACTTTGATCACTACCCTACCACGGCTCAAAGGAGTCGTGCAAACAGGTGGTGGTTGGGTGCAGTCCCGAAGCACTTGGAGGCAGTGACGGTTAGACAGGATTCGTCTCTCCCGGTATTGGGGGTTGACATCGCGCTGTGTCTAGGAGAGCCATTACACGAGTAGTCCCTGGCCAGGGCAAACGAGATATACTGGTAGGTTTCCAGTGTTATCTCAGGGTGTTTTGGGCTTCGCTCCGGCACGACTTGTACCGCTATTGGGGGACTGACGTTTACCGCCCCCTAGGCCCGCCATGCGATGTATCAGACGAACAGACCGGACTGTACGGAGACTGTCACATTCAGACTCAGTAGGAGTACCGATGGGGTTTCACCTCGTCAGCCTTCTTGTCGACATCTACCTGGGGACCGTTACGCACAGCTAGTGCCGCTTGCGGTCTGTGGTCAAACCCACTGCCAGCGTAGTGTCGAGTATTTAGAGTCCCACACAGAGGGTATTCGCCTATGGGCAAAACAGAGTAGAGGTCGCATGGTTTTGCGACAGGGTTCGTTCTCATCCGCGCACTTGTGCACGTTTGGAGTCCGGACAGATATTACCAGCGGGCTCTGGTTTGAGCCGGATACTGGTATAGTATTTAGTGTTGCTTTTATCTCTCGGTATTCATGTTCCTCGGAACAAAAATGCAGGTGTGTATGCACAGTTATTTGAGGAGGAGGAAGATGATTTTCATTAGGGTTTCGGAACGGGTGCGTATGCACAGTTGACAGTCGTCTTTTTCCAAACCCTAATGGATTTGTATTATATTATTTAATAATATATAATAAAATGAAATTGTGTCATGGTTAGTTTTTGTTGACTTGTTGACCATGGTTGACTTGTTGACCATGGTTGAACATTTGACTACCATCATTACAAATGCAAGATGCTTTTTCATTCTTGCTTTTTCATTTAATGTTTGTAATGATATTAGTCATTCCTAAACTTTCCATCAAACCTTTTTCATTTTGATTATTATTATTATTTGATTAAACCTTTTTCATTTTGATATGGTTGCAAAAAGAAAAAGGTGAGCTCATTCTATCATATTCACTCTCTCTCTTCATTTCATCTTCTTCTTCCTCTAGCCAAGAGAAACCTTCTCATGTGTTGAGAATCCTTCTCTTGAAAAACAAAAGCAAACCCTAGACACTCTCTACTCACTCTAGGATCAAGGGTCTAGCGAGCCGGCGATTCTAGTTCACTCCAAGTACGAGAAAGAGCCCAAAGGTCGAGCCTTCGAGGTGGATCCATCTTCGACGGGAGAAGGCGACAAAGGAGAACCATCAACCTCTACAAAGTTTGAAGACGAAGGAGTTCAAGTCTAGGTATAACCATCTTCATCCGAGTAGCTAACTCTCTTTAGCTAAGTTTGCTAGTTTTAGTTTAGGTAACGATCCCGACCTAGTTTAGTCCATGTTGCCTCTTGCGATAAAAATTTGATTTTTATACCGTTTCCGCCTCCCCGTAAGAACCGGGGGTCGCAACGTGGACTTACACTAATGCGTAAATCCATGCCATGTGTCGTATGACACTAAGAGTAAAAGAAAGGGAAAACCGCTCTTTTAAAAGATCCAGTTTTGAAATATCACATGCGGTCTCTTAGTTTTTAAATCATGTCAACATCATCCATGTATGTAACATATGTATATGTGTATAGGTATGGATGTGTGAAAGGATAAGTACGCAATGTGAATGTAGCAATGTACATATGCACTAATGTGGACATATGATGTATATGTGCCCAAGTATGGATATATGAAGTATAGGGGCACAAGTATGGATATGTGATGTATATGTGCCCAAGTATGAATATATGATGTATATGGCACAAGTATGGATATGTGAGGTATATGTGCCCAAGTATGAATATATGATGTATATGGCACAGGTATGGATATGTGAGGTATATGTGCCCAAGTATGAATATATGATGCATATGGCACATGTATGGATATGTGATGTATATGTGCCCAAGTATGAATATATGATGTATATGGCACAAGTATGGATATGTGATGTATATGTGCCCAAGTATGAATATATGATTCATATGGCACAAGTATGGATATGTGATGTATATGTGCCCAAGTATGAATATATGATGCATATGGCACAAGTATGGATATGTGATGTATATGTGCCCAAGTATGAATATATGAAGTATATGGCACAAGTATGGATATGTGATGTATATGTGCCTAAGTATGAATATATGAAGTATAGGCGCACAAGGGTAAACATATCAAGATAGGTATGCACAAAAGTGAGTATACAGTGTGCATGGTATGAATATAACATATGCTAATATGCGGTAAATCATGATAAACATCAATAAAGCGGAATCAACCTGATATATGATTTATAGCAATTCTATAATGTGAGTGTCATGGCAATTACTAACGGTGTGAGTGTAGCATATAAATCGTGCTCGTGCAACTTGAACCGTTGTGACAGTGCAGTGTTCTATACTACCAGTTCTATATCTAACAGAAGGTATGCTACTAGTATATCCAAATGAACATACATGGATAAATATCCTAATATGCCCTGACGCTTAACGCCATACGGGCGATTTCCCCGTAGATGTTAAATCTACTCACCTGGTCGCGTGCTAAGTATAGCCGACCACCTGTTTCCCTTTTCTGGCGGCGTCTGACGTACCCGCCTGCGAACCTGGAATTTACACAATGAACCCCTATATAAGCAAATATCTCGCAAATACGCGATATCAAAAACAAATGCGAATCCCGCGTCGCGAACTAAACGCGCGCGTATACGTAACGTGTGTGCATACGCCAAAACCCAACACGACACGCGGTGGCACACAGCGACACGCTGTGATTCACAGCAAACCAACTCGACACGTATCGTACGTGTCGCGCAAGTCTCGCTACGCTAAAAAAAATAGGTAAACGGTCCCAGATTTAATCTGGAGCAAAAACAAGCAAATCAAACAGGACCAAATACATCACAATACCTACAGACACCTATCTAACCTAAAACCAACACAAACCTACACTATTGGGCCGGCGGCATAGGAGGGCCGGCCAAATTCCGGTGGCATGGGTCAAGGTTGCTACACTAGGGTCCTAACTCAGTTTATATCCTAATGTATATGTTTGCTTACTAAAAAGGTTACCCTTATAACAACAGATTTCAAATATCAATAAGGGTTTAGTTTAAGCACCAAGTGTGCAACACTAGGGTATTTTAAGGATCTGGGTCAATTAACAGGAAATAAATGATACCGACAGTATAAATTAGGGTAAATCTAACTACAAGCACCTGGAAACTCACTGTTCTCCAACAAAATTACCCAAGTTAACATCAAAGTCCACCAAAACACAATAATATGGCTACACAAACCCAGATTTTGTCTCAGGTAAAAACTCAAAAAGTAAACAATACTAATCACAGCAAATCTCCACATACACCCACATACACAAGACACACACACTCATCTCAACAGGGGCCGGCGTCGCCGGTCCGGCAAGAGGAGGCCGCCGGTCTACCTTTGGTGGGAGGGGTTCGAACTCCAACACAACACCCTAAAAACCCTGCACACTATTATAGAACTATTTGCTAATCTAGGAAAGGGCCAGAAATGTAGCAAATCCTAATATCCTATGATATGTGTCAAAAACCGTATTTTAACATTTCAAGTTTAGCGATTTAAGGTTATCTAGCTAATTCTAGCGACACCACTAGGCTAAAACAGAATAACTAACACCTAATAGGATTGATTTAGCTATAAACACTCTAACTTAACTAGATCTAACATCAAAGCACAAATCTAGCACTAAAACTCCATTTAATAACTAAATAAGCTAAACTAACACACAATCTAGCGAACATGGAAACGGAGCCCAGAAATACCTTACTCGACCCTACAATGCCGGGTCAGGAGAAGAAGGGGAAGGGAAGAAGCTGCTACTGCTTGCTTCTCCTGCTGTTGCTATTGCTGCTCCTGATGCTGTTGCTGTTGATGTTGTTGTTGTTGATGTTGCTGTTGTTGATGTTGTTGTTATTTTGCTGGGGCTGCTGGTGCTGATGCTGCTGCTACATATGCTGTTGCTGTTGCAAGGAGCTGCTGCTGCTGCTTGGTGTTGCTGATGCTTGCAACTGCTGCTGGGGCTGAAGCTGCTGCTGATGTAGCTGCTGTTGCTGAAGCTGATGCTGTTGCTTCAGCTGAGGCTGTGTGTGTGTGTGAGTGAGAGTGAGAGTGCGAGAAATATGAGAGTGTGCAACCAAAGAAAATGATACTACAAGAGGGTCAACCCCCAACTCTCTCTTGCCTTATTAAATGCAAGCATGGGCTTGCCATGATGCACTCCCTCTCTCTCTCATTTAATGCAGGCATGGCATTGCCATGATGCATTCTCTCTCTCTCATTCTCTCAAGTCAACACAAGAAATAACTTAAATCCCATTTCATTTTTTAAAACAAAAAGAAAAAAAACCCTTAAATTAAATCATTTTATCTTAACAAGGAGGGGTTAATCTACCATGGTTGTTAAACATGGTTTAACCCAAATTCTAACCCTAGTTTACATGCACAAGTTTGTGCAAGCCTAGGAAAATTCTAGAAAAATATTTATTAATTTTGATAAAATATTTGAAAATCAATTTGGTAAACTTTTTATTAAAAACCATATATTAAAATATAATTAGCCACTAAACACATTCTAAAGTGTTACAAATACAAAATTATATCCCTCTTTACTTAATAAAGAAACTAATATAATATTGCATATCAGGTTCGGCATGTAATAGCATTCATTCAGAATCAATGTATTACCACTTGGTAATACAAGGTGATATTCCCCGACGGATTTAGCTGCAACTATTGCACCATTTCCAACCCTTATGTCTTTATCACCTTCTCCCAGTTCTCTACCTTTCCTTAGCCTATGTAACAAATTACATATATGGGATCCTGACCCAGTATCCAATACCCAGGACGTAGAGCAAAGGGAGAAACAATTTTCTATAATGAACACAACCGAAGAAAATTCATCAACATGTACCTTCTTCAATCGGGTGGCATGGGAATCCTGGCATTCCCCTATATCTTGTTCAATCTTATGACTCTTATAAGAAAGAACGGAACCAACGTTCCCCAGCTTAGTGTAATAAGCAGGTTCGGTCGATACATCAATGTTATTATCTTGATTAAGGCGTGACATGGTCGCTACCTGGAGCGAGAGAGAAGAAAACACTTTAGCGTATGCTCTTTCAAAATTAGATTGGTTTATTATCTTATTTAATCAGGATAGCCCCACTGCTTTTTATCAAGTCTTTCTCCAAACCCTAAAAGGTAAGACTAACCGGGATTAATTACAATCTACAACTTACTAACTGTTCAGCCAGGCCAGTGTCGGTACTTAAGGGAGGTTCCCCGTGCTTTCGTACAAACCTAATTAATATAAACCTTGTCTTCCCTAGAGGCATAGCCCCGTTAACACCTTTCTAGACACCTAATGGGTTAATTAATTGTAAAGTGTAAAACTCTCCCAGGAGAAACTCTTGCTCGCAGCGAGATCAGGATCCAAGTATCTCATAGAAGGTATGCAATCTCATTGCAAGTTTCAACACTTGAAACTCCCGATATATTTTGCCCCTAACCTCCTATGACCTTGACAAAGGCCAACAAATCATAGGATGCTAGTCAAGTTCAACCCGTCATTTCTTGATTGAATCAAACCCTCCCGCACGATGTTCATATCAGAATTTTGCATTATTATATCGCCCATTCTTAATCACATTGCAAATAAATAGGTGCTTTTGATCCATGTCTGCTAAATAGTTGCAGGTTATAGGTTCTCAGAACAATACAGTGAAATTCATGAAAAGACGCTACAAATGTGAGACTACGACTAACAAAAGATGATTCCTTATGATGCTACTAGTTCAAGGAACAAATGAAGACCAGTGGACCGTTCAATGCACAAAGCACAAGGGCAGCACAAGATACAAGACTTCAAAGCGAAGCTCACGGTAAAAGTCCACATAATTCTGCACTGTTGGAAATCTGGAAGAAAATAGAAAAGATTCTGAGGAACCAAGTGAAGAAAACAGAAGGAAAAAGTAACATGAAGCAGCCCTGAGAAGTTGGACTCAAGAACCCACTATATGGCCGTGGAACCGCGGCCAAACATGGCATTCTGCCGCAGTCCCGCGGCCGTGTAGTGTACGTGTCGGTGCACGTGTCGGTGCACGTGTCGGTGCTTTGACCCGGCTTTCTTAGGGCAGTTCTGTAAATTCAAATGTGGATCAGATGTAAACCTAGGGTTTCTCCTATCTAGATTAATATTTTATTTCCATTGTAATCATTGAGAGGTCATCAATAAAAGTAAGTGTTTTTCATTTTATCTTGCATTCTTCATAATTGAAATTTATTATCTGTTATTTTATTTTGTCTTTTATTATTTGCAACTTAGATAGTCTTTTAAAATTAGAAAAATGAATTGCATCGTAACTTCCTTAATGAGTGAGTAGTTCCTCACTTGTCAGGGTTAGGATAGGGAAGGTTTGAGAGAAGAAAATTTCTCTCACTCCTTTCTTGCCTATATAATATTTAAAATAGGACTCCGTTTAATCCAACCACACACCGCTCATCACGGCACCCTATCCTAAAAGATAGCAGTGATTCCCTAGTTAGACCGGTTGTGGTTGAATTAACTAGAGGTTAGGGCTAAGAGCTAAGAAAGGACGGACAAAGACCAAAAGGAAGAAACTAAGTTTCTTCTTAGTCGTGATAGTCCCCTTTGTTGACTATTACCCTAACACTTATATTCTTAACTAGGGCATTAAAAGCAGTGAGTAGAATCCCTTTTCCAAACTAACCCAATCCTAACTCTAGCAAGACTTTAAATCAATTTAATCTCATTCTTAGATTTAAAACAAAACCTACCATAAATAAGACTTAACTCGTTAGAATTTAAAGAAAGAACACATTTTCCCTGTGGACCGACCCGTACTCAACCGGATAGCTACCAAGCGACACCGTCTTGATTGCGGTATTCTTAATTTTTAAACGCACGTACACAAAATCCCAAACAATCAAATGGTGTCGTTGCCGGGGAAACGGTAGTTATTTTCTTTTTGTAATTTCGGGTTAATTGAAATTGAAAAAATTATAAAAATTGAAAATATAAAAACTAAAAAAAATCATCTTGTTCTTTTTGATCGGTTTTTGTGCGAATTGTACAGGAACGGAAGACGGACTGATTCAGATCTGGAGCAAACCCAGTGAACAAATCAACAAACAGAAGATCTGAACAGACAGAGGAGAACCATAACAGCACACAGAAAAATTTTGGAGGTCTGAACCGACTTATTCACCGCGGAACCGCCGCAGATTTGAGCAATTGACCGTGGAACCGCGGCCGTTTGCTGACGTCGGCACTTCTAAATTCTCTGTAAGTATTTTTGTCCTCTCTTCTACCCCCCGATCTCCACTGAAAAGTTTTCCCGCAGGGTTCTTTGTGTAAAACTTCTTCTCCCTCTCCAATAAATCATTTTGTGCAGGATTCTTTGCGCCGCAAATAAAAAGAAAAATTTTGGCAAGTGTTTTAGATTTTGTGTGTTAATTTCTTTGCATATTTAAAACGGAATTTAAGGGGCTATAACACCAATCCAGATTGGGTGGGGATTTCATTACCCTTCCTAAGACCCCAGAAATCACAAAAAGATTATGCATCACCCTTGAGTTAATTAAAAAATATCTAGACTCAGCCAATTAAGGACTGTCGCGCTAATTAGGACAGAGGAAGGTTGTGGGCATTCAGTCGTTTATCTAAACCTGACTTTGTGGTGCCTTGGCTAGACAAGTGAGAAAGGTAACTTTAAAAGGCCTGTCTCACGGTGATTCGTGAGCGGAACCCTCCTTTCTTCACTTGTGCTTACCTGGCCACAATTGGCAGTGAAGAGGCGATTTGAGAGATATTTCACAACTTGTCGCTTTGGACCAGTTATGAGCAGTCTAGTTGACTTAGGAGACCCTAGCTGTAGGCTTGATTGTGCATGTTTAAATTGTGACTGTTTGAAAGTGTGTCGTAGTTCCTTACAAAATATTTTGTAAAACTCTTTATAAAAAAAACTTAAAACAAAATTTTTTATAAAAACTTGCCATTTATCGCTAGAATTCCATTGTACCCAACCTTCACCCACATTTCCCCATTAACGTTTTCTTACCCTCACATTCTACGTTTGACTACACTAAGTCTTGTTTAGTGTATGTCCGGTTGGACTAGGGACACTAGCGCCCGTTTAGTCCGTGTTTCGTGAGTCGCTACTGACGACGCGTTCGACTCCGAAGTCGAAACTCCCTCCACTTCTTTTTCATCTTTACCTTCATCTTCACATTCATCATTTTCTAAGGAGATGTCGGGATTCAATCCTAACAACGCCTTACCTACCTCGGGACTGATTCCACCTCAACTGGGTGCGAATAACCCGCAACACCCTCCTGTTGAAGCGCCCCAGCGAATCGCGCTCCAGGATCTTTTCTATCCCACCCGCTCCGCACTTCCTACTTGTCTTTCACTTCCGCCGGCTAATGGGGAAAATTTCGAAATTAAGCCCCACTTCATCAATATGTTGCCCAAATTTTATGGACTAGAATCCGAAGATGCCTATATCTTCATTAACAAATTCCAGAATGTTTGTGCAATGATGAACACCACCCAACTATCCGATGATGCTATAAGGCTACGAGTCATTTCTTTCACATTATGTGACCTAGCTGAAAAGTGGCTATATAGTACAACATCGCATTCCATAAAAAGTTGGGAGGAGTTTGTTAAGGCATTTCTTAAAAAGTTTTATCTACATCACAAGACCGCGAGAATTCACAATGAAATTAACCAATTTTCCCAGCTTCCTTTCGAACCTTTTTGGAAGTCTTTCGAACGATTTAAAAACTTTCTTGTTCAGTGCCCTCATCACGGTATTGAGAGATGGCAACTTTGCCAAACTTTATACGAATGACTGAACTCAGCAACTAAGCAGTTGCTGGAAACCATTTGTCAAGGTCACTTCTTAACCAAATCTGATGAGGAACCTTGGCAATTTCTCGACGATCTTGCTGAACAAACACTTCAGTGGGAAAACACTAGACAGACCTCTTCGTCTATTTCATCTACTTCATCCAGTCTGTCTACGGTAGGTGTTCATCAACTTGACATGTCAATTGCAATGAAAGCCAAAATGGCCGCAATTACACGAAAACTAGAAGCAATTGAGAGCAAATTCTCATCGCCTTCTCCTGCCCCTGCTTTACCCCCTCGCACTATATGCGCTTGTTGTTCGGATCCATCCCATTTGACTGAAGAATGTCCTTACAACCCACCTGCTCAAGGACATGATCAAGTCAATACTGCTTTTCAGCAAAGACAAAGAAATGATCCATACTTTTCAACTTACAATCCTGGTTGGAGGAACCACCCCAATTTTGTTTGGAATCAAAATCAACAACAATTCCAAGGCAACAACAATTTTCAGAGGCCTCCTCCTCTACAACAAGCTCCTCAACAAACTCAATATCAGCAACCTTTCCATCCCCAACCATACCAAAATAAAATGAACAATTTTGCACCAAACAACTCTTTTCCTCAAAACAATTTTGTTTAGCCAAATAACGATAAGGTTTCCTCGCTAGAACGAAGTCTAGATGCGTTTTTAAAACAATCCACTCAATCCTCCGCCAACATCCAGTCTTCCATTCAGTCTTTGGTGCAACACACTGCATCACATGGGCAAAGTATCAAAACCATTGAAGCCCAAATTGCACAACTGAATGCTGCTTTAAGCGAGCGAGAGAAGGGGAAGCTTCCATCTCTACCACTGCCAAATCCCGGTCACCCACAAAATGCACATGTTGCCCATGAATAACAAAATCATAATGTGAGTGTCGTGACTATATTAAGATCTGGAAGGACGTTGCACAATAATGTTGGCATTGATGATAACACCCCGGCCGCCACTTCTTCTTCTTCTTCTTCATCTTCTTCTTCATCTTCAGAGCATGTTCTCCATTCTTCAGAAGGCTCTAATTCTTCTAATACTCTGAACGGACCCACATCTCACTGCACGAAAACACCAACACTTGGATCCGTTCCTACTCCGTAATCTCCTCCACAAATATTGGACTCAACCAATTTTCAAAATGTTCCATTTCCAAACAGGTTGAGATCCAATAAACCAACTCCACAAATGGAGAAGATTGTAGAGTTATTTAAACAGGTTGGCATTAACATTCCCCTCTTGGATGCAATCCAATAAGTCTCTTCTTACGCTAAAATCTTGAAGGACTTATGCACCAAGAAGATGAAATCACAGGTACCTAAGAAAGTTTTCTTGGCTAGTGCAGTAAGTGATGCTCTTACCCAACCTTTACCTCAAAAACGAAAGGACCCGGGCTGTCCTACAATTTCAATAACTATTGGGGATAAGAACATCAACCGCGCACTATTAGATCTTGGTGCCAGTGTTGCTTCCTTATTCAGTGTATGAGCAATTAGGCGTTGGAGAGCTGAAACCCACACATTGTACTCTCCAAATGGCCGACCGATCCATCACCCTTCCTAAGGGTGAGTTAGAGGATGTGTTGATTAAAGTAGGGGACTTCATATTCCCCGTTGATTTCATTGTTATGGACATATATCCTGTAGCTAACCCCTGGAGTCAAATTCCGGTGATACTCGGTCAACCATTCCTTGCGACTTCTAATGCGGTGATCAATTGTCGAAATGGGTCGATGAACCTATCTTTTGGAAACATGACAATTGAACTCAACATTTTTAAGTTGGGGAATCAGCCCTCCGAACCTAATGCTAATATACTTGATGCTTGCACGATCCAAGAGATCACCCAGGAGGATTGTGAGCTCGAGAAATTTATGTTTGATCACAACAATATTGACGCCAATAGTGTGTTCCTCCTTGAATCTGATACTGCTTTCACACCCGATAATGACTACGAGTGTTTCACTTTCTCGAACGATCTTGACCATTCACCACCCGAGTTTGAATCCATTGAATTTTCGGATGAGATAGATGGACCATTTGACTCGGTTGCTTACACTCGTTTTGAACCTCTGTTGGAATCTTTCGAGTTTGAGACAATTTCACCGATTTTACCTTCAATTGTTTCGCCTCCAACACTCGAACTCAAGCTATTACCATCTCACCTTAAATATGCTTATTTAGGTGAAAATAAGACCCTTCCTGTTATCATCTCGGCTTCTCTAGCCCCCGAGCAAGAGAAAGCCCTTATAACGGTCTTGCATAGCAATCGGCAAGCTTTTGGCTGGACTATGGCGGACATCAAGGGGATTAGTCCCCTAATTGTTGAACATCATATTCATATGATGGATGATGCCTAGCCAGCAAGGGATCCACAGAGACGACTCAACCCAGTAATGAAGGTGGCTGTTAAAAAGGATATTGTAAAATGTCTTGATAGTGGTATCATTTACCCTATCTCTGATAGCCATTGGGTTAGCTTCATTCACGTTGTCCCAAAGAAATCGGGCATAACGGTCATAACTAACGAGGCGAATAAGTTAATCCCTACTCGCACCCAAACTGGGTGGCGAGTATGCATCGATTATAGAAAACTCAACGCCGCGACATGGAAAGACCACTTTCCATTACCTTTTATTGACTAAATGCTAGAACGATTGGCTGGGCATGAATTTTATTGCTTTTTGGATGGCTACTCTGGCTATAATCAAATTCCCATCGTCGAAAAGGACCGAGACAAGACCACATTCACTTGTCCGTTCGGTACATTTGCTTACTGCCGCATGCCCTTTGGGTTATGCAATGCACCTGCTACCTTCTAGCGGTGTATGATGGGTATTTTTTCAGACATGGTGGAAAAAACTTTGGAGATCTTTATTGATGATTTCTCCATTTTCGGCGACTCCTTTAATGAGTGTTTGCTACATCTAGACACAGTCCTTACCCGGTGTAAGGATAAGAACCTTACTTTAAATTGGGAGAAGTGCCACTTTATGGTACGAGAAGGTATTGTCTTAAGACATATCATCTCGCAAAATGGCATTGAGGTAGATAAAACTAAGATTGAAGCCATTTCCAATATTCCTCCTCCCAAATGCGTCCGAGACATTCGAGCCTTCCTTGGCCATGCCGGTTTCTGTAGAAGGTTCATCAAGGATTTTAGCAAGATTACTAGACTCTTGACTCTTTTGTTGTCCAAGGACACCACATTTGATTTCGACTCGAGCTGTTTGAAGGCGTTCGAGTCATTGAAAAACTCACTTACTTCTGCTCCCATTCTTTCGTCTCCTGACTAGACGCATCCATTTGAAATTATGTGCAATGCATCTGATTTTGCCATTGGTGCTGTCCATGGACAGCACATCGAGAAGATGCCGCATGTAATTTATTACGCTAGCCGAACCTTGAACGGGGCCTAATTAAATTACACAACAACTGAGAAGGAATTCTTAGCTGTTGTGTTTGCATTAGAAAAGTTCAGGCCCTATTTAATCGGCTCTCCAGTCATCGTTTACACTGACCACTCAACTCTTCGCCATCTTTTTGTGAAGAAGGACGCTAAATCTTGGCTGATACGTTGGATCCTCTTACTACAAGAGTTTGACCTTGTCATCAAAGACAAGAGAGGATGCGTAAGCGTTGTCGCCGACCATCTTTCATGCCTCCCTTCTTCTCCAACGCTTCAATTTTCCTGTAAAAGACGTTTTTCCAGATGAGCAGCTTTTAACTGTGTCATGCGAACCTTGGTTCGGAGATATTGTTAATTATTTGGCCACCGGACTTATACCAAATGAATGGTCGAATCAGGACAGACTCCGATTCCTATCCCAGGTAAAACATTTTTACAGGGATGAACCTTATCTATTCAAATACTGTCCCAACCAAATTATTCATCGGTGTTTCCCCGACAGTGAGTTTAAGAGCGTACTGTCATTCTGCCACGATCAAGCGTGTGGCGGGCATTTTGGCCCTAAAAAGACAGCCGAAAAGATCTTGCAGTGTGGTTTCTATTGGCCACAACTTTTTAAAGACGCACATGATTACTGCAAGACATGCTTCCGGTGCCAACACTTGGGCCGGATATCTAGGAGAAACGAAATGCCGCTCCAACCAATATTGGTTGTTGAAATTTTTGATGTTTGGGGGATAGATTTTATGGGACCGTTTCCAAATTCTTTTGGGAACGTGTATATTCTCCTCGCTGTTGACTATCTTTCTAAGTGGGTCGAGGCTGTGCCCAGCCAAACTAATAACAATAAGGTTGTTATTAAATTCCTCAAAGAAAACATTTTCTCTCGGTTTGGGCACCCCCGCGCAATCATCAGCGATAATGGAACTCATTTCTGTAATAAGACTTTCGAGTCCTTAATGCGGAGATATTCCATTAATCACAAGCTATCAACGCCCTATCATCCCCAAACTTGTGGGCAAGCCGAGATTTCAAATCGGCAAATTAAACAAATATTGGAGAAAACAGTTTCCAAAAACCGTAAAGATTGGTCGTCAAAACATACCGATGCTCTTTGGCCATTTCGAACTGCCAATAAGACCGATCTTGGCATGTATCCTTATAGACTTGCTTATGGAAAGGCTTGCCACCTTCCAGTTGAAATTGAGCATCGAGCATTTTGGGCAATAAAAGAGTTGAATCTATCTCTTGGAGATGCGGGCAGCCATAGAAAGCTACAATTGAATGAATTAAACGAGCTTCGGGATGAAGCTTACGAGAATGCGGTTGTCGTAAAAAACCGAACGAAGGTTTTTCACGATAAACACTTTATGCGCAAAACTTTCAAATCTAGTCAACAGGTTTTACTTTACGACACCCAGCTACATTTCCATCCCGGCAAACTTAGATCTCGATGGAAAGGGCCATTTTTGATATGCACCGTATATCCGCACGGTGCGGTTGATTTAGAAAATCAGAAGGACGGTTCACTATTTAAAGTGAATGGACATAGACTTAAACCGTTCCTCACCGCGGACCTTTCGGAGGAGCTCCTACTTTTGCAGGAGCCGATTTGCGTTGACTGATCTTCGTCCATCTACCCCCAAATTTCGGTTATCCAGCCATAAACAGTGGAAACACTGTTTCAAATAAGTTTGGGGGTATGTATCACTTGTAATTATATAAAAACAAAATAAAAATAAAAAAATAAAAAAATAAAAAAAATTAGTGTGTTTTTGTAAATTTTCAGTTTTAATAAAAAATAAATAAAAAATTTTATTTACAAATAAATTCCTCTTTTTTAAGAGGTCCTTTTTGAAAATAACCAAAACAACCCCTCTATAAATAGAACCCGACCCCTCTGCGGTTTTCACCAAACCCTAATTTTCTTTTCCTCAAACCCCTAGCCGCCGCGGCTGAAAGATCAGGGAGATCTCTCCAGAGAGCCGCGCTTCCGCCGTACAAGGGACCTTCTGACCGCTGATCCGCCGCGCTTCTGCTTCATCACCCTCTGAAATTTTCAGAGGAGGTTTGCACTCTTTTTCCCCTCTCTGTCGATTTCATATTTTGTTATCTTGCTATCTGTGATGGCACCCACCCTGCAATTTGAAAGGGACTTCTCACAAATGTTTGCACACACGATCTATGGTAGCTATTTCGGTGAAGAGATCTGAAGGCGGGGGTGGAATTTCTTACTTTTTAACCATCCAAACTCCTTTACTCTTCCAGATCTCGTCACCCGATTTTACGAGTGCATGGAAGACGGTTGCCTCTCACAACACGGATACATTAGGCTAAATTGGGGGGATAGGGAAATCATAATCGATAGGGACTTCATCCATGAAGTCACCTTAATACCCAGACTACCTACTTATGACCAACCCTTCCAATAAAAGGATTACCTACCCTTGATGGGTAATGACTGTTCGAGGGAGCCACGTAAGGGCATCCAGGCTAGAACCCTCTTTGCGAATATACTCACTGTGTGCCGTTGAGCACAAAATAACATTTTTTGTAGTTCGCACAATACGACATTTTTCACACCATCCCTTCATATCGTGCACACCTTGATGACTAGGAACCAAAGCTATGATATGTGCACGGTATTACTTCATTCGATTGGTGCGGGCAAAAGGGCTGCCAATTATCCATGCCCTATGTTGGTGACACAACTGTGTCTCTATTTCCTCCCTGTGGAGGAATTCGAGTTTTATATGCATGGAGGTATCCCCATTAGACCTCTTATTGAGGGCGTATCCACGTCCTACACATGCTTAAATGATGTATGGTCGCGCACTGAGCTGGCCGAGGACGTACCTGCCAAGACACCCAGCTCCAGCTCGACCGCGAGCGAGGAAAAACTTACCCTTGCAGCACATGCACGTTTACTTAGGAAAGCTACTAGGGGGATAGATGGATTGATAGGGATGGTGACCAACCTGGATCACCGAGTGACAGAAATAAAGCATGGCATGACCACACTGCTAGCGAGAGAGGAACGTTCCCATTCACGTTCGAGGGGACGACGAGGCCATGAGCAGTGAGGGCACTTCTTTTGATAAGTTTGGGGGTGAAGGTGGTTTGTAAATAGTTTTCATTGCATTGCATATTTTTATTTCTTGTACATATTTGTTTCTTCTTTCTTTGCATGTTTAATTCCGCATTGCATCTTTATAAAAAGATATAAAAATAAAAAAAATAAAAAAAATAAAATAAAATAAATATAAAATCAAATAAAAAAATTGAAAAACTTTTAAAATTATAAAAAAATTGAAAAATTCAATTTTGGCCATATTTGACTTAAGTTCGACAAGACGGTTGACTGGCTAGGAAAAACTAGGTCCTAAACTTAGTAAATTAAGAACCCTAAAAATAACCTTTCTTAAAGTTTAACTGTAGAAAATATATGTCCTTGTAGATTATTTAGAAATAGGCAAATTTTGAGTTCAGTTCTTGGGCTAAGTCAAAATAAGGGAAGAGTATTGAAATTTCTATTTGAAGTGTAAGTCTGAAAAATAATTCCTAACCTTAAGTCTAAATTATGAAAATATATACCCTACAACTGGCACATACACGCACCTTGAAACTTGGGATAGTAGAGGATACCTTGAAATGCTCTTTTCTAAACTCCTTAGTATGAAGGAAAATAAAATAAAAGTACAAGAGTGACTCAAGAGATATAAAAAAAATGAACACTGGTTTTGTAATTACTTAAGCTGCATAAAAAAAATTATAGTGAGGGTGCTTTATCACCTAGTGCCTTAGACCAACTGGTTTGGGAGTCACTGCTAAAGCCTTAAGTATTACAAGATGAGGAATTACGCCTTAACGTGCGAACACATTTTGTAATCGGTCGTTACTACCTCAAAAAGTATTAACGGTTGCATGAAGGATGTGTGAGCAATTTAATCCAAAATTCACCAACTAAAAGTACTTTGGACGATGGACAAGAGTATGATAGCTTGAATTGAATTTCCAAGTGTAGGGGTGATACATACACACACGTAGAGGTATATGATTAGGGTTTGGATAAGAGATAGGAGTGAAAGATAGGGCTTATACCTTCAGCAGAGATGATAAAAATTCCTAAGTTGAGATAGAATCTTAGAAGGAAAATTCAAGAGATACTGAAAGCTTTATAAATTTGCAGAACATATATGATCTTAAGTTAAATGATAAGTGAGTGTGAAAAATATGGGTTGATGATTTCTAAGTTGAAGATAATAGAATTTCTTGCTAGAATACCGAATTGAAGAATGAAAGTCAACAGGCCAAATTGATCGGATTTTGTGGGTAGTATCCGCTGAAAACCCTCAGGAGACAACACTCCTCCTACTAGGGACACCTAGAGGTTTAACGGCTTGTTGCACGAGCTCAGTGCAATCGCGATTCCCTGCGAAAGTGAGGTTAGGTTTTTTCGAGAATAAATTGGCTTTGCTCGGGACGAGCAAAATATAAGTTTGGGGGTATTGTTTATATCAGAATTTTGCATTATTATATCGCCCATTCTTAATCACATTGCAAATAAATAGGTGCTTTTGATCCATGTCTGCTAAATAGTTGCAGGTTACAGGTTCTCAGAACAATACAGTGAAATTCATGAAAATACGCTACAAATGTGAGACTACGACTAACAATAGATGAGTCCTTATAATGCTACTAGTTCAAGGAACAAATGAAGACCAGTGGATAGTTCAATGCACAAAGCACAAGGGTAGCACAAGATACAAGACTTCAAAGCGAAGCTCATGATAAAATACCACATAATTCTGCACTGTTGGAAATCTGAAAGAAAGTAGAAAAGATTCTGAGGAACCAAGTGAAGAAAACAGAAGGAAAAAGCAACATGAAGCATCCCTGAGAAGTTGGACTAAAGACCCCAATATATGGCCGCGGTTCTGCGTCTGTGCAGTGCACGTGTCGGTGCACATGTCGGTGGGTGTCGGTGCTTTGACCCGGCTTTTTTAGGGTAGTTCTGTAAATTCAAATGTGGATCAGATGTAAACCTAGGGTTTCTCCTATCTATAAATAGGAAAGCCGAAAACCAAATTTGGCATGCCTTTTTTTATTTTCTAGATTAAAATTTTATTTCCATTATAATCATTAAGAGGTCATCAATAAAAGTAAGTGTTTTTCATTTTATGTTGCATTCTTCTTAATTGAAATTTATTATCTGTTATTTTATTTTGTCTTTTATTATTTGCAACTTAGATAGTCTTTTAAAATTAGAAAAATGAATTTCATCGTAACTTCCCTAATGAGTGAGTAATTCCTCACTTGTTAGGGTTAGGATAGAGAAGGTTTGAGAGAAGAAAATTTCTCTCACTCCTTTCTTTGCCCATATAATATTTAAAATAGGACTCCGTTTAATCCAACCACACATCGCTCACTACGGCATCCTATCCTAAAAGATAGCAGTGATTTCCTAGTTTGACCGGTTGTGGTTGAATTAACTAGAGGTTAGGGCTAAGAGCCAAGAAAGGACGGACAAGGATCAAAAGGAAGAAACTATGTTTCTTCCTAGTCGTGCTAATCCCCTTTGTTGACTATTACCCTAACACCTATATTCTTAACTAGGGCATTAAAAGCAGTAAGTAGAATCCCTTTTCCAAACTAACTTAATCCTAACCCTAGAAAGACTTTAAATTAATTTAATCTCATTCTTAGATTTAAAACAAAACCTACCACAAATAGGACTTAACTCGTTAGAACTTAAAGAAAGATCACTTTTTCCCTGTGGACCAACCCGTACTCAATCGGCTAGCTACCAAGCAACACTGTCTTGATTGCGGTATTCTTAATTTTTAAATGCACGTACACAAAATCCCAAACAATCACACGACCCTTGACAAAAGCCAACAAGATCTCACGACTACCCTAATCCAATCGCATCACATGCTTAAGCAAATAAGCATTAATCAGCTACCGAACACTACGCCTTGACAAAGGCCAACAAACGCAGCACGAATACTAAATAATACTTATCTAAAATGACGGAGGGCTACGACAGGTTTTTATGAAAACCTTTTGCGTAATGAACTTGATATCGTTGCGGAATCGAGTGATTTTGAAAAGGAGTGTTTTTTAGGCTTTTACTAGTTTTGCTAAAGAGGTCACTCCCAGTGAAGGGATCTCGGCTCTTTCCTTATCGAATAAGGTGCAGGTTATATCACATATATCACTATGCAAAGCAAAAACTCCAAAAAGCAATCAAAATAAAAACCGAGTGTTGCAGCATCTGCCAGTTATTGCTAAAGAGGTCACTCCCGGTGAAGGAATCTCGGCTCTTTCCTTATCGAATAAGGCGCAGGATATATCTCATATATCACTATGCAAAGCAAGAACTGTAGCTACACTTTTTAAAAATTTGATTCTGCAACATCTTTTAGGTTTCTTTATTTTCATTAATCTCATTAATGAAGTCCCATCATTAATGCTTCATAAGCATCACAGAAAATGAAACGAAAATATCAGGTACGCTTATGCCATCCGCATTCGCCATAATATTCCATTATGCACCGTTAAGTTACTTAACTAACGGCATACCGGGATGGGACTCGCACGGGTGCAAAACATAAGCAACGTCTACTATATATCTCATATATAATAAATATCCATTTGTCTCAGAATCCACAGTGATCACATCATAGAGCAGCAGAAGAAACATATGAAATATTGGATATACTAGGATGTCCGTGTTTCATATCAAGCCAATAAAAAACACGGATTCCATGGTCGCGATGAATAGCCAAACCTACATCCCTAGACCACTATGAGAGCGGCAAGTAACCCTCCCAATTCTAGGGTTAGGAGACCCGGTCTCGACTCCTCGAGATGGCCTCCCACTGGATCCTAGAACCCGGTTACTTGTGCTCTCCTCCTTGGGTCTATCCTAATGCAGAAAAGTATATAATATACAACGGTGAAATCATCCTCAACCCGGAAGTGCTCCAATAAAAGAATATTACATACAATAGAATTTTACATGAATGAAAATGAAAAACTCTCATCTCACATAAAACCCTCCGGCTATTCAAAACACGATGATCCAATATAATATATCACAGCAACACATAACATCACATGTCATCAACGTAACTAAATATGTGTATCCCAATCGTCGTTGACCTATAGGAATGAAACCGGCGATACACCACATATTACACTTACGGTCGCAGAAAAAAAAGTGAAAAACTACGACAATTGGAATCTTCACTGCCCTTAGACATCATAAACCCGGAATATCACATATTCAGGATTTCATGCCTAACCATGCAAGTCCTACATTTAGGTCTCAACTATGAAAACACTTTTCAAAATAAGTCGGGTAACTCAACAAGATTCCCGAATTCATCCGAGACCGAAATGTTAAACTTGCATGCATCTAATTAATTATCACATAACCAATTTGTGCAGATTACAATTATTGTATCACAATCTCAGATAACTAGACAATGTTAAACTTTCCGATCGAATAAACAAACACTCAAAATTTCCCAAAGAGCTCAACACTTGAGCGGAGTTCAAAAGGTTCCAGAACATACCACAGCTCCTATGAACCGGCCGTAGAAGGGTCAACCAATGCCTCACATGTGGCACCGCTAAACTACCACAAACCGTAGGGTTTAATGGCGGTTTTGACGGTCACATAATCGAGTTAAGGTTTCGTTCTTCTACAAGGTCCACAGAATCGGTTGCATGATTTTCTGAAAATTTTAAACTTAAGAAAAATCCAACGCTTGGAAAATTTCCAGAAAGGGAAAAAGTGAGTTATTGATATCCGTTCGAACTTTTTAACATGGTCTAAAATACCCAAAAACAAACTAGAATTACGAACACGAAACACTCCGAATAGTTAATGCAGTCAATTAACATCATATGCAATTTTAGAAAAAACAAACAACACCTGAAATACTAAACCCCGGAGACTGGAACACAGTAGAAATTCGAAGCCAAAACTCCACAACTAGACCGAGCTCGCCAGACTTTCACCAAAGGTCGCCGGCCAAAATCCGATCTCTCTGGCTTGAATTTCTTCTGTATTCATCTCATATCACATATAACATTCTGCAACTGTTTGAAAAAAAATTTGACTCTTAGAAAAATTCGACAGAAACTAGGGTTTCGATTCAGATGTTTTGGATTTGTTTCGGTTTCGTAATCCTACACAATCCGTCTAATTCTCTAGCTAGGCTCTGATGCCACTGTTGGATTCCTAAACACGACAACAAGGTTTCAGGTGGCACCATCCATGCCAAATTTAAATTTTTTCCATGTTTAAACAACCCAAGACAAGATCTTTAACTAGAGAATCAAATGGAAACAACAAATAAACACTTTACTACTAAGTGATTAGGGATTACAACCTTTGTAGTCCTCTCCTTCACTTCTAAAGCTCCAAGTTGAAGTCCCTTCGCTGCGATCATCATACTCCCGGACTCTAGAGAGGCTCCATGAGATGAATAAGGCATCCTTGCTTGTAATCTTCACAATCCAAGATGATCTACGTCGAAGCAACACAAACTCAAGATTACACTTCACTAATGAGGTATTAGTGAAGCTAACACTCTAATCTAAGTGTCTAGAATAGATGAGGATGATGAAGTAGGATTTTTGCTCACTTTAGAATTCTAATTCTCACTATTTTTCATCACTTTTCTCAAGTCAAGAAAGCAAAAATCAATCAAGAAGAAGAAGCTCAAGTGAAGTGATGAAGAGTATGAATGAGGTTAGAAATGCAACCTAGGGTTAAAAAATATCATGGCTAACTCATGTAGAGAATAAACCATGAGCTAGGATTAGGGTTAGGCTAACAAATAACTTAGTAAATATCTAAGAGCGGTCTAAGTCAACCATCAGAGCTCTCTGGCTTGAATTTCTTCTGTATTCATCTCATATCACATATAACATTCTGCAACTGTTTGAAAAAAAATTTGACTCTTAGAAAAATTCGACAGAAACTAGGGTTTCGATTCAGATGTTTTGGATTTGTTTCGGTTTCGTAATCCTACATAATCTGTCTAATTCTCTAGCTAGGCTCTGATGCCACTGTTGGGTTCCTAAACACGACAACAAGGTTTCAGGTGGCACCATCCATGCCAAATTTAAATTTTTTCCATGTTTAAACAACCCAAGACAAGATCTTTAACTAGAGAATCAAATGGAAACAACAAATAAACACTTTACTACTAAGTGATTAGGGATTACAACCTTTATAGTCCTCTCCTTCACTTCTAAAGCTCCAAGTTGAAGTCCCTTCGCTGCGATCATCATACTCCCGGACTCTAGAGAGGCTCCATGAGATGAATAAGGCATCCTTGCTTGTAATCTTCACAATCTAAGATGATCTACGTCGAAGCAACACAAACTCAAGCTTACACTTCACTAATGAGGTATTAGTGAAGCTAACACTCTAATCTAAGTGTCTAGAATAGATGAGGATGATGAAGTAGGATTTTTGCTCACTTTAGAATTCTAATTCTCACTATTTTTCATCACTTTTCTCAAGTCAAGAAAGCAAAAATCAATCAAGAAGAAGAAGCTCAAGTGAAGTGATGAAGAGTATGAATGAGGTTAGAAATGCAACCTAGGGTTAAAAAATATCATGGCTAACTCATGTAGAGAATAAACCATGAGCTAGGATTAGGGTTAGGCTAACAAATAACTTAGTAAATATCTAAGAGCGGTCTAAGTCAACCATGACAAAATATCACAAGATTAATCCACAATTTAGAATTAACTAAAACAATTAATCTAGCCCTAATCTCTAGTCATGGTGTGAATCTCATAAACCCTAGTTGCATGTGTAACCTAGCATGTTACAATTATACATATCACACACATATATTTTTGTAACAAAAGAAACGAATACAATAAACATATATCACATATATGTTAAATGTATCCAAAGTGAGAAAATGAAATACTTAAGTGAGCATATATATTAGTTAATGTAATTTAATATATCAAATATATAATTATACATTAAATTATCGAATCAACACTTGATCCGATAATCCGGCTATATCATATATAACCGACTAATATAAAATGTATCATCTCATCGAATGAACACTTGATCCGATGACCCGGCTATATCACATATAACCGGCCGATATCTCATATCGCGAGAATAGAATACGGTATCACATACATGTATCAATCTCGGTCTCACACATATCACATATGTGCTCCTACTCCGTTTTGCCTGAGCCCGGAAACCTCTGTGTAGGACTCTAAAGACTCGTCAATACGCCGGCAGCAGGTGATGATCATATCAAACACCCACAAGTCGTAAGCGGTCAGATAAATGTAACGGCCATCCGGGTACTGAGCGATCAGAAGATCAATAAGCAAGCCTACTCACACTCCTATGAATCCAATCAGTAACACTACCGTACAGTCCGGTCTGTCCGTCTGATATGTCGCATATCTAGCCAAGCGGTGGTATACGTCAAACCCCAGTAGCTTGATAAGTCGTGCCGAAGTGAGGCTCATAACGGTTTGAGAAACTACTGATAACACTTACCAGTAAATCTCAGCAACCCTGACCAGGGATTTGATGTTATGGCCTATCGAGCACAGCGCAACATCAACCCCCTATACCAGAAGAGACGAAATCCCCTCCTATCGCTCACTGCCTCCATGTGACTCGAGACTGTACCCAAAAGCCACCATTTTTGCATGCCCCCTTGGATGTGGTAAGATGAAATTCAAAGCACAGTGGGAATCACACAAGACTCTATGACGATCTCGGGTCAACAGACTAACCTGCACCAGTGTCCCCAGAGAACTGCTATCTGATGTGAGGTATATCACTATCTAGGAGTTCTTGGCGAGTCTTGTCCAGTGTACCCAGTCTCCACTGAGCACCCGTATACTATCGTTGATGTCAAACACCAATGGACGTAGGATCATCCATTGCCCATCATATGGGTCAAGATACGTATACGCTAGTCTACTCTGGAATATCGATGCCCTGTCTCGATACTCCCACAAATAGGAACAATTAATGGATGTACTTGCAACTACCCTGGCCCCACTAGTATGATCTCCATCATAGTCCTGGTAGTCTAGTACATATCCTAAGGGCTTTACCAACATTTGAGAGCAAGACGGTATAATAATACAAGCCAACATGTTAAGATAAAGAGCAACCAGATAGCATACTATCATGTCGAGCAACAGTCCTCTCTATATATGTCCAAGCATCCACTATAATATACATCTCATGTAAAATAATGGCCTCTAGGGTATACATATAACTAACAATCATATCAGTCACCCACAAGCCGTCAGCGGTCAGCTAAACGTAACGGCCACCCAGGTATTGAGCGATCAGAAGATCATCAAGCAAACCTGCTCATACCCCTGTGAATCCAATAAGTAACACTACCATACAGTCCGGTCTGTCCGTCTGATATGTCGCATATCTAGCCTAGGGGTGGTAAACGTCAGACCCCAGTAGCTTGATAAGTCGTGCTGATGTGAGGCTCATAACGGTCCAAGAAACTACTGATAACACTTACCAGTAAATCTCAGCAACCCTGGCCAGCGATTTCATGTTATGGCTTATCGAGCACAGCGCAACATCAACCCCTTATACCGGGAGAGACGAAATCCCCTCCTATCGCTCACTGCCTCCATGTGACTCGGGACTGTACCCAAAAACCACCGTTTTGCACGTTCTCTTGAATGTGGTAAGGTGTAAATCAAAGCACAGTGGGAATCATACAAAACTCTATGAGGATCTCGGGTCAACAGACTAATCTGCACCAGTGTCACCAGAGAACTGCTATCTGACATGAGGTATATCACCATCTAAGAGTTCTCGGCGAGTCATGTCCAGTGTACCCAGTCTCCACTGAGCACTCGTATACTTTCCTTGATGTCAAACACCAATGGATGTGGGATCATCCATCGCCCATCATATAGGTCAAGATACATAAACGGTAGTCTACTCTGGAATATCGATGCCCCGTCTCGATACTCCCACGACTAGGAACAATTAAAGGATGTACTTGCCGACTACCCCGGCCCTACTAGTTTGATCTCCATCATAGTCCTGGTAATCAAGTACACATCCTAAAGGCTTTACCAACATGTGAGAGCAAGACAGTATAATAATATAAGTCTACATGTTAAGATAAAGTGTAACTAGATAGCACACTATCATGTCGAGCAAGAAAGTCCTCTATATATATGTCCAAGAATCCACTATAATATACATCAAATGTACAACAATGGCCTCTAGGGCATACATATAACTAACAAAATCAATATCTGCCCACTTGTCAATCTTAGGTGTTATTCCTCTACGGATTCTGCGTCTACGCTCATTCCGTTAGCAACTCTGAGAGTCAGATCACCTGTCTTGATAACTCTACAGTTTCTCAAAGCCTGTAATAAATTACAGATATGAGATCCCGATCCAGTATCTAGTACCCAGGAAGTAGAGTTAATGGATAGACAGTTTTCAATTACAAACACACTCAAAGCCGAAGCCACAACGTACTTTGAATCCTGACTTCTGGCTTTCCAAGCCCTACAGTCCTTCTGACAATGCGCTTTCCCGTGACAACAGAGACATGCCTCCTTCCCAACAACTAGCCCTGAAACTTTTGCCCTGCGCTTTTCCTCTACCGTACTGACACCACTTGTCGGCTTTTTGGAGGCCTTCTTCACTTCCTTGGCTTTCGCCTTAGATCTAGAAGAGAAAGATTCCCCAATAAGAAGAGCGGGTGTGTAATGTTTTAGAAATCGTTATGCGATTTTTCCGTTTTAGGGTAAAATTATTTTCTGTTTTAACCCGACTGTGATCAAACATCTATATAGGCTCGCCAGCACCTAATTTAGCTAAAATAAACCTAGTGCGCAAGCTTTGGGGGTATATGAGACGTTTTGGTTCAATTAGAATTTTTCCCAATTTAAATATTATTTTAATGTGGTATTTACATTTTGGGTTTGGAAAAATTCTCCAAAATTTGTATCTTTTCAAATAAATCAAGTTTAAGTAAAACAAAACCTCCATATAATATCTAGATATTTGTTTATGTTTAGAATTAAGTTTAATGAAATAAAAATGAATGGGAGAGGTGGCTTCATGCATGAATGTGCATTGATGGGCATTTATGTGCATTTATCACTAGACTTAGCTAGAAAACTCTACACAATTCCTCACTTTCCCTCTCTTGGCAGAGTTCTTCTTCATTTCTTCTGCCCTTGATCGTTTCGTTCACCTTTTGCATCAATCCAAGCTCAATAAATCTCCAAAATTCCCAAAATAAATCACAAAAACACATCGAGACTTGTTTTTGCCTTCATGATCACTTGGAGGAAAGCTTGGATCTTGGGAGTAAGTGTTGTTAGGTATAATCCCTAAACTATTAAATAGGAGTTTTTATGATGTATAGCTCGTTGGTTGTTGCGTAGGACACATAAAGTATCGTTTCGTACCGATATCGTATTTTTGTGTCTTTTTAGAGCCTCTGTGAACTGCTGTGACCTGGGATTTTTACTGATTGACCAAACAAGTTTGTAGTGATGTACTAGTGAACCTAAGATCCCACCTGAGACACGAGACCCACCCCACCGGCTTTGGCCGACGACCCAAGCATGTATTCCGGCGACACCGGTTTTGGACAGGAGTTGAGTGTTGGGGTTTTTTGTGGGTAGTTATCTGCTGTTGGTTAAGCGTGTTTGGTACAATTTAAATTTTTAATATTTACAGTATGCAAAATCTGGGATCGTTTTCCTATAATCTAGTGTTTTGAATTCGCGCGATACGTTATCCGACAAGGTCCGTGCACGTTGTGATGGATTTGCTCTTCGGTTGGTTTCGTCGTGTCGCTACGTACGTTAGCCACAATACGAACACTTGAGAGTATGTTTTGTGTTGCTGCGTCGGTAAAACGTAGTTTGTACGTGTTTTTGGTCGTTTACTAATATACACTTGCTTTATTGTTATATGTGTTCAGGATCGCAGGCGGGGACTTCGGACGCTGCGAAGAGGGGAAAGCAGGTGCTTGGCTTTACTTAGCCCGGATCGTTGGTGAGTAGACTTAACATCTACAGGGGGATCGCCCGCATGGCGTTATGCGTCTGGGCTAGATTGGATGATTTGACCTTTAGTGTTTAGTATTTGGACTTGTACTAATGAGACATGATCATTCGAAAATATTGCATCTTTTAACCGGCAATTTCCTATCATTTGCACTCATTTAGAAGTGTTCGGTATTCATATTTCATATATTAGCAAATCAGTCGTAAAATATCAGATTGCATGTGTTAGACTTTAAAACCGGCACTTTAAGGGAAATTGACTGCATTTCATGGCATTGCATCATCTCTGTATTTGCGCAACACTTGTCTTGAGATTTGTGCAGGAAATTGCAGGAGCAAAGTCAAAAGAAGCTGATAAAAAATACACCAACTCCATGTTTTCAGATCTGGTAGCAATCCAAAGGGAGAAATACAATTAAACATATCAAAAAAAGGCCCACAACTTAATCCCAACAAGCACCAGAAGTCCCTAGCCCTAAAGCCCTTAAAGCGCCGCTGAACCGCGGCGGGAGCCAGCTTATGCCGCGGTTCCGCGGCGGTATTGCCACATCATCGCTCAATTTTCAGTGCAAACCTCCTATCTCAAGGCCTACACCTCATTTTGACACGTCAAATTCCAGAATTCTCTAGAGTCTTCTACCAGATCAGCAAAGATCATTGAGCATGCTAATCTTGATTAAGATCCTAACTAATCACATCTAGAAGCTTCTCCTCTAACTAACTTTTGGAGGGAAATTCAAATCTCATCAACAAACTTTTGGAGGGAAACTTAAAATTCAAATGCTAGATCTAGGGTTTTGATGGCTATAAATAGGAACCTAGATCTAAGGGTTGTGGGAATCATTAGTTGTTCATCATTAGTTGTTAATCTTTTAGTTAGCAAATCATTAGTTAGTTCATTCTATTCCTAAATCTTTAATTCTTTATCTTCTTCACAAGTCTAGTGACAAGACTTCTGCGAAACCCTAACCCTAATTCCAATCCAAATTCAAGATCCTGAGTACAAATCAAGCAAGAAGCTTTCAACCTTTTATGAGCCGAGCCGATCTTCAATCGGGCAAATGATCCAAGCCGATCCGCGACTCAAGGAGACGAGCGAAGCCAAATCGACGATCGAGTTCTTCCTCTTGTAGTTCTTGAGCGAATGTAATGAAATTGTTGAAATAAATAAAAGGTGAAATTCTTTAATCTTGCTTTCTTTTAATTCTTGCATCATGATTAGATCTCAATTTGTGATTGTAGTTCTTGTTGTGATGTTTGAGTAAAACTCCGCTCGTGGAGGAATCGAGACGATTGTAGAATGATGATGTAACAAATCTGAATACGATTTTTAAGTCCTACGAGTTTTGTAAACCCTAGCAAGTTCAAGAATCGATGACCTAGTTTCGTCGCTATACTTTCTTGATTGTTATCGCTCGAAATTAGGGATCTATGATCGTTTCTTGAAATTACTAGAGGCTAGAATATGAATGATATCAATAAAAGAATAAGGGATAAGATGAAACCGTAGTTTCACTAGAAATCCCTAATTCTTGTCGATCATCATCGATCTAGTATCAATTCATCGAAGGATAAGAATACGTCATCTTGAGATTGCATCACGTCTATAGATCCGATCGATTCCTACGAGCCTCATTTCGATTCTTGATATTTGGTTTGGAAAAATCAACAAACTCTCAATTCTTGATTCTATCTTTTTCTTGTTATTAGATCTAGATTTTCTAATTCTTGAACTTCAAATATAAATCATGAATTGTTTTCTTTTCTTTCCTTTAAAGTTTCAACTCATCTAAATCGAAACACGAACGATTACACTTTCCCTGTGGACGATCCGAACTTACTAACGCGCTACAATCGACACCGTTATTGATTGCGGTCAAAATATTTTTGGTTGTGATTTCTTTACAATTTCCATTCACACAATCCGAAATCGTATACAACCAAATGGCGCCGTTGCCGGGGAGAGTGCGCTAATTGTTCATATTTTGAAATTTGAGTTGAAAATTTTATTCCATTATAATTTTTAGATCAAAATCCGCGCAAACACTAATACGAGTTGTTGTGATCTGTGCGAGGAAATCTGGAATCATTAGAGCTGTGGAGAAATTTTTCTGTATAATCCAGAGAGCTCCTGAGGTGAACAGAAACTTATCCTGAAAATTTGGTGCAGTGATCCCTTAATCTGACCGCGTTTCCGCGGTATAAGGCACTAATTGCCGCGCTTCCGCGGTGGGACTACCTCCTCTCTATGCAAATTTTGCTCTGCGAGTCTCTATCTTTCTTATCTCTTACCTCATCTGGTCTAAATAACAATTTCTTGCAGGTTTCTTTGCAAATAATCGCAGCGCGCAAAATAGCAAAATTAAATTTGTGCGTGTTTTTGATTCTTGGTTGTTTGCATATTAATATGAAATTTAAGGGGTACAACCAAATACAGATTAGGTAGGGAGTTCATTACCCTTCCTAAGCCCCGAAAATCACAAACTTGCATCCGCATTGACCCTCATTAATTAAAAAATATCTAGAGATGACTCTAAGGACCGTCGCGCTCACTTAGGACAGAAGAAGGCCGTGGGTAATTTATTGCTTATCCGCGTTTTCTTGTGGTGCCTAGGCAAGTGTGTCGAAGGCTAGTGGTTATTAATTAGGCCCACTACTTACGTAGTGGAGTACCTTCCCACTTACCTGGCACTTACCTGGCCACAGGGGGACAAGGAGGCAGTGGAGGATTCTATCCTGCGACTTGTCTTTTGGCAGTTAGGAGCGGTCTAGAGCCGGACCTAGGTGACCACTAGATTCTAGGGTTTTGTTGCTGCATTTGTTGTGTTGCATCATTTTTTCAAAAATCCGTCCCTTTTTCAAAGCAAATACCGCATTCATTCATCATTCCCCTAATTATAAAATCACGCTGCCACTTGTACTAACCCCTTTTAGTGCAAGATAGGCTGGACAACGGGATTCTAGTGCCTGTTAGTCCGCGTCCCCCCGATCGATCCTAAAGTCAGTATTTCTACATTTACTTTTTCTTTACCCACACCCACACCCACATTGATGGATCCGACTCCATCGAACTTCTTTTCCACTACCCTGCCGCCGTCCGTTGGTGCGCAGAATCCACCTTGCATCTCTCTCCAAGAGAGGTGCTATCCTACATGAGGTCCACTTTCCACCTGCCTTTCCATTCGACCAGCCAACGGGGAAAATTTTCAAATAAAACTCCAATCCATCAACCTTCTACCAAAATTTCACGGTCTCGAGTCTGAAGACGCATACGTGTTTATCACGAAATTTGAAAATGTATGCACAATGATGGGTACCTCACAGTTGTCTGTGGATGCTTTGCGTCTTCGTCTTCTCCCATTCACCTTGTGCGATTTAGCCGAGAAGTGGCTATATAACACTACCGCAGATTCCATTTCAAATTGGGACGAATTCGTCGAAGCATTCCTTAAGAAATTCTACCCACACCAAAAAACAGCTCGAGTCCGTAGCGAAATCTATCAATTCACCCAGCTTCCAAATGAAACATTTTCAAAATGTCTTGAACGTTTCAAGGATCTGTTAGTCCAATGTCCACATCAAGGCATCCCGAGATGGGAATTGTGCAGAATCATTTATGAGGGCATTACTCCTTACACAAGATAGACCCTTGAATCCATGTGTCAAGGCAACTTTATGACTAAAGATGATGGGGAAGCCTGGGAATTTCTAGAAAATTTCACTGAAAAATCTTTACAGTGGGATGGTGTGAGTCAATCGTTTAGGGATGGCAATGATATTTCCATAGGAGTTAGAGCTGACATTGCAGCTATACACAAGAAACTCGAGACTATGGAAAATAAATTTTTAGCTGCCGCCCTAAATCAAATGTCACTCTCCAAAACTGTATGTGGCTGCTGTTCTGATCCGTCTCACTTGACGGAAGAATGTCCGTTTCAAGGTCATGAGCATACCAATGCCGCATTTCAAAGACCTAGAAACGATCCATTTTCCTCCACATATGATCAGGGTTGGAGGAATCACCCTAACTTTGCTTGGAACCAATCACAATTTCAAAACACGGTTCCAACCCAACACAATTTCCAAAGGGTCCCTCCACCACAACAGCAGCCACCACTTCAATTGAGTCCGCACCCCTTTCAATCACAAAACTTCCAAAATCCGGCCAACACTTTTACACCGTCTAATCCTTTGCAGTTGACCGGGACTGATGAATCTTCTTCATTCATAAACTTGCTTCTGACAAATCTCATGCAAGTATCGCTTGAAATAAAGACTTCCGTCGATGATATAAAGAAAAACTCTGCGTCCCAAAGTGAGAGTATTAAATCGATGGAAGAAGAAATTGCACGATTAAAAGCCGAAATGAGTGCAAGAGAGAAAGGGAAACTTCCAGCTCAACCTTTACCCAATCCGGGCTATTCACATCATGTGGATGCAATCTCGTTGAGATCTGGAAAAGTGCTTGACCATCACCTTGGGGAAGAGTTTGATGACACTGATAGATCAATCAATAACACCCCGGCTGAGATCTTTCCTCACACACACACTTCTAATTCTGACCCCAGTTCTTCTACCCTACCACCTTCTTGCGAGCCTATTCTTCGTTTCCCACAAGGCTCGCCACTTCAGTCCATCTCTTCTAGTTCTCCACAGACGATCCCCACTTCTCTTTTGGGATCCCGTCTACCCTCTCTTCCTTCTCCAATGATAGACCCAGCGCTTATTGCGAAAGCACCTTATCCTAATCGGTTAAGTGCTAACACACCGAGTCCACATATGGAGAAGATTATGAACATTTTTAAGCAAGTTAACATAAACATCCCTCTCCTAGATGCCATCCAACAAGTTCTGTCCTATGCGAAAACTCTTAAGAACTTGTGCACTAGGAAGAGGAAGACTCAAGTGTCCAAGAAGATATTCATGGCAAAAACAGTAGACACGGCTTTCCCCCAACAATTACCGAGGAAACGTAAGGATCCTGGATATCCTACTATTTCCATTTCTATTGGGGGAAAACACATTAACCGTGCTCTACTAGACCTTGGCGCTAGTGTTAACTTGCTTCCATACTCAGTCTATGAGCAACTAGGTATCGGAGAGTTGAAGCCAGCCCATTGCACTCTCCAGATGGCTGACCGATCTATCACCAAATCTAGGGGTGAACTGGAGGATGTATTAATAAAAATCGGAGAATTTATATTCCCGGTGGACTTTATTGTAATTGATACACAGCCTGTAGCGAACCCACATAATCAAATTCCGGTGATTTTAGGTCGCCCCTTTTTGGCCACTTCCAATGCAATAATCAACTGTCGTAATGGTTCTATGACCCTATCCTTCGGGAATAGGTCAATAGAGCTGAACATTTACAAGTTGGGAAGTGTACACTCCGAACTTACTGCTCAAGTATGTTCTGTCGATTTAATGGATGTCGACAGCAGCGAATTTAATGACCCTCCTGATACCGATCTTGACTCTTTTCATATGTTATTGTTTGACCCAACTATGTATCATACACATACGGACTCTTCCACCGAGATGTCCGGGTCAACAACTAACACGGATTATGAATTTTTTTTAGAGTTTGAAGATTACCCCGCACTTTGTGATGACATTATTCATCGGGGGTTTGATGGAACTTTTGAGGAAATCTTCGCTGATGAACTCGCATTTTTGAATGACACGGGTGTTGAGATGAATCATGTCCCACTCAATGAAATTAAACCTCCACCCCTTCATATGGACTGTAAAAATAATGCGAGTAATCCATCACATTCACTGCATCGTCTCTCCAAAATAAGACGCACACACATTCTCTTCCACCACTTAACCTTTCCCCACTTCTTCTTCCACAAACCAGAGCACTGCATTGATAAAATTTTCGAATGGTTGGTGTTAACATTTGGTCTTTGCAAAGCTTGGCATCGACCACTGAATTTTGACCCCCTCATATGATTTTCAAAGATTAACATTGCATAACTCAAGTTTTGGGGGATATAATATGGCTCTTGAAAAGAAATTTTTTACAAAATAATGAGCCAAAAATAAGTTAGGGGGAAGATCTTCACTTATATATTTTTCCCCCACTAATAAATTCCTCCCAAGCTTACAGGTTTTTCGAGATTTAGCTGATGGCAACAGTGAGGACACTGTTGGAAACAAGTTTGGGGGAGGTTTGTGCTTATTTCTGCATCATTTGCATATCATTTGCATAAGCACAAAACATTTTTGAAAAACCATAAAAATTTAAAAAATTTCAAAAAGATAAAAACATTTTTTGTACATAAATAAGATAATGAAAGTTTAGATAGTGAAAAATTACATCCATGAGATTAGAAAAATTTAAGAAAACTAAGAAAATTAGAAGTTTTCTTATACGAACTAGTAATAAGTAGTTATGAGCCGCCGTCCCAAGGGTTAGTAAGATGAAAGAAGTCACTAATCTGAGGATAAAAATAAGTCTGAAAAATAGTTCCTATTCTGGAAAGCCAAACATTTTGAACGTTGATACCCTGCTATTCGCACTTACACACGTCTTAAAGCCCGGGATAGTAGAGGATATCTTGAAATGCTCTTGTCTTAAAGCCAAAAGTATGAAGGAAATAAAAAAAATGAAAAATGAAGAAAATATAAAGTGGTGAGAAAAATGGACATTGGTTTTGTTATCACCAAGGGCAATAAAAATGTATAGCGAGGGTGCCTCTTCACCTAGTGCCCTAAGGCCAACTGGTCTGGGAGTCACTGCTATGCCTGAGGTGGTGCAAGACGAGGAAAATACACCAAATAAGCAAGCACATGAGTAATTGGTCGGTTAGTACCTCAAGAAGTATTAAGGGTCGCATGAAAGTGTGTGAGCAATTTCATATAAATATTCATTAATTAAAAAAGTACTGAGGCTGATGGGCAAGAGTTTGATAGCTTGAATTGAATTCTCCAGGTGTAGGGATGTCCTTTACACACACGCAGGGTGATATGATTGATGTTTTGGAATAAAGATAGGAATGAAGAATAAGACGATGTTTTATTGAGGGAGAACATGATTTCTGAAATCTTTTCATGACCATTAAGATAGGGCTCATGACAACCGAAAAGCTAGCTTAGTTGGAAACCCTAATTTTCAAGGCTTTTCTTTTACAATTCTTTTCTTTAAATGTAATATTCATGATCTTCCTTTTATTATTGGATTTTGTGGGTGCAATCCGCTGAAAACCCTCAGGAGACAACACTCCTCCTACTAGGGACACCTACAGGTTTAAAGGCTTGTTGCACGTGCTCAGTGCAATCGTGTTGCCTACGAAAGTGTGTTAGTTAGTTTTTCTCTTTCTTTATTTTCTCCTTCTCTTTTTAATAACAGTTCGCTCGAGACGATCGAAATTAAGTTTGGGGGAATTTGATCAGTCGAAAATATTGCATCTTTTATCATTTGCACTCATTTAGAAGTGTTCGGTATTCATATTTCACATATTAGCAAATCAGTCGTAAAATATCAGATTGCATGTGTTAGACTTTAAAACCGGCACTTTAAGGGAAATTGACTGCATTTCATGGCATTGCATCATCTCTGTATTTGCGCAACACTTGTCTCGAGATTTGTGCAGGAAATTGCAGGAGCAAAGTCAAAAGACGCTGATAAAAAATACACCAACTCCATGTTTTCAGATCTGATAGCAATCCAAAGTGAGAAATACAATTCAACATATCAAAGAAAGGCCCACAACTTAAGCCCAACAAGCACCAGAAGTCCCTAGCCCTAAAGCCCTCAAAGCGCCGCGGAACCGCGGCGGGAGCCAGCTTATGCCGCGGTTCCGCGGCGGTATTGCCACATCATCGCTCAATTTTCAGTGCAAAACTCTTATCTCAAGGCCTACACCTCATTTTGACACGTCAAATTCCAGAATTCTCTAGAGTCTTCTACCAGATCAGCAAAAATCATTAAGCATGCTAATCTTGATTAAGCTCCTAACTAATCACATCTAGAAACTTCTTCTCTAACTAACTTTTAGAGGGAAATTCAAATCTCATCAACAAAATTTTGGAGGGAAACTTAAAATTCAAATCCTAGATCTAGGGTTTTGATGGCTATAAATAGGAACCTAGATCTAAGGGTTGTGGGAATCATTAGTTGTTCATCATTAGTTGTTAATCTTTTAGTTAGCAAATCATTAGTTAGTTCATTCTATTCATAAATCTTTAATTCTTCATCTTCTTCCATAAGTCTAGTGACAAGGCTTGTGCAAAACCCTAACCCTAATTCCAATCCAAATTCAAGATCCCGAGTACAAATCAAGCACGAAGCTTTCAACCTTTTATGAGCCGAACCGATCTTCAATCGGGTAAGTGATCCAAGCCGATCCGCGACTCAAGAAGACGAGCGAAGCCAAATCGACGATCGAGTTCTTCCTCTTGTAGTTCTTGAGCGAATGTAATGAAATTGTTGAAATAAATAAAAGGTGAAATTCTTTAATCTTGCTTTCTTTTAATTCTTGCATCATGATTAGATCTCAATTTGTGATTGTAGTTCTTATTGTGATGTTTGAGTAAAACTCCGCTCGTGGAGGAATCGAGACGATTGTAGAATGATGATGTAACAAATCTTAATACGATTTTTAAGTCCTACGAGTTTTGTAAACCCTAGCATGTTCAAGAATCGATGACCTAGTTTCGCCGCGATACTTTCTTGATTGTTATCGCTCGAAATTAGGGATCTACGATCGTTTCTTGAAATTACTAGAGGCTAGAATATGAATGATATCGATAAAAGAATAAGGGATAAGATGAAACCCTAGTTTCACTAGAAATCCATAATTCTTGTCGATCATCATCGATCTAGTATCAATTCATCGAAGGATAAGAATACGTCATCTTGAGATTGCATCACGTCTATAGATCCGATCGATTCCTACGAGCCTCATTTCGATTCTTGACATTTGGTTGGAAATATCATCGAAACCCGATTCTTGATTGTTTATCAGTTTCTTGATTCTTGATTAGATTAGTGACACCTGAATCAATCGATAAAATCTTGAATCATGTTTTCTTTTCTTTTCGATTAATGTTTCAACTCATCTAAATCGAAACACGAACGATTACACTTTCCCTGTGGACGATCCGCACTTACTAACGCGCTACAATCGACACCGTTATTGATTGCAGTCAAAATATTTTTGGTTGTGATTTTTTACAATTTCCATTCACACAATCCGAAATCGTATACAATCAAGACACAACACTATTATTGATGGTTTATGTTTCACGAGCACTGATTGCATGCCACTCACACCGTCAATAATTGCCATGATACGCACAACACCCTTATAGATGTGATATTGGATTGCTTAGGGACATTGAGACACGATCCTTATTTTTATTATGCATATGACATATAGCATACCTGTATACCTACATGCTCACACATGTGCCCTGACATGCTTACATGCTAGTTACCCATATACCTATATGGTATTGTACCTTTGTGATAGGTATATACACATATGAGACATAGCTACATGTACATCTGGCATACATACATACATATACCGGGAGGGTATTATGGATCAGCATAGAGACATACCTTGCTACAGATACTTTTACATCATACATGCTTACATATGGACACACATATCTTGCTACACCGACATCGTTACGCATACCTTGTTATAGCTACATGTTCACCTGTATATGATGTTGCATCTGATTTCGGAGAAATTAGGAACCGCATGATATATATTTAATAACTTGTTGCGGTTAAATAGCGGTTTTTCTTTATATGCTCATATTACTGTTTCATGCTGCATATGTTACATTCTTGGATTTCATATGACGTTATCTAATATTGTTACTCCTAAGTTTATATAACAGTAGAGTGGGACGCTGTTATATATGCATATATATATATATATTAGTGGAGTGGGATGCTAATATAGATGTATTAATTTATGCAGCTATACTTATTCATTACTTGATGTTTTCTGGATTTGGAGACTGTAGTTGTTTCATGAAATTATGCATTATTTGAAAAATCCGGTTCTCTTGATATGATATTTCAGCTTCCACCATGAGATTTCTTGGTTCTGAGCTTATATATACCCCATGCGAGGAGTAGTCGTGGGCCGTGTATGAGTACATGGTGGAGCCCGATTGGTTCCCCGGGGCAAGAAGATCGAAGGTCCATGCCGTTGAGCCCGGCTGGGGACGTTTGCCATCCGGTGATAGTATTTAGACTGGACGTATATCTGGGGGATATCGATCGAGATTATGTATGTACATGCCTTGCAGATTGCGAGTGGTGCTTACCCAAGTTATTAGGATGTACGTACATGACATTGGAGGGCCAGTCCTAGGTGATGGCGCCTCAGAGGTCAGTATTTCGGTGTCGATGCTGACAATTATTTCATGATGTTTTTGGGTGTCGATACTAGAAACTCACCTTATATGAAACTTATTTGATACTGATGTTGTACATACAGGATATGTGAGATATATTGATGTTGTACATACAGGATATACGAGATTTACTTGATATGAGAGCCAATTTGGGGGCTGATTTGAGGAACTTTGGGATTTAGATTGTCTTGATGGACGTTGGTCCTGTCACAAGGTCAGGATTCCGTGATTTATGATATGTGTTATTCCATACTCCTCATTTACTTTATATGTATTGCTTCATGTATTGTAGTACCTGCTAGAGTACTTTTCATGACTATTGAATATACATACTGCCATCTTATTGCTATCAGCTTGTATGTATTAGATTCACGCTGTATATGCGTACTTGCGATTACTTGCATATGTTATTTACTATTCACGAGTTGGCAACTCACCCCCGTTGTGCCACAGTATTTGCAGGTGTTTCCCCAGGGTAGTCGCGGCAGGCTTTCCATTTTTCGTATCATCTTTTGCTGTAGATACCGCTTCGGCTGACTGTGCACGGTTTTGCTACAGGTGGGTTTTTGCGGCTATCTATTGTTGTTATTGTTATCTTGTACCTTGTACTCTCCATCTACCAATATCTTGTATGACTTAGAGACTTGATGTGAGGACGATATTGTATATTATTTTGTGACTTGGAGGTTTTTATGCAGTTTTATTATATCGTCTCTTTCTTTGCTACGGCGTCGTATATCTGTTGTGGTGATTGTTTTCCGCCATTGGGTGTGGATTTTGCTCCTGTTTGGGATGCTTTTACTTATATTATGTTGTACCCATTTTTGGGGGCTTGTTTTACAAAGGAGGTGCTGTCAAAATTTTAAAGGAAATAAGTTGGACTTTTAAAGAATTTGGGTTGAGATTTCAAAGGTTTTGAAAATGCTATTATTCTTACTACTTTTGATGGTGTAGGTTGATGGGTTTTCGGCTTACTTAAATTGCGTTACGCCTGTAGATGTTGCGTAGTTTAAGGGCCATCACGTACCATTTTCAGGTCGTGACAAAGTTGGTATCAAAGCGCTAGGTTTTACCTTTCGGAGTGTAGGATGACCTTGGTATGATGAAGTAGGTAGCTTAAGCAGAGTAACATAGAGTGTGTATGTTCCGTGGCATACTTACGACACGGTACTCCGCCTAAAGTGACCTAAGTACTAATTGCTTGAAATTCCTTCCTTGATGATACATCCTTATGATTCGACTTCCGTGTTCTAATCGAATCCTATTTTCATTTATAGCCTTATGCCGCCGATGACTTTGGGGACTCAGAGTGATGCAGCGAGAGCCGAGGTCAGAGTTGACTCGTGTAGGATGAGGACTGACCAGGATGGCACGCTCGTTGCACCGGAGTAGATGGATCCGCCTTCGATAGATCATATTGATAGGCTTATAGCGGAGATGCAGAACATGCGCCAGACGATGAGTTCATTGGTTGAGGCCATTCGAGCGCAGTGACAGGAGATTGTCACCCCTGTTACCCAGTTGTTCCTTGCGATCAGCACACAGCTTTCCGTCACCTACACAGCACCAGTGGATGCAGCCCCAATTGACGAGGCACGTTTTCCAAAGACTTTGGGAGTTTCGGATCAGAGGAGGGCTCATGCAGGTGTGTCAGCCCATAGATAGAGGTTCAGTTGTCGAGACAGGTTTCGTGCGCGTCGTGGGAGTACAAGAGGCTTGAGGCGAGGACAGACGTCTAGCTCTTATTCCTAGGATGGTCAGCAGTTTTCTTCCGGATGTTATCGGTGCGGGAGTTTGGGGTCATCGGGTTCGAGTTTGTACTAAGCCACGTAGTCGTGAGGCAGCTATACAGCAGAGAGGAGGAGTTCAGCCAGTTGCGGGTAGAGGGCAGACTCAGGAGTTTGCTTCTACTCATCGGGACGCGCGGGCGTCCAATGCTGAGTTTTCAGGTATTCTAAATCTGCATGTTCTTTTTTTCGTAGATTTGTTTTTAGTTGGAATCTATGCACTTGTTGTTTTACACACTTTATGCCTGGTTTGGACTGAGATTTGTGTATGCTAGCTCAGTCGTTGATGTGTTAACTTCTGTCAGCGATTCTTTTGTTGCGCGACACGTGTTTCAGTCGTGTGCCAATCGGATAGGAGATAGAGATTCGTCCGTCGTTGTGATCCTTCTAGAGATGTTGGATTTGACGTTCTCCTGGGCACAGACTGGTTAGCCACGTGCTAGGCGTCTGTGGACTGCCGCGAGGAAACAGTAAGGTTTTTTTTCCCAACGAGTCAGTTCTTGTTGTGCAGAGGGGGACAATGGTGCCGCCTCTCACAGCTTGAATTCAGCCTTTTCGCTTGTCGGCTTTTTGAGGAGTGGATGTTGAGGATTCATTGTTTTCATTCATGATACCGGAACCACAGTGAGTTGTTAGACCGGGTTCCTTTCGTGCGAGAATTTGTCGACGTTGCTCCAGATGAGCCGGGGGAGCTTAGGGAGCTTTAGGATCAGCTGCAGAGTTCTTTGTTGGGGGACTTGTTCGTCCGAGTGTTTCGCTTTTGGGAGCTCCTTTTCTGTTCGTCAGGGAAAAGGACGGCAGTTGAGGTTGTGTATTGATGGGTCATCAATTGAACCGGATTACGATGCGGATAGGTATCCTTTACCTCGCATTGACGATTTCTTCGATCATCTCCAGGATGCGAGACATTTTTCTAAGTTTGCTTTGGGATCAGGTCATCATTGGTTGTGGGTTCGGAGTGATGACATTCCGAAGACTGCTTTTGTGCGTGCTACGGGCAGTATGTGTTTTGGTGGTGTCGTTGGACTTACCAATGCCCTAGCAGCATTCGTGATGTGATGAACCAGATTTCTTCAAACCGTTCCTCGACCAGTTATTGTTGTGTAATTGATGACATTCTGGTCTATTCCAATGAGTCGTGAGGAACGTGAACAACACTTGAGGATTTGTTTTGCAGATACTGGGAGAGCACCAGCTGTTTGCTAAATTCTCGGAGTGTTCCTTCAGGCTTGATTGTGTTGACTCCTAGGTCTTGTTGTTACGTGAGACGGTTTTCGTAGGGTCCTGAGGAAGATCGAGGCCGTACAGTTTTGGCCCAGACTTGTATACGGACGGGGGTCCGCAGATTTTTGGGCTTAGCAGGTTTTTACCGTCATTTCGTGCAGGATTGTTAGTGTATCGCTGCACCGTTAACTGAACTGACAGAAAGGAGGTTCCTTTTCTTGGACTGAGGCATGTGTATAGAGTTTTCGGCAGTTGAAGACTCGGGTGACGACTGCACCAGTTCTTTCTTCACTTTCTGGTTCGGGCGACTTTGTTGTTTAACTGTGATGTTTCGCGAGTGGGGCACGATTGTGTACTGAAGTGACACTATAGAGTTATCGCTTATGCTTCCCCGATAGTTGGAGGAAGTACGAGCAGGATATCCCACTCATGATTTGGAGATGACCGAGGTGGTTTTGCGTTGAAAATTGGGGATACTACTCGTGCTGAAAGTCGTGTCAGATTTTCACGGACCACCAGAGCTTAATGTACATCTTTCTGCAGCGGGTTTTGATGGTTGAGACGGCGTCGTTGGATGGAGCTTGTTGAGGATTGTGTTTGTGAGATCCTTTATTACCCGTGGCAAGGCGATTGTGGTAGCTGATGCTTGAGTCGTAAGCCCGGGGTTAGCTTGTTCCAGTTGTGTGCAGATCAGAAACAGTCTTCTGCAGATTTACAGTTCCTGTGCAATCGTAGAGTACGGCTAGGTTCGCCTCTACTGAGGGGACAGCTTGCTCATGTCCGCGCCCGACCACTTTTACTTAATCATTTTCGTGAGGAACAGCCCGCCGATGCTCGTTCGTCAGAGATTCCTGAGCATACTCGGCAGGGTAAAGATTTGGAGACTTTAATTTATGACTAGGGTGTGCTACATTTAAGGACGCGTTTGTGTGTACCTGGTGTTGATGGGTAGAGACGCGAAATACTAGAGCAGACACATCAGTCAGCTTCCTGTGTTCATTCCAGTCGACCAATATATGACGTGACTTGTGAGATAGTTACGGGTTGGCAAGGATTGAAGAGAGAAGTTTTGAATTTCGTTCAAGGTGTCTGTCTTGTTGTTAGGTTGTGTCGATCGCCATTCTGTTTTTCTGACTCTGCGTGAGTAGGATTTTTGGACCCCAGCTAGTCTAGAGACTTCGGAGAGGATCCAGTTGGATCAGGTCAGGATGAGGACAGCCCAGTGCAGACAGAGGTCTTATGTCGATCGTGGTGGTCGCAGACTTGAGTTCGCAGTGGGAGATCATGTATTCCTATGGATTTTTCCCGATAAATGCCGTGTTGAGTTTTGGGAAGCTTATCCCAGGATTGTAGGTCCTTTTGAGATCCTTCTAGCGAGTTAATTCTATTTCCCTTGATTTAGCACTTCCTCCCAGATTATTGAGTTTTCACTCTGTATTCCTTGTGTCGATACTTTTCAAATACCTTGATGACCTTTCTCACATGATTCAGCACCAGACCATTTAGCTTAGATGCGATCTTTTCGTTCACCGGCAGCCATTTGTATTAGTGGATCTGTAGGTGAAGAAACTTCGGTCAAGGGTCTTACCATCTGTAGAGGGTTTCCTTGGATATAGCCGTATAGTGAGGTAGTCACTTGGGAGGCTGCGGAAGAGATATGGGAGTTTTGTACTCATCTCTTTGAAGGTACTCTTAGTGAGAATTTTAATTCGGAAACCGAATTTCTATAAGAGGGTGATTTTAACGTTTTAGAAATCGTTATGCGATTTTTTTCGTTTTAGGGTAAAATTGTCGGTATTTTATGTTTTAACCCGACTGTGATCAAACGTCCATATAAGCTCTCCAGCACCTAGTTTAGCTAAAATAAAGCTAGTGCGCAAGCTTTGGGGGTATATGGGACGTTTTGGTTCAATTAGAATTTTTCCCAATTCAAATATTATTTTAATGTGGTATTTACATTTTGGGTTTGGGAAAATTCTCCAAAATTTGTATCTTTTCAAATAAATCAAGTTTAAGTAAAACAAAACCTCCATATAATATCTAGATATTTGTTTGTGTTTAGAATTAAGTTTAATGAAATAAAAATGAATGGGAAAGGTGGCTTCATGCATGAATGTGCATTGATAGGCATTTATGTGCATTTATCACTAGACTTAGCTAGAAAACTCTACACAATTTCTCACCTTCCCGCTCTTGGCCGAGTTCTTCTTCATTTCTTCTGCCCTTGATCATTTCTTTCACCTTTTTCATCAATCCAAGCTCAATAAATCTCCAAAATTCCCAAAATAAATCACAAAAACACATCAAGACTTGTTTTTGCCTTCATGATCACTTGGAGCTAGGAAAGCTTGGATCTTGGGAGCAAGTGTTGTTAGGTATAATCCCTAAACTGTTAAATAGGAGTTTTTATGATGTATAGCTTGTTGGTTGTTGCGTAGGACACTTAAAGTATCGTTTCGTACCAATATCGTATTTTTGTGTCTTTTTAGAGCCTCTGTGAACTGCTGTGACCTGGGAATTTTACTGATTGACCAAACAAGTTTGTAGTGATGTACTAGTGAACCAAAGATCCCACCTGACACACAAGACCCACCCCACCGGCTTTGGCCGGCGACCCAAGCATGAATTCCGGCGACACCGGTTTTGGAGGGGAGTTGAGTGTTGGGTTTTTTGTAGGTAGTTATCTGCTGTTGGTTAAGGGTGTTTGGTACTGTTTAAATTTTTAATATTTACAGTATGCAAAATCTGGGATCGTTTTCCTATAATCTAGTGTTTTGAGTCCGCGCGATAGGTTATCTGACACGGCCCGTGCACGTTGTGATGGTTTTGCTCTTGGGTTCGTTTCGTCGTGTCGCTACGTACGTTAGCCACAATACGAACACTTGAGAGTATGTTTTGTGTTGTTGCGTCGGTAAAACGTAGTTTGTACGTGTTTTTGGTCGTTTGCTAATATACACTTACTTTATTGTTATATGTGTTCAGGATCGCAGGCGGGGACTTCGGACGCTGCGAAGAGGGGAAAGCAGGTGCTTGGCTTTACTTAGCTCGGATCGTTGGTGAGTAGACTAAACATCTACGAGTGCGGTGAATAATCTGCCAATTTTAGAGTGGGGCCCTTCTGCCTCTCAAAGCCATGAGATGCGGACCCGTTGCCCTCCAGAACCCGGCTATCCGTGCACTCCGTCTCGGGGAAAAACCTAGTACAGTAATGAAAAATAGTACAACAGGTACATCGACCACAACCTGGTCGTGCCCAAAAAGAATATTATACAATAAGCAGTGACGGCAGTCCACATGTTGGACGCTCGCCCCGCAATATCAAATGTACAAATAAACTCAAACTGCACTATCATTGCACACTGCTATCCACCACGACAAATCCGCAACATCACAGCACAATACAGAACATCAACGCGAATGTCACGTTCGCAAACCCGTCTAAAAGAACTATAGCAATCAGACGCGGTTTACCGATCAAATGACATTCCCGATCGGAGATATAATGTAAGCACTGCAATCTAACATGTTTAAATTTCGATCGACTAAATATCACAAAGTGGGCCCCACGAACATCTGTTGAACAGTAACAAAATCTGGGCCCAAAAGATATATACCAAAAACCCCAAATTCCAAAGGAAAAACACTGTACAAATTTGGAACCATGATTCAATAGAATGGTCGCGGATGCGCGGCCAAACCATGGGTTTGGCCGCGATTCCGCGGCAATATGGTCAAATCACTTGCCCAAATTTTGTCGGCGTGCTTAAAAAACCCTGCACAAATTTCTGTGATATGTGGAATAATTTTAGGACACCATTTAAAATCGATAGAAACTGTGAAGCTTGGATTTTGCAGTTTTTGATTTCCGGTTCGATCGATGTTTTAAACGCGTATGCACAAGTTAGTATAGCAAAATGGCGAGGCTCTGATACCACTGTAAGTCTACGCTAGCGCCCCGGCCGTCTACAGACGCCAAATGCGGAACAAAAACTTTTTAACTGGCGCTATCGTATACTTTCACCCGGATCTGCCATTATTGCTAAACTAACAAACTGCAAAGAGGGAAGAAAGGTTATACCGAACGATCCGAGTCCTTCGTTCTCTAACCATCATCCCACGCTCCGTTGCGGCTGCTCTGATCTCGTCGATCTCTGATCTCCTCGTCCAGGTAGCACCACGTCGACGATTCTTTAAACGGGCTCCCGCCTCTGACTTGAGGCAACTCGGTCGTCAAGTTTGCTAAAAGAGACGACCAAGAATGATGTAGAGAATGAGTGGAATACTTTGTCTCGCTTCGTCCAAAACCATGGACGAACGGTTAATGAAGTTGCCGTGGGAATCGGGTGATGGAATGAAATGAGCTGTGAAATTCCATACACCGAAAACTATCATAATCTTTTCTTACAAAGTGAAAACCTCAAGTGAGAGAGAGGGGGGAGGGGGCCGACCATATATAGGAAGGAGGAGGGTGAGTGTAGGAGAGGGGGGGTGACCACAAGAGAAAATATCATGTGTGAACATAAGAAAATATCTCAAGTGTGAACATAAAGTTTGAACACACCAAAAGCAACCAATAAGGAACAAGTGAGTCATAAGCCTTGTCACCACCTTCTAGAAACTTCTAGAACCTTCTAGAAGCATGACTCACCCTCATCCAAGAAAAGATAAATCCGTCTTTAACCGAATGTTAAAAGACGGCTGATAGAAAACTGGAAACTGGCAACTTCCAAAAGTGATCCTGAAACAACTTTCAGGATAACCCCGTAACTGTATAAATATACCCGCATTTGTATTACGACCGAATACAAATGCAACCGAGACAAAGATATTATATCTACTCAATACAATACTCGGATCCGGCTTAAACCAAAACCGACCAGTATCATCTGCCCGAAAAATAACACGTGCGTAAACGCACGTGCATTTTCCGAACCCTGCCATAAAACTATACGGCCTCTACAACGTTTCGCCCGAACTTGGGAAACTGTCTGTGGGGGACTCTAATGACTCGTCAGTACCCTGGCAGTGGGTTTAACCACAAACCGTCAGCGGCACTAGCAATGCGTAACGGCTGCCCATGGACTGACCTCAAGGGAGGCTGATGAGCGAACTCATCCAGAAACCCTACTGAGCCTAACAGTGACAATGTATATACAGTCCGGTCCGTTCGTCTATGAGTATCGCATATCTGCCTAGGGGGCTAGTAACGTCAGACCCCCCCAATAGCAGTATAAGTCGTGTCGGAGTGTAGCCCAATAACACACTAAGATACTATTGGAGTACCTACTAGTAAATCTCCTGCCACGGCCGTGGGCTTTGTGTAATGGCCCTCCTAGACACAGCACGATCTCGCCCCCAATACCGGGAGAGACGAATCCCCTGCCGATCCGCTCACGTGCCTCCATATGGCTCGGGACTGTACCCAAAAACTACCTGTTTGCACGACTCCTTTGAGCCGTGGTAGGGTAGAAATCAAAGCACAGTGGGAACTCACACGAGACAAATGACGACCTCAGGTCGATGAACTAACCTGTACACATGTCACCAGGGAACTGCTATCTGACGATAGATATAGTACTAACTAGCAGATTCCCGGCGAGTCCTGTCCGGTGTACTCATAACCCAATGAGCACCTGTATACATCTTAGGTGATCCAACTGACACCAGTGGCTTGTGAGATCGGCCACCGTCCCTCGTCGGGGTCTCGACTGTATACACTAGTCTACTACTAGGGACCACAATTAAGGATATGCATATAAACTACCCAACTCTCACGTATATGATCGCCATCATACTGTTGGTAGTAAAGCAAGATCCTAAGGGCTCTATCAAAGTGTAACATGTAATCAGTCACCTGAACATGTACACGACGTATAAAGGCAAACCAGATAGCATACTATCATCTCGAGTAAGACTGTCCTACCGGTATAGGTCCTCCGCAATCATTGCAATCACGTACCTGCGATCCAATAATTGACTATGAGGCACTATCTCCAACAATCTCCCACTTGCACTCAAGGCTAATTATTGCGATGTCGACTACTCACAGCCCGTGTGAAACCGAACTTCCAACTCCTCTACTAATCAGTATCACAAAGCCCGTTTGTAAAACTATTGTGTTCGAGAAATAGCCTCCGTGAGTGGATCCGCCTAGATGTTTCTTTCTATATCTCTCTTAATCTCAAGTTCCTGGAGAAAACCATCTCCCGAATCGAGTAATACATGTCTTAGAATATGTCTGGATATCTGATGGACCTAGTTCATAAATGAACTCCAAATCCAAACTTCTTAGACTGTATCGATTACTGAACTTAATCAGTATCCGGCACCATGCCACCCACAGTATCCTCTTGGACCACCTGTCCATAATACTGTCCCTCGTCAGAGGGAAAACTATAACTCTGACAATCACTCTGTCATCCATATCACCTTTGAAGCTTGGAATGATAACCGTCTCCCGAAAGAGGCTGCCGTTATCAAATCCGTAGAACATGTACTTATGTTCTAAAACTGCTTCCTTATGTTTCTCCAGGATTGGATTAATACAAACTTATTGCATCTAGTGCAAAAACAACATCTGGTGTGGTACTTGACATCTCATGATTGACTCAATTGCCTAAGCAAGTGATCTGCCAATCATGCACATCCTTCTCCCCTTTAGTCTGTAAGATACCTTTAGAGAGGGTGACTCCATCACCTGCAGGTACACCACCATGCCAGGAGTCAACTTTTCTAAAAACCATTAGAATACTGTCAAAGTACCCACATTGGGAAACTACCCAAATCCAGATCTAAAACCATAGATCTAGAAACCATAATGTCTGATATTATATCTATATCCTGTCTGGAGAAAAAACTGTGTGATGACCAAAGTACAACCGATCGCAGTATAGGAATTTTACTTCCTACTCTGTGTATGTCATCCAGATACTATGACATCACACCCTACTACCTTCATAACAGATCCATCCCCTATTCTGATTGAAGTCAAACCCATGACTGTGACATCAAAAATAGATGATCTATCTCCGCAATAACCGCTCTAGTCTATAAATAAACATAAGCATCTTGCCCACTATGCTTCCGATGCTTCCACTGACTATGACAACCCTCCTACCGGGTCTCATAGCCTGGAACAACAGTAGTGTCAAGTCTGGGCAGATAAGAAACTCCCTGTCACCGTCCTTGAGACTACCGAAGTACCTCTCGGGTGTCTGAAGTTACCCACCAAATCTGCGGAGTGGCTATTGGAATGTCAAACCTGATTGAATATATAGGTCCTATTAAATTTTCCGTAATCGTTCGCGGTTCTGGAATCACTTCCAGTTCTACCATACTCCCACTACTGTTTTCTGAAAAATCCATTTTTACTAAAACTGTGGCGAGTCAAGAACAATATCACTATTGATCTTCCAAATGGTAGAATATCAACCCTCGTCATAGCCAGGGTCAACCCACAAACAGCCATTACAGAAACGTGTCCTGAGTTATCCAGAGTCTGGTTTTAAGCATAAGTTGGACAACTCCCCGTACCTTTCTTTTTAAGGTACGAACTATTTTATATCCAATATAGAAATTTTGGCACTTATTTAATTGGAACCATATTCAAATCATGCAGCTGTCTCCAGTGCATATCATCTTTAATGGAAAGAGGCTAATCAGCATTACTCAACTTAGGAATCCATCCAATTATGAGTAACCTGAAAGAGAAACGCGTTTCTCAAAACCATCACTATCATCTGAATACCAATCAGAAGAATCTACATCTTCGATCTCTTTGAAGAATCCCGATACTTGTGATACCTGGTTCTCTACTTTATTCTTATACCCACAACTTCTCAAAACTTAGACCTTGTATTTCTACGAAACGCTTGTCTAAATACTAGAGAAGTTATAAGTAAACCGAACATAGTACGAGGACCTACCCTTTTGTCCTGATGGACACTTGGACAACATACAATACTCTGTATAAGTCCGCTGAGTTAAACAACTCAAAACCTGTGCGTCGTAGGTTGAAAACTGTACCCTGGCGATTTCCTCAAATATCACCAATTACAACGAATTCCGATATAATGAGGATGATCACCTAATTCCCAATAACTTCCTCCCACTCATCATCTCTAAAAACCATACAGATATGAGAATGAAACCTGGTAAATACATACCCTTGGAGTAAGTATCTAATCGGGAAAACAGTTTTCTTTTAACAGTGCACTGAAACATGAAAATGTTTCGTAGGGGTATCCTGGTATTCATAGTAATGCCTCTTCCATAATCCAATTCATGACTTCAACCGTATATTTTATTGCCGTATCTCCAAATCCCTTTATTTGTCTTTAGTCGTTACCTTCTGTACACCATCGTTAGGCTAAATGGTTTTCTTTCTTCCCTACCGTTCGGCACCAGCCTATGGTTTGGAAGAAGACTATCCAGTAAGCATAATAGGTGTACCCTCCTAAACCAAGGAGTACTCGTATCTTGAGAGAAGGTGATGATAAAAGACAACTGAATAATACCTTATTCCTTTAAAGGTGATATAGGAGTGGCGATGAAGTACGCGGTTTTGGTCGTGAATGATATCGGTCGCAATTTACTTTGCCCTCTTTCTAATCCCTTTATTTGGTCTTTACATATTACCTTCTGCACACCCTACTTAGGCTAATTGGTTTTCTTCATTCCCTACCTTTCGGCACCTGCCTATGGTTTGGAATAAGACTATCCAATAAGCGTAATAGGTGTACTCTCCTAAACCAAGGAGCCCTCGCAACCTGAGAGAAGGTGATAATAAAAGACAACTGAATAAACCAATTCTATTTCTCCTGAACCTTGATCCATCCTCGGAGAAGTCCCTTCGAGTTCGTATATAACCATACGATGGAACTATCCAATGGAAGTGGATATCCGTAATAATACGGGTGTTCTGAGAGATTCAAAGGGTAAAAGAAGGAGTGGCAATGACTTATGCAACATAGACAATCCAAAAGCCAGTATTTTAAGAAGGTTCGGTCAACCTGGTCACTGAGTCATAGTCTAGGGTCGGTCAAAGGTCGCTGCCAAAGAGAGAGAGAAAAGAAACACTCTGTGTGCACTCTAACCTAGATCAGAATGGTCATCACTTTATCTAATCCGGAAACCTCCCACTGTCCTGTCAAATTCTCCTCCAAACCTAAAGAAGAATCAATCGGGATCACCCAAAGAGTAAACCAACTCATCAGTGGGAATTGGGATCCAACTCTCATCGCATGATAACGTGATGGAATGCATCCACGTTACTCATACTCCAGAAGGTATGCGCATACTTGGCAAGTTTCAGTTTCTTTAGAAACTCCCGATAAGATTATTGCCCCATGCTCGTATAACCTTGGCTTTGGTCAAAATGTCATAAGTCACATGCCAAGTTCTACCCGTCACTATCTTGTCAATTTGAACCCACCCGCACATGCCCCTGACTTTGGCCAATTGGCAAAACGACTGTCCCAAACTAACTCATCTATCTATGCAACAAATGAATACCCAGTAGCTACCAAACACTATGCCTTAACTTTGGCTAAAATGCATAGCTTGAATACTACTGAATACCCAAAAGAAGTGACGGAGGGCTACGGCTGGTTTTTGGCGAAAAACCTTTAACGTAACGAACTTGATATCGCTGAAGGAACTGTTAGTTGTATGTATGCCCTAGAGGCCAGTATTGTATATTATATTGGATGCTTGGACATATATAGAGATGACTTTCTTGCTCGATATGATAGTATGCTATCTGGTTACTCTTTATCTTAACATGTATACTAGTCTCTTTAAACTGTCTCATGGTTACATGTTGGTAAAGCCCTTAGGATGTGTACTTGACTGTCTGGACTATGATGCAGTTCATACTAGTGGGGATATGGTAGTCCATAAGTACATCCTTCAAGGTCCCTAGTCGTAGGTGTATCGAGACGGGGCATCGATATACCAGTGTAGACTAGCGTATACGCTTCTCGACCCATGAGATGGGCGATGGATGATCCCATATCCATTGGTGTTTGACATCAGAGATGGTGTACGGGTGCTCAGTGGAGACTGGGTACACTGGACGGACTCGCCGAGAACTCCCAGATGGTATTATACCTCACGTCAGATGGCAGTTCTCAGGTGACACTTGTACAGGTTAGTCTGTAGACCCAAGATCGTCATAGAGTCTTGTGTGATTCCCACTGTGCTTTGATCTCCACCTTACCACGTCCATGAGGGCGTGCAAAACGGTGGTCTTTGGGTACAGTCCCGAGTCACATGGAGGCAATGAGCGATAGGAGGGGTTTCGTCTCTCCCGGTATTGGGGGTTGATGTTGCGCTGTGCTCGATTGGCCGTAACAGGGAAGTCCCTGGCCAGGGCTGATCAGAGATTTGCTGGTAAGTGTTACCAGTAGTTTCTCGACCCGTTATGAGCCTCACATCGGCACGACTTATCGGTTATTGGGGTCTGACGTTTACCACCCCTAGACTTGATATGCGACATATCAGACGAACAGACCGGACTGTACGGTAAGTGTTACTGGTTGGATTCACAGGAGTGTGAGCGGGCTAGCTCGTCGATCTTCTGATCGCTCAATACCCGGATGGCCGTTACGTTTAGCAGACCGCTTGCGGCTTGTGGGTGCTTGATATGATCATCATCTGCTACCGGCGTATTGACGAGTCTTTAGAGTCCTACACAGAGGTTTCCTGGCTCAAGCGAAACGAAATAGGAGCGCATATGAGATATGTGCGGGACCGAGAATAATGCGTGTATGTGATACCGTATTTCATTCTCGCGATGAATGTTTCGATTGGTTATATGCGATATAACCTAGTTATCGAATCGTAGATTGATTCGATAAGTCGATACATTGGATACTAGTCGGTTATGTGCGACATGACCGGATCATTGAATCAAGTGTTGATTTAATGATTTAATGTATAATTATATATTTGATATATTACTTTGCATTAACTGGTATTGGTTCACTTTAATAGGATTTTCTCACTTATAGTTCACAAGTTGTATATGTGATATACTTTTGTGCACTACTATGTGTCATGTTTGATGATGCATGTTGTTTGGTGTTGTGTTAAGACTTAAACCAGGGTTATGATAATAGTTAGGGTTTTTTTTATTTACTTATTTATTTATCTATTCTTTTTTGATAAATAAATAAATGATAACAAAATGGTTTCTTTCATGAAGCTTGTTGAAGCTTCATGAAACTTTGACTAAAGTGACTATTTTGTCATCATCCTTAACCCTAACCATTCTCATTTGACCATGGTTTATTCTCTACACTTAACCAAGGTTAGAAGATGATAAGTATTGATTTTATTATTCATTTTAGATAATACTTATCATATTCTATCTACTTCTTCTTCTTCATCTTCAAGAGAGAAAGCTTGATGCCATCAATGGTATCTTGAGTTCCAAAGTGAGAAATCCAATTCTAAAGTGAACCCACCTCCTATTTCTTCACCCTCTACCTCTTGCCAAGTTGTCTTGGGTGTTTTCTTCACAAGTTTCACAAATTTGTGAAGTCGGAGCTTGAAATTGTGATGCCTCGACGTAGATCATCTTCGACACGAAGCCGACGACCTAGTCCGCCCAATTCTCCGATGAAGCCGACGTTCGAGTTCGGGATTCGAGATGGACAGCGAGAGGATGCCTACGTGGAACCAAGGAAGTGGGTAACCGGATCTACAAAGGTTGTAGCCTCTCTCCTTTAGTTAATTTGTTAACTAGATTAGTTTTTCGCCTAGAATTCTAGCCGACGATCCGCGTTAGGGTTTCGCGGCACCCATAATTTTTGAAATTGGCATGGTTGATGCCTTATGAGACCTCTATAGGGTGCCTAGGAACCTTTCAGGAACCTGATAGCTTTTTAAAATATAGTGGCAAAAACATTTTGCTAAAGAGGTCACTCCCGGTAAAGGGATCTCGGCTCTTTCCTCATGGAATGAGGTGCAGGATATTCCACTGAATACCACGGTGCAAAGCAACTTGTAATCGACTATAGTGAAGTTATTACCCTGACGCAAACTTCTGCTCAAGGGGTCAGTCCCGGTGAAGGGATATCGGCCATTGCCCCGTCGAATGAGGTGCGGGATATTCCAACCGAATATCTCTATGCAAAACAAAAGGAAACGTCTTTGCAATAACAGTTTTTAAATTTGTTCCAACAACTGCAAACAGGTTTGTTTTACTTTGCATTGATCAGAATCAACGCAGTCCCATCAATCAATCACACCAGAAAAGAACGAAAATAAAATGTACGTATATGCCATCCACATTCGTCACTGGGTCCCGTCATCACCTGTTAGGTTACTTAACTAACGACAGAGCAGGGACTGGACTAGCGCGGGTGTAAAACATATACAACATCTAATAGTATATAAACCAATATACAATAATCGCTCTAGGCGTGATAATATGCTACATTACAGAAAAGTAATAAGCATCACAGAACAATACAGATAATCTGGGATCCCCGGGTTTCACAGAGCCGCTGCTGAAACCCGACGTTCCCCTGTCATGTGGATAGCCTGTGCAATGAAACCTAGACCCCTACGGGTGCGGCAAGTTACCCGCCAAAACCTGAAACGTGGCAGCCCCTTACAGCATAGTGAATGGACCACCCTGCACTTCACGAAATCCGGTAATCTTGGGCACCCCTCCTTGGGTCAACCTGTACCCCCTACGAGTGCGGCGAATAGTCTGCCAATTTTAGAGTGGGACCCCTCTGCCTCTCAAAGCCATGAAATGCGGACCCGTTGCCCTCCAGAACCTGGCTATCCGTGCACTCCGCCTCGGGGCAAAACCTAGTACAGTAATGAAAAATAGTACAACAGGTGCATCGACCGCAACCTGGTCGTGCCCCAAAAGAATATTATACAACAAGCAGTGACGGCAGTCCATATGTTGGACGCTCGCCCCGCAATATCAAATGTACAAATAAACTCAAACTGCACTATCATTGCACACTGCTATCCACCACGACAAATCCGCAACATCACAGCACAACACAGAACATCAACGCGAATGTCACGTTCGCAAACCCGTCTAAAAGAACTATAGCAATCAGACGCGGTTTACCGATCAAATGACATTCCCGGTCGAAGATATAACGTAAGCACTGCAATCTAACATGTTTAAATTTCGATCGACTAAATATCACAAAGTGGGCCCCACGAACATCTGTTGAACAGTAAGAAAATCTGGGCCCGAAAGATATATACCAAAAACCCCAAATTCCAAAGGGAAAACACTGTACAAATTTGGAACCATGATTCAATAGAATGGTCGCGGATGCGCGGCCAAACCATGGGTTTGGCCGCGATTCCGCGGCAATATGGTCGAATCACTTGCCTAAATTTTGTCGGTGTGCTTAAAAAACCCAGCACAGATTTCTGTGATATGTGGAATAATTTTAGGACACCATTTAAAATCGACAGAAACTGTGAAGCTTGGATTTTGCAGTTTTTGATTTCCGGTTCGATCGATGTTTTAAACGCGTTAGCACAAGTTAGTATAGCAAAATGGCGAGGCTCTGATACCACTGTAAGTCTACGCTAGCGTCCCGGCCGTCTACAGACGCCAAATGCGGAACAAAAACTTTTTAACTGGCGCTATCGTATACTTTCACCCGGATCTGCCATTATTGCTAAACTAACAAACTGCAAAGAGGGAAGAAAGGTTATACCAAACGATCCGAGTCCTTCGTTCTCTAACCATCATCCCACGCTCCGTTGCGGCTGCTCTGATCTCGTCGATCTCCGATCTCCTCGTCCAGGTGGCACCACGTCGACGATTCTTTAAACGGGCTCCCGCCTCTGACTTGAGGCAACTCGGTCGTCAAGTTTGCTAAAAGAGACGACCAAGAATGATGTAGAGAATGAGTGGAATACTTTGTCTCGCTTCATCTAAAACCATGGACGAACGGTTAATGAAGTTGCCGTGGGAATTGGGTGATGGAATGAAATGAGCTGTGAAATTCCATACACCGAAAACTATCATAATCTTTTCTTACAAAGTGAAAACCTCAAGTGAGAGAGAGGGGGGGAGGGGGCCGGCCATATATAGGAAGGAGGAGGGTGAGTGTAGGAGAGGGGGGTGGCCACAAGAGAAAATATCATGTGTGAACACAAGAAAATATCTCAAGTGTGAACATAAAGTGTGAACACACCAAAAGCAACCAATAAGGAACAAGCGAGTCATAAGCCTTGTCACTACCTTCTAGAAACTTCTAGAACCTTCTAGAAGCATGACTCACCCTCATCCAAGAAAAGATAAATCCGTCTTTAACCGAATGTTAAAAGACGGCTGATAGAAAACTGGAAACTGACAACTTCCAAAAGTGATCCTGAAACAACTTTCAGGATAACCCCGTAACTGTATAAATATACCCGCATTTGTATTACGACCGAATACAAATGCAACCGAGACAAAGATATTATATCTACTCAATATAATACTCGGATCCGGCTTAAACCAAAGCCGACCAGTATCATCTGCCCGAAAAATAACACGTGCGTAAACGCACGTGCATTTTCCGAACCCTGCCATAAAACTATACGGCCTCTACAACGTTTCGCCCGAACTTAGGAAACTGTCTGTGGGGGACTCTAATGACTCGTCAGTACCCTAGCAGTGGGTTTAACCACAAACCGTCAGCGGCACTAGCAATGCGTAACGGCTGCCCATGGACTGACCTCAAGGGAGGCTGATGAGCGAACTCATCCAGAAACCCTACTGAGCCTAACAGTGAAAATGTATATACAGTCCGGTCCGTTCGTCTATGAGTATCGCATATCTGCCTAGGGGGCTAGTAACGTCAGACCCCCAATAGCAGTATAAGTCGTGTCGGAGTGTAGCCCAATAACACACTGAGATACTACTGGAGTACCTACCAGTAAATCTCCTGCCACGGCCGTGGGCTTTATGTAAGGGCTCTCCTAGACACAGCACGATCTCGCCCCCAATACCGGGAGAGACGAATCCCCTGCCGATCCGCTCACGTGCCTCCATATGGCTCGGGACTGTACCCAAAAACTACCTGTTTGCACGACTCCTTTGAGCCGTGGTAGGGTAGAAATCAAAGCACAGTGGGAACTCACACGAGATAAATGACGACCTCAGGTCGATGAACTAACCTGTACACATGTCACCAGGGAACTGCTATCTGACGATAGATATAGTACTAACTAGCAGATTCCCGGCGAGTCCTGTCCGGTGTACTCATAACCCAATGAGCACCTGTATACATCTTAGGTGATCCAACTGACACCAGTGGCTTGTGAGACCGGCCACCGTCCCTCGTCGGGGTCTCGACTGTATACACTAGTCTACTCCGGAGTATCGATGCCCTGTCTCGAAACTCCCACGACTAGGGACCACAATTAAGGATATGCATATAAACTACCCAACTCTCACGTATATGATCGCCATCATACTGTTGGTAGTAAAGCAAGATCCTAAGGGCTCTATCAAAGTGTAACATGTAATCAGTCACCTGAACATGTACAAGACTGATAAAGGCAAACCAGATAGCATACTATCATCTCGAGTATGACTGTCCTACCGGTATAGGTCCTCCGCAATCATTGCAATCACGTACCTGCGATCCAATAATTGACTATGAGGGCACTATCTCCAACAATCTCCCACTTGCACTCAAGGCTAATTATTGCGATGTCGACTACTCACAGCCCGTGTGAAACCGAACATCCAACTCCTCTACTAATCAGTATCACAAAGCCCGTTTGTAAAACTATTGTGTTCGAGAAATAGCCTCAGTGAGTGGATCCGCCTAGATGTTTCTTTCTATATCTCTCTTAATCTCAAGTTCGCGGAGAAAACCATCTCCCGAATCGAGTAATACATGTCTTAGAATATGTCTGGATATCTGATGGGACCTAGTTCATAAATGAACTCCAAATCCAAACTTCTTAGACTGTATCGATCACTGAACCTAATCAGTATCCGGCACCATGCCACCCACAGTATCCTCTTGGACCACCTGTCCATAATACTGTCCCTCGTCAGAGGGAAAACTATAACTCTGACAATCACTCTGTCATCCATGTCACCTTTGAAGCTTGGAATGATAACCGTCTCCCGAAAGAGGCTGCCGTTATCAAATCCGTAGAACATGTACTTATGTTCTAAAACTGCTTCCTTATGTTTCTCCAGGATTGGATTAATACAAACTTATTGCATCTAGTGCAAAAACAACATCTGGTGTGGTACTTGACATCTCATGATTGACTCAATTGCCTAAGCAAGTGATCTGCCAATCATGCCCATCCTTCTCCCCTTTAGTCTGTAAGACACCTTTAGAGAGGGTGACTCCATCACCTGCAGGTACACCACCATGCCAGGAGTCAACTTTTCTAAAAACCATTAGAATACTGTCAAAGTACCCACATTGGGAAACTACCCAAATCCAGATCTAAAACCATAAATCTAGAAACCATAATGTCTGATATTATATCTATATCCTGTCTGGAGAAACAACTGTGTGACGACCAAAGTACAACCGATCGCAGTATAGGAATTTTACTTCCTACTCTGTGTATGTCATCCAGATACTATGACATCACACCCTACTACCTTCTTAACAGATCCATCCCCTATTCTGATTGAAGTCAAACCCATGACTGTGACATCAAAAATAGATGATCTATCTCCGCAATAACCGCTCTAGTCTATAAATAGACATAAGCAACTTGCCCACTATGCTTCCGATGCTTCCACTGACTATGATGTTGCGCCACGGCAGCGCCCCGGCCGTCTATCCGAGGCCAAAATGCGGAATCAAAATTTTTCCTTACTTGGAAACCGGCGCTACCGCGGACAAAGAAAACCCGGATCGTTAACCATTAACCTATACTAGCTAACAAGAGATGGGAAGAGAAGTATACCGAGTGATCCGAGTCCTCCGGTCTTCTCGTCATCGTCCCGATCTCCCGCGGAAAGTCTTGCCTCCACATCGTCGCCTTCTCGCCGGAAAGGGCACCACATCGCCTGCGTCTTTTACGAGCTCCCGCCTCAATACCGAGGAAACTCGGGCATGAAGCCGGCAACTCGACATGCTTAAGATATGCTGTAGAATGTGTAGTGTAGAGGCTAAGTCTCATTTGGGGTTTGTTGCCTTTGAAGATGATGGAGGAATCAAGACTAGAAAAATGGTGCTTGCATTTTTCTAGCATGAAAATGAGATCAAGAATGAAACTCTCAAGATGAAGCTCTCATCTTCTTTCTTTTTCTCAACCATGAAAAACTTATTATCCTAGAAAAATGGTGGAGGAAAGAATATGAAGCATGAAGGGAGGTGAGTGTAGTGTAAAGCAAGTGGTGACCACACCATAAAGCAAAGAGAACATCAACCATGCTTATCACTTCTAATCACATCAAATCTCATTTAATGCACCATCATGGATGAAAGATGCTAAACATATCATAATGAATATATTTGCAAGAAAACCCCCTCCACAAAAGTTATTTGCATAATTGCAAATAACCCCCTCCATCGGAAAAGTCCGGCCGGGAAAGAACAAAGGAAAACCGGCCGGAACTGAATGCAAACTGGCAACTCCAGAAAACTGGTCCCGTAATAAATTACAGGAAAACCCCGATACTGTGCATACACACCCGCATCTGTATTCCGTCCGGATACAAATGCAATGAGACAAAATCTACACTGTACTAAACTAAGTCCGGCTTAAGCCAAAGCCGGCTAGTAATATCCGTTCGATCCTGATCCGTGCAATACCGCACGTATCTGATCAAACATTGCCATATAACTATACGGACACTAGTATAAACCGTCCGATCCTAATTCGTGCAATACCGCACATATCTGATCGGACCCTGCCATATCTCCATACGGCCTCTACAGCGTTTCGCCCGAAAGCTTGAGTAACTGAATGTGTGGTGGACTCTAAAGACTCGTCAATACTATGGCTGTGGATTTAACCACTAGCACATCAGAGGTATTAGCCAATACGTGACGGGCCACCAGCTATTGACCAAAAGGGACGTCGATGAGCGAACTCATCCTGACACCCTACTGAGCCTGTCAGTGACAATATCCGTACAGTCCGGTCCATTCGTCTATGAGTATCGCATGGCGGGCCTAGGGGGTTGGTAAAAGTCAGACCCCCAAAAGCGGTACAAGTCGTGTCGGAGCGTAGCCCAGAACACCCTGAGATACTACTGGAATACCTACCAGTAAATCTCCTGCCTCGGCCGAGGGCTTTGTGTAATGGCTCTCCTAGACACAGCGCGACCTCACCCCCAATACCGGGAGAGACGAACCCCTGCTGATCCGCTCACTGCCTCCATGTGGCTCGGGACTGTACCCAACTAAAACCTGTTTTCACGACTCCTTTGAGCCGTGGTAGGGTAGTAATCAAAGCACAGTGGGAACTCACACGAGACAAATGACGATCTCAGGTCGATGAACTAACCTGTACACATGTCACCTGGGAACTGCTATCTGACATCTGGTATAAGACCAACTAGCAGGTTCCCGGCGAGTCCTGTCCGGTGTACTCATAACCCAATGAGCACCTGTATACATCTTAGGTGAACCAACTGACACCAGTGGCTTGTGAGACCGGCCACCGCCCCTCGTCGGGGTCTCCACTGTATACACTAGTCTACTAATGGAGTATCGATGCCCTGTCTCGAAACTCCTATGACTAGGGACCTTTTAAGGATGTGCTTATAGACTACCAGCTCCCACGTATATGATCGCCATCATATTGCTGGTAGTCAAGCAAGAATCCTAGGGGCTCTATCAACGTGTAATAGCGACATGTCAGGTCACCTAAAGCAGTACACGATGATAAAGATAAACCAGATAGCATACTATCATCTCGAGTAAGACTGTCCTACCGGGATAGGTCCTCCCTCAATCATTGCAATCACGTGCCTGTGATCCAATAATTGACTCTGAGGGCACTATCTCCAACAATCTCCCACTTGCACTCAAGGCTAATTATTGCGATGTCGCATACTCACAGCCCGTGTGATACCGAACACCCAACTCCTCTACTAGTCAGTCTCACAAAGCTCGTTTGCGAAACTATTGCATTCGAGGAATAGCCTCAGTGAGTGGATCCGCTGTGATGTTTCTTTCTATGTCTCTCTATATCTCAAGTTCGCGGAGAAAGCCATCTCCCGAAATGAGCAATACCTGTCTTAGAATGTCTGGATGTCTGATGGGACCTAGCTCATAAATGAACTCCAAATCCAAACTTCTTAGACTGTATCGTCAACTGAACTTAATCAGTATCCTGCGCCATGCCACCCTCAGTATTGCCTTGTACCACCTGTCCAAAATACTGCCCCTCGTCAGAAGAAGAAACTATAACTCTGACAGCCACTCTGCCATCCATGTCACCTTGGAAGCCTGGAGTGATAACCGTCTCCTAAAAAAGAGGCTGTCGTTATCACATCCCTAGAACACGCACTTATGTCCTAAAACTGCTTCCGATTGTTTCTCCAGGATTGGATTAATATCAACTTATTGCAACTACTGCAAGAACAACATCTGGTGTGGTACTTGACATCTCATGATTGACTCAATTGCCTAAGCAAGTGATCTGTCAATCATGGGTATCCCTCTCCCCTTTAGTCTATAAGACACCTTTAGAGAGGGTGACTCCATTACCTGCAGGTGTACTACCGTGCCAGGAGTCGTCCATTCTAAATACTCATAGAATGCCGTCAAGGTACCCAGATTAGGAAACCACCCAAATCTAGATCTAAAACCATAGATCTAGTAACCAGAATGTCTGATATAATATCCAAGTCCTGTGTGGAGAAACCACCGTGTGACAACCAAAATATAACCGATCGTAGTATAGGAGTTTCCTTTCCTACTCTGTGTATGTCATCCAAAACCAGGACATCACACCCTACTACCTTCTTAACAGATCCATCCCCTATTCTGATGACGTCAAACCTATGACTGTCATATCAGAAATAGATGATCTATCTCCTCTATATCTACTTTAGTCTATAAATAGACATAATCCTGATGTCCACCAATGCTTTCGCTGCTCCCACTGACTACGACAACCCTCTGGCAGAGTCATATAGACGTGCACTTCCAAAGCTAGTCTAGAACGACGCTATACTCATCCTCCTGCCGGGTCTCGCAGCCTGGAACAATAACAATGGCAAGTGTGGGTAAACAAGAACTTCCCTGTCACCGTCCTTGAGGCTACCGGAGTACCTCTCGGGTGCCTGAAGTTACCCACCTTATCTGCGGAGTGGCCAATGGAATGTCAAGCCAGATTGAATCTTTAGGTTCCTTATCAAATCTTCAGTAATCGTTTGCGGTTCTGGAATCACTTCCAGTTCTACCATACTCGCACTACTGTTTTCTAAAAATCCATTTCTTTTAAAAATGTGGCGAGTCAAGAACAATATCTCTATTGACCTTCCAGATAGTAGAAAGTCAACCCTCGTCACAGCCTGGGTCAACCCGCAAACAGCCATTACAGAAACGTGCCTTGAGTTGTCCAGTGTCTGGTTTTAAGCATAAGCCGGACAACTCCCCGTACCTTAACATCGTTAAGATATGAACTGTTCTATATCCAATATAGAAACAGAGGCACTGATTGAACCAGATTCAAATCATGCAGCTGTCTCCAGTGCATGTTAACTAAATGGAAGGAGGTCGATCAGCGTTACTCAACTTAGGAATGCTTCCAATTATGAGTAACCTGAAAGAGAAGCAATTTCTCTTTATCATTACTATCAACTGAATACCATACACAAGTATCTACATCTTCGATCACTTCGAAGAATCCCGATACTTGCTATACCTGGTTCTCTACTCTATTAAAATACCTATAACTCCTCAAAACTTAGACTCTGTGTTCCTACGAAACACATGTCTAAGAACTAGAGAAGTTAAAAGTAAACAGAATATAGTATGAGGACCAACCCCTCTGTCCTAATGGACACTGGACAACATACAATACTCTGTATAAGTCTGCTGAGTCTAACAACTCTTTCACTGTGCGTCGTAGGTTGAAAACTGTACTTATGGCTAAGAAGAATTACACCGCTGTTTGATGCTCCTTACCTAACCATCCACTGATATAGGTAAATGTCATCGACATAATATCAAAAGGTATATCTCACTCTATGAAAATAGACGTACAGATATATCAATTTGAAATTGGTGCACAACAGCGGATATTCAAAACCAAATATTTGCCGACCGGCAAACAGCCCAGATGATCTCCTCAAATATCACCGATTACAACGAATCCCGACATAATGAGGATGATCACCCTATTCCCAATAACTTACTCCCACTCATCATCTGTAAAACCATACAGATGTGAGAATCATACCTGGTAAATACATACCCTGGAGTAAATATCTAATCGGGAAATCAGTTTTCTTTTAACAGTACACAGTGAAACTGAAACATCGAAATATCTCGATGGGGTATCCTGGTATTCCTAGTAATGCCTCTTCCATTATCCAGATTCACAACTGTAACCGTATAATTCTTTGCCACCTCTCCAAATCCCTTTATATGTCTTTAGTCATTACCTTCTGCACACCCCTTAGGCCAAATGGTTTTCTTCCTTCCCTACCGTTCGGCACCAGCCTATGGTTTGGAAGAAGACTATCCAATAAGCATAATGGGTGTACTGTCCTAATCCTAGGAGCACTCGCAACGCGAGAGAAGGTGAAGATAAAAGACAACCGAATAAACCTTATTCCTATTTCTCCTGAACCAGAATCCATCCCCGAACTGGAACAAGTTCCTTTCGAGTTCGTATATAACCATACGATGGAGTATCCAAATAAACTGTGGATCTTCGTAGTGATACGGAGTGTCCTGGAGAAATACAAAGGTGATTTAGGATTGGCGAAGAAATACTTGGTTCGGTCGTGAATAGCAGTCGCAATTTACTTTGCCCTCTTACTAATCCCTTGCTTTGTCTTAACTTAATACCTTCTGCACACCATCGTTATGCTAATTGGTTTCCTTCATTCCCTACCGGTCGGCACCAGCCTAAGGTTTGGAAGAAGTCTATCCAATTTGCGTAATAGGTGTACTATCTCCTAAACCAAGGAGTACTCGCAATGAGAGAAGGTGAAAAGAAAAGATAACTGAATAATCCTATTCGTTTTCTCCAGAACCAGAAACCATCCTCGAAGTCCTTCGAGTTCTTATATAACCATACGATGGTTTTGTCCAATGGAAGTGGACGTTCGCAGTAACGCGGGGTGTCCTGGAGAAAAGGGTAAAAGTAGGAGTGGCAATGAGGTCTGCAACTCTGACAATCCAAAAGCCTGTGTTAAGAAGGTTCGGTCAACTTGGTCACTGAGTCATAGTCTTAGGGTCGGGTCAATGGTCGCTGCCAAAGAGAGAGAGAAAAGAAACACTCAGCGTGCACTCTAACCTAGATCAGAATGGTTATCACTTTGTCTAATCTGGAAACCTCCCACTGTACCTCAAATTTTCCTCCAAACCTGAAAGAAGAACTAGTCGGGGTCACCCGAGGAGTAAACTAACTCATCAGTGGGAATCGGGATCCAACTATCATCGCATGATAACTTGACGGAATCCACTCAAGTCACCACACTCCAGAAGGTATGCGCATGCCTGGCAAGTTTCAGTTCTTTTGAAACTCCCGATGTGATTTTTACCCCAATCGGTTTATGACCTTGACTAGGTCAACAAACCATAAACCGCCAGTCAAGTTCAACCCGTCATTATTCTGGATTGCATTAAACCCACCCGTACGTGCCCTTGACTAGGTCAACAAGGCCGCACGACTGTCTTAACCAATCCCACTTATGCAACAAACAAGTACCACTCAGCTACCGAACACTACGTCTTGACTAGGTCAACAAACGCAGCACGAATACTAAATAATACCTGTAGGAAATGACGGAGGGCTACGGCTGGTTTTTGGTGAAAAACCTTTAACGTAATGAACTTGATATCGTTGAAGGAACTGCATAGCCTTTTATAAAAATATAGTGACGAAAACCTTTACTAAAGAGGTCACTCCCGATGAAGGGATCTCGGCTCTTTCCCCGTAGAATGAGGTGCAGGATATTCCAACTGAATACCACGATGCAAAGCAAAAGTAATCGGCTATAGTGAAGTTAATGCCCTGACGCAAACTTCTATCCAAGGGGTCACTCCCGGTGAAGGGATCTCGGCCCTTGCCTTGTCGAATGAGGAGCAGGATATTCCAAATGAATACCACGATGCAAAACAAAAGTGAACGTCCTTGCAATAACAGCTTTTTGAAAAATTGTTCCAACAACATCAGAATAGGTTTGTTTATCTTGCATTGATCCGAATCAACGCAGTCCCATCAATTGATCACACCACAAAGAACGAAAATATACTGATGTACGTATATGCCATCCGCATTCGCCACTGGGTCCCGTCATCACCCGTTAGGTTACTTAACTAACGACAGAGCGGGGACTGGACTAGCGCGGATGCAAAACATATACAACATCTACTAATACATATACCAATATATTATATTTCGCTCAAGGCGTGATAAAATGCAACATCACAGAAATATACAGCATCACAGAACAGTACATATATCTGGAAGCCCCGGGTTTCACAGAGCCGCTGCTGAAACCCGACGTTCCCCTGGTCGTGTGGATAGCCTGTGCAATGAAATCCTAGACCCCTACGGGCGCGGCAAGTCACTCGCCAATGTTAGTCCACGTTGCCCACCCCGGTGCTTACGGGGAGGCGGAAAACATAATAAAAAACGGATTTTTATCAACTATAAGCAACATGGACCAAGTTTTACGGATCTTTGCTAAACAAAAACTAGCAACCCTAACTAGTAACTAGCTAAGTTGTAGAAAGGTTATACCTTGAGCTCGAAGTCCTTCTCTCCTTGCTCGTCGGAATGGTAGAAAGAGGTCACCTTGCTTGTCTTCTCCCGTCAAAGAAGGATCCATCCGAAAGCCTCGACCTTTAGCTTCAACTCCAAGCTAGGAGTAACTAGAGTGCAAGAAATGCTAAGACTTGAACCCTAGAAGAGAGTAGAGAAGATCAAGTGAAGGTTTTTCTCAAGCTTTTTGTTTCTCAACACATGAGAGGGAGAGAGCTTGAGGGAGAGGATGAGCAAGAGAGAGAAATGATATGAGAGAATCAATTATTAGTGAGCCATTCTCACTAATATGTGTGTAATATTTTAATTCAATAATTTGCTTGAAAATTGTCATGGTTGTAGCAAGACATGACCATTATCATATCAACATTAATGCAAATTGCAAAGATCAATGAGCATCTTCCAAATGAAATGATTATGGTCAAGTTGTCAACAAGGTCAACAAATCAAAGAAGTCAAATGGTCAATAACAACAACCATGCACAATTATTAAGCTAATTATCACTTAACTATAATACACACAAAAGCAATGGGGTTAATAAAATGACAATAGTCATTAACCCTAAACAAGGTCCTCTCCCTCAATCTCAAGCAACTGTGCATACGCACCCGTATTCGTGATCCGAGGAACACGAATACACTGAGAAAAACCAATCTCAAATCATATACTAGGATCTGGCTTAAACCAAAGCCCGCTAGTATAAACTATCCGGACAGCAAACGTGCACAAGTGCGCGGATGCGAACGAACCCTGTCGCAAAACCTTGCGACCTCTACTCATTTTGCCTAAAGGCGAATAGCTCTCTGTGTGGGACTCTAAAGACTCGACACTACGCTGGCAGTGGGTTTAACAACAGACCGCAAGCGGCACTAGCTGTACGTAACGGTCCCCAGGTAGATGTCGATAAGAAAACTGACGAGGTGAACCCCATCTGCACTCCTACTGAGCCTGAATGTGACAGTCTCCGTACAGTCCGGTCTGTTCGTCTAATACATCGCATGTCGGGCCTAGGGGGCGGTAAAACGTCAGTCCCCTAATAGCGGTACAAGTCGTGTCGGAGTGAAGCCCAAAACACCCTGAGATAACACTGGAAGCCTACCAGTATATCTCGCTTGCCCTGGCCAGGGACTACTCGTGTAATGGCTCTCCTAGACACAGCGCGATGTCAACCCCCAATACCGGGAGAGACGAATCCTATCTAACCGTCACTGCCTCCAAGTGCTTCGGGACTACACCCAACCACCAACTGTTTGCACGCCTCCTTTGAGCCGTGGTAGGGTAGTGATCAAAGTGCAGTGGGAACACACTCGAGGCGAAGTGCCAGTGTCAAGTCAGCGGACTAAGCTGTACTCATGTCACCTGGGAACTGATAACTGACGATAGGTATAATACCAACCTGTCAGTTCCCGACGAGTCCTGTCCAGTGTACTCGTAACCCAACGAGCACCCGTACACTATCTCCAGTACGACGTACTGATGGCTGTGGGACAGACCATCTCCCACACTGGGATGAGAAGCGCATACGCTAGTCTACTCCGGAGTATCGATGCCCTGTCTCGATAGTCCTGCGACTAGGGACCTGTATAAGGATGTGCTTATAGATTACCCAGCCCCCACTAGTGTGACTGCCATCGCAACGCTGGTAATCAAGCAAAGATCCTAAGGGCTCCACTAATGCGTATAAGTGATATACTGAAATAAACACAAGTACACATTAAAGTAGAAACAAACCAAGTAGCATACTACTATATTGAGCAAGATTGTTTATACAAGGTGAATATCCCAAGCTTCCATCAAGTAATATACAAACTAGTATGATACAGTAATGGCCTCTAGGGCATATACACTAACAGCCAAAACCTGAAGCGAGGCAGCCCCCTTCAGCACCGTGAATGGACCACCCAACACTTCATAGAATCCGGTAACTTGGGCACCCCTCCTGGGTCAACCTGTACCCCCTACGAGTGCGGCGAATAGCCCGCCAATCCTAGAGTGAAGCCCCCTCCGTCTCAATGCCATGAGATGCGGGCCCGTTGCCCTCTAGAACCCGGCTATCCGTGCACCCCTCCGCGTGGTAATCCTAGTACAGAAAGTAAAATATACATACACCGGGTACATCGACCGCAACCAGGTCGTGCCCCAAAAGAATAATACAAACAGGCAGTGACGGCAGTCCACATGTCGGACGCTCGCCCCGCAATATCAAATGTACATATAAAACAAAACTGTACTAACATTGCATCCAGGCTATCCCCCACGACCGATCCGCAACAACACAGCATAAACATAGAACATCAACGTGAAAGTCACGTTCGCAAATCCGTCTAACCGGGCTATAGCAGTTAGACAGGATTTACCGATCAAGTGACATTCACGGTCGCAGATATAATGTAAATACTGTGAAATAATGTGTTTAAAATATCCGATCGATCAAAAATTAACAAGTGGGCCCCAAAGCAATACTGTAGCATTCATAGAAAATCTGGGCCCAAATTTAATATCCCAAAACCCCTAAAATTAGCCCACAAGCCCACTGGAAAAATTGGACACAGTGAAGATGCAAAAGTGCGGCGGAACCGCGGCCCAAGGGGGGTTTGGCCGCGGTTCCGCGCTACTGTAGTCGACTGAATGTGTCGAATTTTTACAGATGTCTAAGAATTTCCAGTATATTAGTTTTACACAACCTGAAAAATTTTTAGACACCAAAAATTTTCAACAGAAACTGATGTGAACAAAAATGAGGTTTTAGGAATTTCGGTCGATCGGATAAGTAAAACACATTAGAACAAGCTAGACAAGGTTAATGGCGTGGCTCTGATACCATGTTGCGCCACGGCAGCGCCCCGGCCGTCTATCCGAGGCCAAAATGCGGAATCAAAATTTTTCCTTACTTGGAAACCGGCGCTACCGCGGAGAAAGAAAACCCGGATCGTTAACCATTAACCTATACTAGCTAACAAGAGATGGGAAGAGAAGTATACCGAGTGATCCGAGTCCTCCGGTCTTCTCGTCATCGTCCCGATCTCCCGCGGAAAGTCTTGCCTCCACATCGTCGCCTCCTCGCCGGAAAGGGCACCACATCGCCTGCGTCTTTTACGGGCTCCCGCCTCAATACCGAGGCAACTCGGGCATGAAGCCGGCAACTCGGGCATGAAGCCGGCAACTCGACATGCTCAAGATATGCTGTAGAATGTGTAGTGTAGAGGCTAAGTCTCATTTGGGGTTTGTTGCCTTTGAAGATGATGGAGGAATCAAGACTAGAAAAATGGTGCTTGCATTTTTCTAGCATGAAAATGAGATCAAGAATGAAACTCTCAAGATGAAGCTCTCATCTTCTTTCTTTTTCTCAACCATGAAAAACTTATTATCCTAGAAAAATGGTGGACGAAAGAATATGAAGCATGAAGGGAGGTGAGTGTAGTGTAAAGCAAGTGGTGACCACACCATAAAGCAAAGAAAACATCAACCATGCTTATCACTTCTAATCACATCAAATCTCATTTAATGCACCATCATGGATGAAAGATGCTAAACATATCATAATGAATATATTTGCAAGAAAACCCCCTCCACAAAAGTTATTTGCACAATTGCAAATAACCCCCTCCATCGGAAAAGTCCGGCCGGGAAAGAACAAAGGAAAACCGGCCGGAACGGAATGCAAACTGGCAACTCCAGAAAACTGGTCCCGTAATAAATTACAGGAAAACCCCGATACTGTGCATACACACCCGCATCTGTATTCCGTCCGGATACAAATGCAATGAGACAAAATCTACACTGTACTAAACTAAGACCGGCTTAAGCCAAAGCCGGCTAGTAATATCCGTTCGATCCTGATCCGTGCAATACCGCACGTATCTGATCAAACATTGCCATATAACTATACGGCCACTAGTACAAACCGTCCGATCCTGATTCGTGCAATACCGTACATATCTGATCGGACCCTGCCATATCTCCATACGGCCTCTACAGCGTTTCGCCCGAAAGCTTGAGTAACTGAATGTGTGGTCGACTCTAAAGACTCGTCAATACTATGGCTATGGATTTAACCACTAGCACGTCAGAGGTATTAGCCAATACGTGACGGGCCACCAGCTATTGACCAAAAGGGACGTCGATGAGCGAACTCATCCTGACACCCTACTGAGCCTATCAGTGACAATATCCGTACAGTCCGGTCCGTTCGTCTATGAGTATCGCATGGCGGGCCTAGGGGGTTGGTAAAAGTCAGACCCCCAAAAGCGGTACAAGTCGTGTCGGAGCGTAGCCCAGAACACCCTGAGATACTACTGGAATACCTACTAGTAAATCTCCTGCCTCGGCCGAGGGCTTTGTGTAATGGCTCTCCTAGACACAGCGCGACCTCACCCCCAATACCGGGAGAGACGAACCCCTGCAGATCCGCTCACTGCCTCCATGTGGCTCGGGACTGTACCCAACTAAAACCTGTTTGCACGACTCCTTTGAGCCGTGGTAGGGTAGTAATCAAAGCACAGTGGGAACTCACACGAGACAAATGACGATCTCAGGTCGATGAACTAACCTGTACACATGTCACCTGGGAACTGCTATCTGACATCTGGTATAAGACCAACTAGCAGGTTCCCGGCGAGTCCTGTCCGGTGTACTCATAACCCAATGAGCACCTGTATACATCTTAGGTGAACCAACTGACACCAGTGGCTTGTGAGACCAGCCACCGCCCCTCGTCGGGGTCTCGACTGTATACACTGGTCTTCTAATGGAGTATCGATGCCCTGTCTCGAAACTCCTACGACTAGGGACCTTTTAAGGATGTGCTTATAGACTACCAGCTCCCACGTATATGATCGCCATCATATTGCTGGTAGTCAAGCAAGAATCCTAGGGGCTCTATCAACGTGTAATAGCGACATGTCAGGTCACCTAAAGCAGTACACGATGATAAAGATAAACCAGATAGCATACTATCATCTCGAGTAAGACTGTCCTACCGGGATAGGTCCTCCCTCAATCATTGCAATCACGTGCCTGTGATCCAATAATTGACTCTGAGGGCACTATCTCCAACATATGACAACCCTCCTACCGGGTCTCATAGCCTGGAACAACAGTAGTGTCAAGTCTGGGCAGATAAGAACCTCCCTGTCACCGTCCTTGAGACTACCGAAGTACCTCTCGGGTGTCTGAAGTTACCCACCAAATCTGCGGAGTGGCTATTGGAATGTCAAACCTGATTGAATATATAGGTCCTATTAAATTTTCCGTAATCATTCGCGGTTCTGGAATCACTTCCAGTTCTACCATACTTCCACTACTGTTTTCTGAAAAATCCATTTTTACTAAAACTGTGGCGAGTCAAGAACAATATCACTATTGATCTTCAAAATGGTAGAATATCAACCCTCGTCATAGCCAGGGTCAACCCACAAACAGCCATTACAAAACGTGTCCTGAGTTATCCAGAGTTTGGTTTTAAGCATAAGCTGGACAACTCCCCGTACCTTTCTTTTTAAGGTACGAACTATTTTATATCCAATATAGAAATTTTGGCACTTATTTAATTGGAACCATATTCAAATCATGCAGCTGTCTCCAGTGCATATCATCTTTAATGGAAAGAGGCTAATCAGCATTACTCAACTTAGGAATCCATCCAATTATGAGTAACCTGAAAGAGAAACACGTTTCTCAAAACCATCACTATCATCTGAATACCAATCACAAGAATCTACATCTTCGATCTCTTTGAAGAATCCCGATACTTGTGATACCTGGTTCTCTACTTTATTCTTATACCCACAACTTCTCAAAACTTAGACCTTGTATTTTTACGAAACGCTTGTCTAAATACTAGAGAAGTTATAAGTAAACCGAACATAGTACGAGGACCTACCCCTTTGTCCTGATGGACACTTGGACAACATACAATACTCTGTATAAGTCCGCTGAGTTAAACAACTCAAAACCTGTGCGTCATAGGTTGAAAACTGTACCCTGGCGATTTCCTCAAATATCACCAATTACAACGAATTCCGATATAATGAGGATGATCACCTAATTCCCAATAACTTCCTCCCACTCATCATCTGTAAAAACCATACAGATATGAGAATGAAACCTGGTAAATACATACCCTTGGAGTAAGTATCTAATCGGGAAAACAGTTTTCTTTTAACAGTGCACTGAAACATGAAAATGTTTCGTAGGGGTATCCTGGTATTCATAGTAATGCCTCTTCCATAATCCAATTCATGACTTCAACCGTATATTTTATTGCCGTCTCTCCAAATCCCTTTATTTCTCTTTAGTCGTTACCTTCTGTACACCATCGTTAGGCTAAATGGTTTTCTTCCTTCCCTACCGTTCGGCACCAGCCTATGGTTTGGAAGAAGACTATCCAGTAAGCATAATAGGTGTACCCTCCTAAACCAAGGAGTACTCGTATCTTAAGAGAAGGTGATGATAAAAGACAACTGAATAATACCTTATTCCTTTAAAGGTGAAATAGGAGTGGCGATGAAGTACGCGGTTTTGGTTGTGAATGATATCGGTCGCAATTTACTTTGCCCTCTTTCTAATCCCTTTATTTGGTCTTTACATATTACCTTCTGCACACCCTACTTAGGCTAATTGGTTTTCTTCATTCCCTACCTTTCGGCACCTGCCTATGGTTTGGAATAAGACTATCCAATAAGCGTAATAGGTGTACTCTCCTAAACCAAGGAGCCCTCGCAACCTGAGAGAAGGTGATAATAAAAGACAACTGAATAAACCAATTCTATTTCTCCTGAACCTTGATCCATCCTCGGAGAAGTCCCTTCGAGTTCGTATATAACCATACGATGGATCTATCCAATGGAAGTGGATATCCGTAATAATACGGGTGTTTTGAGAAATTCAAAGGGTAAAAGAAGGAGTGGCAATGACTTATGCAACATAGACAATCCAAAAGCCAGTATTTTAAGAAGGTTCGGTCAACCTGGTCACTGAGTCATAGTCTAGGGTCGGTCAAAGGTCGCTGCCAAAGAGAGAGAGAAAAGAAACACTCTGTGTGCACTCTAACCTAGATCAGAATGGTCATCACTTTATCTAATCCGGAAACCTCCCACTGTCCTGTCAAATTCTCCTCCAAACCTAAAGAAGAATCAATCGAGATCACCCGAAGAGTAAACCAACTCATCAGTGGGAATTGGGATCCAACTCTCATCGCATGATAACGTGATGGAATGCATCTACGTTACTCATACTCCAGAAGGTATGCGCATACTTGGCCAGTTTCAGTTTCTTTAGAAACTCCCGATAAGATTTTTGCCCCATGCTCTTATAACCTTGGCTTTGGTCAAAATGTCATAAGTCACATGCCAAGTTCTACCCGTCACTATCTCCAACATGTGCCACAGTGTTTGCAGGTGTTTCCCCTGGGCAGTCGCGGCAGGCTTTCCATCTTTGTATCATCTTTTGTTGTAGATACCGCTTCGGCTGACTGTGCACGGTTTTGCTATAGGTGGGTTTTTGCGACTATCTATTGATGTTATTGTTATCTTGTACCTTGTACTCTCTATCTACTATTATCTTGTATGACTTAGAGACTTGATGTGAGGACGATATTGTATATTATTTTGTGACTTGGAGGTTTTTATGCAGTTTTATAATATCGACTCTTTCTTCGCTACGGCGTCGTATATCTGTTGTGGTGATTGTTTTCCGCCGTTGGGCATGGATTTTGCTCCCGTTTGGGATGCTTTTACTTAGATTATGCTGTACCCATTTTTGGGGGCTTGTTTTACAAAGGAGGTGCTGTCAAAATTTTAAAGGAAATAAGTTGGACTTTTAAAGAATTTGGGTTGAGATTTCAAAGGTTTTGAAAATGCTATTATTCTTACTACTTTTGATGGTTTAGATTGCTGGGTTTTTGGCTTACTTAAATTGCATTACGCCTGTAGACGTTGCGTAGTTTAAGGGCCATCACGTACCATTTTCGGGTCGTGACAGGGTGTCTCCTAGATTCCTCCAGGGCGCCCTCTGAGCTCTTCAATAAATTGAGGAGACATGGAAGAGTAACTTCCTTCCCTTGAATTTTGCAATTCAAGATAAACTGGACGTAAGTAGAATGTAGCGATTGTAGAATTAAGTCAATACATAACTCATTCTCCAATGCGGTCCCATGGTCCATAAGTACTTTAATATAGCTAATCATCGTTAGGACATGGGCCCCTACAGATGACCCGACAACTAATCTCGCTTGAAGAAATTGTTGGAGATAGTGTCCTCAGAGTCAATTATTGGATCACAAGAACATGATTGCAATGATTGAGGGAGGACCTATACCAGTAGGACAGTCTTACTCAAGATGATAGTATGATATCTGGTTTATCTTTATCATCGTGTACTGCTTTAGGTGACCTTACAGGTCACTATTGCACGTTGATAGAACCCCTAAGATTCTCGCTTGACTACCAGCAGTATGAGGGCGATCATATACGTGGGAGCTGGGGTCTATAAGCACATCCTTAAAAGGTCCCTAGTCGTGTGAGTTTCGAGACAGGGCATCGACACTCCAGAGTAGACTAGTGTATACAGTCAAGACCCCGACGAGGGGCGGTGGCCGGTCTCATAAGTCACTGGTGTCAGTTGGTTCACCTAAGATGTATATAGGTGCTCATTGGGTTATGAGTACACCGGACAGGACTCGCCGGGAACATGCTAGTTGGTCTTATACCTGACGTCATATAGCAGTTCCCTGGTGACATGTGTACATGTTAGTTCATCGACCTGAGATCGTCATTTGTCTCGTGTGAGTTCCCATTGTGCTTTGATTACTACCCTACCACGCTCAAAGGAGACGTGCAAACAGGTTTTAGTTGGGTACAGTCCCGAGCTACATGGAGGCAGTGAGCGGATCTGCAGGGGTTCGTCTCTCCCGGTATTGGGGGTGAGGTCGCGCTGTGTCTAGGAGAGCCATTACACGAAGTCCTTGGCCAAGGCAGGAGATTTACTGGTAGGTATTCCAGTAGTATCTCAGGGTGTTCTGGGCTACACTCCGACACGACTTGTACCGCTTTTAGGGGTCTGACTTTTACCAACCCCCTAGGCCCGCCATGCGATGCTCATAAACGAACGGACCGGACTGTACGGATATTGTCACTGACAGGCTCAGTAGGGTGTCAGCATGAGTTCGCTCACAGACGTCCCTTTTGGTCAATACCTGGTAGCCCGTTACGTATTGGCTAATACCTCTGACGTGCTAGTGGTTAAATCCACAACCAAAGTATTGACGAGTCTTTAGAGTCCCCCACAGACCGTTTTCTTAAGTTTCAGGCGAAACGCTGTAGAGGCCGTATGGAGATATGGCAGGGTTCGATCTTATGGTATGGCACGGATCATGATCGGACGGATTTTACTAGCGGGCTTTGGTTTAAGCTGGATCCTAGTATTGTACAGTGTAGATTTTTGTCTATTTGCATTTGTATTCAGTGGGAATACAAATGCGGGTATGTATATACAGTCACGGGGTTTTCCTGTAATTTATTACGGGATCAGTTTTCTGAAGTTGCCAGTTTGTATTCCGTTCCGGCCAGTTTTCCTTCGTCCTTCATGGCCGGACTTTTGTGATGGGAGGGGCTAATTTGCAAGTTTGCAAATTAGCAATTGTGGAGGGGGTTTCTTGTATATTGAGGCATCATGATGGTTCTTGAATCATTAGATTCTTTTTCCATATTCTCCTTAGCATTTATGAGATTGGATATTGATGAGAGTTGATTTGGAAATGGGTTTGACACATTTTCTTTTTGATCACTCATTTTCCTCACTTGCTTATTCCATTCATATATTCCTCTTCTCCCATTGATGAGGCCGGCCACTTGAGAGGAGATGAGGTTTTTCATTTTGTGAGTGGGAAAAATCTTCATCTCATTTGGCTTGCTTCAAAAATCCCTCACTACTCTCCAAAGTTCATTCCTCTCCTCCTTCATAAAAGGAAACTTCACAACCCCAAAGAGACAAACCATTCTACACTACTCTACTTCAACCTTGGATTCGTCGGCTAGCCAACTTCACACCCGAGTTGCCTCGGTCTAGAGGTGGGATCCCGTAAAAGAACCGGGCGATGTGGTGCCCGTTCCGACGAGGAGATGAAGACCGGAGGTTCCGCGAGGAGATCGGAGTAGAGGCCGAAGACGGAAGGACACGGATCGCTCGGTATAGCATTCTACCCTTTCTCGTATTTGCTAGAGTTAGGTTAATGGTCCGATCCGGGATTTTTTGTGCGCGGTGGTGCCGGTTTCTATGTTCTAGAAAAGTTTCGTTTCCGCATTCCGGCGTCGGATTGACGGCCGGGGCGCCGCCGTGCACTTACACTGGTATCAGAGCCACGCCATTAACCTAGTCTAGCTTGCTCTAGCGTGTTTAAATGTTCGATCGAACGGATTTTTCGAAAACCCGACATAAAAGAACAGTTTCTGTCGATTTCATTTTGTGCTCAAAAATTTTTTTCAGTACATTGCAGAAATATGTGCAGGGAATTCTAAGACTTCTATAGAAATTTGGTCGCATGACGTCATAGTTCCACCGCGGAACCGCGGCCAAACCCATGAATTGGCGGCGGTTCCGCTTCCACCTTGACTCCTCTCTGCACCAAATTTGCACAGTAGTCTTCTGACTTGAAAATGGGGTTTTTGGAATATTCTTTTCGTGCCCAGATTCTCTTTGAGTGCTACAGTAGTGCTTGGGGCCCACTTCGGTAAATTTGATCGATCGAAAATTTTAAACATGTTAGTTCATAGTATTTACATTATATCTGCGACCGTGAATGTCACTTGATCGGTAAATCCTGTCTAACTGCTATAGCCCTTTTAGACGGATTTGCGAATATGTCATTCACGTTGATGTTCTGTGTTGTGCTGTGATGTTGCGGATTGTCGTGGAGGATAGCCTGGATGCAATGGTAGTACAGTTTCGTTTTATATGTACATTTGATATTGCGAGGCGAGCGTCCGACATATGGACTGCCGTTACTTCCTGTTTGTATATTATTCTTTTGGGGCACGACCGGGCTTAGGTCGATGTACCCGTTGTATGCATATTTTACTTTCTGTACTAGGATTACCCCGCGGAGGGGTGCACGGATAGCCGGGTTCTAGAGGGCAATGGGCCCGCATCTCATGGCGTTGAGACGGAGGGGGATTCACTTTAGAATTGGCGGGCTATTCGCCACATTCGTAGGGGGTATAGGTTGACCCAGGAGGGGTGCCTAAGTTACCGGATTCCATGAAGTGCTGGGTGGTCCATTCACGTTGTTGAAGGGGACTGCCTCACTTCAGGTTTTAGCGGGTAACTTACCGCGCCCGTAGGGGTCTAGGATTTCATTGCACAGGCTATCCACACGACCAGAGGAACGTCGGGTTTCAGTAGCGGCTCTATGAAACCCGAGGATCCTAGATATCTGTATTGTTCTGTGATGCTTATTACATTTCTGTGATGTTGCATTTTATCACGCCTTGAGCGAATATTATATATTGATATATATACTAGTAAATGTTGTATATGTTTTGTATCCGCGCTAGTCCAGTCCCCGCTCTGTCGTTAGTTAAGTAACCTAACGGGTGATGACGGGATCCAGTGGCGAATGCGGATGGCATATACGTACATCATTATTTTCGTTCTTTATTGGTGTGATCAATTGATTGGACTGCGTTGATTCGGATTAATGCAAGCTAAAAAAACCTATTCTGATGTTGTTGGAACGTTTTTCAAAAAGCTGTTATTGTAAGGGCATTCTCTTTTGTTTTGCACAGTGGTATTCGGTTATGAATATCCAGCTCCTCAGTCGACGAGGCAAGGGCCGAGATCCCTTCACCGGGAGTGACCCCTTGTACAGAAGTTTGCGTCAAGGCAATAACTTCACTATAGTCGTTTACTTTTGCTTTGCGTCGTGGTATTCAGTTGGAATATCCTGCACCTCATTCTACGGGGAAAGAGTCGAGATCCCTTCACCGGGAGTGAACTCTTTAGCAAAGGTTTTCGTCACTATATTTTTATAAAGCTATCCAGCTCCTTCAACGATATCAAGTTCATTACGTTAAAGGTTTTCGCCAGAAACCATTCGTAGCCCTCCGTCATTTCATATGGATAGTCAATAAGTATTCAAGCTGTGTTTGTTGGCCAAAGTCAAGGCACGGTGATTGGTAGCTATTGGGTATTCATATGCAGCATAGATAGATGCGTTGGTTTGGGACAGTCGTACTGCCTTGTTGGCCAAAGTCAAGGGTAGGTACGGGTGGGTTCAAATTAACCTAGAGAATGACGGGTAGAACTTGACATGTGACTTATGATTTGTTGGCCAAAGTCAAGGTCATAAGAGCATGGGGCAAAAATCACATCGGGAGTTTCTAAAGAAACTGAAACTTGCCAGATATGCGCATACCTTCTGGAGTGTGATAACGTGAGCGGATTCTGTCACGTTATCATGCAATGATAGTTGGATTCCGATTCCCACTGATGAGTTGGTTTACTCCTCGGGTGATCCCGACTAATTCTTCTTTCAGGTTTGGGGAAGAATTTGACGTTACAGTGGGAGGTTTCCTGATTACATAAAGTAATAACCATTCTGATTTAGGTTAGAGTGCACGCTGAGTGTTTCTTTTCTCTCTCTCTCTTTGGCAGCGACCTTGACCCGACCCTAGACTATGACTCAGTAACCAAAATTAACCGAACCTTCTTAAACACTGGCTTTTGGATTGTCAGAGTTGCAAACCTCATTGCCACTCCTACTTTTACCCTTTTCTCCAGGACACCCCGTATTACTACGAACGTCCACTTCCATTGGATAAAACCATCGTATGGTTATATACGAACTCGAAGGAATTTATTTGAGGATGGTTTCCGGTTCTGGAGAAAACGAATAGGACTATTCAGTTGTCTTTTCCTTTTACTTTCTCTCAGGTTGCGAGTACTCCTTGGTTTAGGAGATAGTACACCTATTACGCAAATTGGATAGTCTTCTTCCAAACCTTAGGCTGGTGCCGAACGGTAGGGAATGAAGAAAACCAATTAGCATAACGATGGTGTACAGAAGGTATTAAGTAAAGACATATCAAGGAATTAGTAAGAGGGCAAAGTAAATTGCAACTGCTATTCACGACCAAACCAAGTATTTCTTTGCCAATCCTAAATCACCTTTGTATTTCTCTAGGACACTCCGTATCACTACGAAGATCTACAGTTTATTGGATACTCCATCGTATGGTTATATACGAACTCGAAAGGAACTTGTTCCAGTTCTGGGATGGATCTAGTTCAGGAGAAATAGGAATAAGGTTTATTCGGTTGTCTTTTATCTTCACATTCTCTCGCATTGCGAGTGCTCCTAGGATTAGGACAATACACCCATTATGCTTATTGGATAGTCTTCTTCCAAGCCATAGGCTGGTGCCGAACGGTAGGGAAGGAAGAAAACCATTTAGCCTAAGAGGGTGTACAGAAGGTAATGACTAAAGACATATAAAAGGATTTGGAGAGATGGCAAAGAATTATACGGTTACAGTTGTGAATCGGATAATGGAAGAGGCATTACTAGGAATACCCGTATACCCCTTCGAAACATTTACATGTTTTAGTTTCACTGTGTACTGTTAAAAGAAAACTGATTTCCCAATTAGACACTTGCTCCAGGGTATGTATTTACCAGGTTTGATTCTCACATCTGTATGGTTTTACAGATGATGAGTGGGAGTAAGTTAATGGAAATTAGGTGATCATCCTCATTATATTGGGATTCGTTGTAATTGGTGATATTTGAGGAAGTCACCTGGGTTGTTTGCCGGACGACAAATATTTGGTTTTGAATATCCGCTGTTATGCACCAATTTCAAATTGATATATCTGTACGTCTATTTTTATAGAGTGAGATATACCTTTTTGAAATTATGTCTATGACATTTACCTATATCAGTGGATGGTTAGGTAAGGAGCATTAAACAGCGGTGTAATTCTTCTTAACCATAAGTACAGTTTTTAACCTACGACACACAGTGAATGAGTCACTAGACTTAGGGGACTTATACAGAATATTGTATATTGTCCAGTGTCCATTAGGACAGAGGGGTTGGTACTCGTACTATATTCTGTTTACTTGTGACTTCTCTAGTTCTTGAACATGTGTTTCGTAGAAATGCAAGGTCCAAGTTTTGAGAAGTTATAGGTATAAGAGTAAAGTAGAGAACTAGGTGTTGCAAGTATCGGGATTCTTCAAGGTGATCAAAGATGTAGATACTTGTGTATGGTATTCAGTTGGTAGTAATGATTAAGAGAACTTGCTTCTCTTTCAGGTTACTCATAATTGAAAGTACTCCTAAGTTGAGTAATGCCGATCGGCCTCTTTCCATTTAGTTAACATGCACTAGAGACAGTCGCATGATTTGAATCTGGTTCAATTAAATTAGTGCGTCTGTTTCTGTATTAGATATAGAACAGTTCATATCTTGACATTGTTAAGGTACGGGGAGTTGTCCGGCTTATGCTTAAAACCAGACTCTGGATAACTCAATGCACGTTTCTGTAATGGTTGTTTGTGGGTTGACCCAGGCTATGACGAGGGTTGACTTTCTACCATCTGGAATATCAATAGTGATATTGTTCTTAACTCGCCACAGTTTTAATAAAAATGGATTTTTTCAGAAAACAGAAGTGGGAGTATGGTAGAACTGGAAGTGATTCCAGAACCGCAAACGATTACTGAAGATTTGATAAGAACCTAAAGATTCAATCTGGTTTGACATTCCATTGGCCACTCCGCAGATATGGTGGGTAACCTCAGGCACCCGAGAGGTACTCCGGTAGCCTCAAGGACGGTGACAGGGAGGTTCTTGTTTACCCAGACTTGCCATTGCTGTTGTTCCAGACTGTGAGACGCGGCAGGAGGAAGAATATAGCGTCGTTTTGAACTAGCATTAGAAGTGTACGTCTATATGACTCTGCCAGAGGGTTGTCGTAGTCAGTGGGAGCAGCGGAAGCATAGTGGACAAGTGGCTTATGTCTATTCATAGACTAAAGTAGATATAGCGGAGATAGATCATCTATTTCTGATGTGACAGTCATAGGTTTGACTTCATCAGAATAGGCGATGGATATGTTAGGAAGGTAGTAGGGTGTGATATCGTGGTATTTGGATGACATACACAGAGTAGGAAGTGATATTCCTATACTACGATCGGTTATACTTTGGTTGTCACACAGTGGTTTCTCCAGATAGGATATTAATCCAGTCGTGGAAAAACATTCGGAAGCAGTTTTAGAATATAAGTGGATGTTCTAGGGATATGATAACGGCAGCCTCCTTTGGGAGACAGTTATCATTCCAGGCTTCCAAGGTGACCTGGATGACAGAGTGACTGTCAGAGTTATAGTTCTCCCTCTGAAGAGGGGCAGTATTTTGGATAGGTAGTCCAGGCGGATACTGAGGGAGGCATGGCGCAGGATACTGATTAAGTTCGGTTGACGATACAGTCTAAGAAGTTTGGATTTGGAGTTCGTTTATGAACTAGGTCCCATCAGACATCCAGACATATTCTAAGACAGGTATTGCTCATTTCGGGAGATGGGTTTCTCCGCGAACTTGAGATAAAGAGAGACATAGAAAGAAACATCACAGCGAATCCACTCACTGAGGCTATTCCTCGAACGCAATAGTTTCGCGAACGAGCTTTGTGAGACTGACTAGTAGAGGAGTTAGGTGTTCGGTATCACACGGGCTGTGAGTATACGACATCGCAATAATTAGCCTTGAGTGCAAGTCGGAGATTGTTGGAGATAGTTCCCTCAGAGTCAATTATTGGATCTTAGGCACGTGATTGCAATGACTGAGGGAGGACCAATACCAGTAAGACAGTCTTACTCAAGATGATAGTATGTTATCTGGTTTATCTTTATCATCGTGTACTGCTTTAGATGACCTTACAGGTCACTATTGCACGTTGATAGAGCCCCTAGGATTCTCGCTTGACTACCAGCAGTATGAGGGCGATCATATACGTGGGAGCTGGGGTCTATAAGCACATCCTTAAAAGGTCCCTAGTCGTGGGAGTTTCGAGACAGGGCATCGATACTCCAGTGTAGACTAGTGTATACAGTCGAGACCCCGACGAGGGGCGGTGGCCGGTCTCACAAGTCACTGGTGTCAGTTGGTTCACCTAAGATGTATACAGGTGCTCATTGGGTTATGAGTACACCGGACAGGACTCGCCGGGAACATGCTAGTTGGTCTTATACCTGACGTCAGATAGCAGTTCCCTGGTGACATATGTACAGGTTAGTTCATCGACTTGAGATCGTCATTTGTCTCGTGTGAGTTCCCACTGTACTTTGATTACTACCCTACCACGCTCAAAGGAGACGTGCAAACAGGTTTTAGTTGGGTACAGACCCGAGCCACATGGAGGCAGTGAGCGGATCTGCAAGGGTTCGTCTCTCCCGGTATTGGGGGTGAGGTCGCGCTGTGTCTAGGAGAGCCATTACACGAAGTCCTTGGCCAAGGCAGGAGATTTACTGGTAGGTATTCCAGTAGTATCTCAGGGTGTTCTGGGCTACACTCCGACACGACTTGTACCGCTTTTGGGGGTCTGATTTTTACCAACCCCCTAGGCCCGCCATGCGATGATCATAGACGATCGGACTGGACTGTACGGATATTGTCACTGACAGGCTCAGTAGGGTGTCAGCATGAGTTCGCTCACAGACGTCCCTTTTTGTCAATACCTGGTAGCTCGTTACGTATTGGCTAATACCTCTGACGTGCTAGTGGTTAAATCCATAACCAAAATATTGACGAGTCCTTAGAGTCCCCTACAGACCGTTTTCTCAAGTTTCGGGCGAAACGCTGTAGAGGCCGTATGGAGATAAGGCAGGGTTCGATCTTATGGTATTGCACGGATCATGATCGGACGGATTTTACTAGCGGGCTTTGGTTTAAGCCGGATCCTAGTATTGTACAGTGTAGATTTTTGTCTCTTTGCATTTGTATTCAGTGGGAATACAAATGCGGGTATGTATATACAGTCGCGGGGTTTTCCTGTAATTTATTACGGGATCAGTTTTCTGAAGTTGCCAGTTTGTATTCCGTTCCGGCCAGTTTTCCTTTGTTCCTTCACGGCCGGACTTTTGTGACGGGAGGGGCTAATTTGCAAGTTTGCAAATTAGCAATTATGGAGGGGGTTTCTTGTATATTGAGGCATCATAATGGTTCTTGAATCATTAGATTCATTTTCCATCTTCTCCTTAGCATTTATGAGATTGGATATTGATGAGAGTTGATTTGGAAATGGGTGTGACACATTTTCTTTTTGATCACTCATTTTCCTCACTTGCTTATTCCATTCATATATTCTTCTTCTCCCATTGATGAGGCTGGCCACTTGAGAGGAGATGAGGTTTTTCATTTTGTGAGTGGGAAAAATCTTCATCTCATTTGGCTTGCTTCAAAAATCCCTCACTACTCTCCAAAGTTCTTTCCTCTCCTCCTTATAAAAGGCAACTTCATAACCCCAAAGAGACAAACCATTCTACACTACTCTACTTCAACCTTAGACGCGTCGGCTAGCCAACTTCGCGCTCGAGTTTCCTCGGTCTACTGGTGGGAGCCCGTAAAAGAACCTGGCGATGTGGTGCCCGTTCCGACGAGGAGATGAAGACCGGAGGTTCCGCGAGGAGATCGGAGTGGAGGCCGAAGACTGAAGGACACGGATCGCTCGGTATAGCATTCTAACCGTTCTCGTATTTGCTAGAGTTAGGTTAATGGCCCGATCCGGGATTTTTTGTGCGCGGTGGTGCCGGTTTCTAAGTTCTAGAAAAGTTTCGTTTCCGCATTCCGGCGTCGGATTGACGGCCGGGCGCCGCCGTGCACTAACAGAAATATCTTCGAGATTTCATATCTTGTGATACGAGATTGCTCTCCATATAAAACTTTGGTATGGAGGAAGATAGAAGTTAACTCCATCTTCTCGTGCTGCCTTTGGTGTTCACTATCCATTGAGGCTAACATGAGGCATTTGGCTCTCGCACAATCCTTTTCTCATGTCTGATGGATATCAACATCCGCGATGGTGAAATATGGACGTGGGACGGCAGGGGGTTTTGTAGTAAGGAGATAGTCCAGCTTTTCACAGGTAAGTGCCATCTGGACATCCCTTAGCCAGTTAATATAGTTTGGCTCAGTCAAATTATTATCTAATAACCTATGTGCAGTCATAGTGATCTCTGCAATTAGGAGAGAGAGAAAAAACACTTAGCATGACGCTCTTGCAAATTTAGATTGGTTATTAATTTATCTAAACAGGATGGCTCCCACTGTTCTCTCGAATCCTTCCTCAAATCATAAAAGAAGGATTAGTCAGGATTAATCTCACTTTTACAATTCTTACTTAACCTTTCAGCCATGCTGGTGTTGGTACTTCAAGAGAGGTTTACCAATGCTTTCGTGAAATTCCTTAATAACATAACCTCTTTTCCCTGGAGGCGTAGCCCCGCTAACACCTTTCTAGACACCTACTTGGTTTATAGAATTGATCGTTTAGTGAAAAATCTCCCGAAGAGTATCGCATGCTCATAGTAGGATCAGGATCCAAATATCATTGTGTGATAACCAAGAAGGAAGCCTACCATGATTATCACACTCCAAATGGTATACAGCACTAGCAAGTTTCAGTTTTTTTAGAAACTCCCGATGTGGATTTTTCCCCTATGTTCTTATGACCTTGACGAAGGCCAACAAGTCATAAGTCACATGTCAAGTTCTACCCGTCATTATCCAGGTTAATTTGAACCCACCCGTACATACTTTTGACGAATGCCAACAAAGTAGTACGACTGTCCCAAACCAACGTATCTATCTATGCTACATATGAATACGCAACAGCTACCAATCAATATTCCTTGGCAAAGGTCAACAAACATAGCTTGAATACTACTAAATATTCATATGAAATGACGGAGGGCTATGATTGGTTTTGGCGAAACCGTGAACGTAGTGAACTTGATATAGTCTAAGGAACCATGATAGCTTTTTAAAAGGAGTGGTTTAGGCTCCACATTTAAAATTGCTTTTTGAAGAAAACCGAGTGGTTTTGAAATTGTTCCAACAATTAAGTTTTGGTTTGTTTATATCTTGCATTAATCAATGTTAATGCGGTCCCATCATACAAATCCTATCATTGCAGCAAAAGAAACGAAAATACAATATACCCTTATGCCATCCGCATTCGCCATGGGGCCCCGTCATACACCGTTAGGTTACTTAACTACCGGCAAAGCGGAGGCTGGACTAGCGCTGGTGCAAAACATAAGCAATGCCTACTAGATATATATAATATATATGCATTCGTCTCACGCAATAATAGGCATTCAAGATCACAGATGAATATATTGGATATACTAGAAATTTTGCATTTTGTATAAGCCCGTAACGAAAGACGGATTCCATGGTCGTGATAAATAGCCAAACACCCCAACCCAGACCCCTACGGGTGTGGCAAACTACCCATCAAATTCCCGAAGTGAAGCAACCTCCCTCAATAAAATGAGTAGGCCCCTCGGCACTTCAAAGAACCCGGTAGTTTGTGCACCCCGCCTTGGGTCTATCCTAGGTGATCGAAGACCCGAAGGACACGATTCTTTTGGTATAACCATTTTTCACAGTAGTTTAGCACTCTTGATATTGTGTTTTGTTTAGGGGTATGGACAGATTTAGGGTTTGTTGGTTGTGCTTGCAATAATTTTTATTTTTGTGCATTCCGCCCTACGACCATCGTAGTGTGAGCATAACCCACTAATAGAAGAACTCCTGAACTTTCAATTCTAACCCTTGCAGTTATTTATTATAAAAATTGACTAAATTAACATCTTATTTTACTAAAAATACGGATTCTCTAGATGCATTAAACTTAAACCATACTCCTAATGCCGTTTATTAAGTGATTTGTCCTAATTTGAAGAACAAGACTTTAGATATTTGGATTTGGAGAAGAAGTCTCAATTTGAAATTAAATCAAAATTTAGAGGAAAAAAAGATACTGTAATAAGACTAGGATGGATAATTTAGGATAAAATTACAAGAATCAGTCAATATGGGATCATATGACCTTTTAATCACCAAAACACTTTACAAATCAAACAACATGGTATTTTCGTACAAGAAATTGAAAGTACAAATAGGCTTCATGATGAGTTTGAACTATATGGTGGTTTAGGAAAACTCGAGTAGACCATAAGATGGTTTCTATGAAATAAACCAATTCATTTTCGTTATTATGTTCTCTTATTTCACGTGCGCATTGCGCATGTACAAAGGCAAAGTCTTAGAAATGCCTCTGATTAATTTTTCAGATGATCCAACACCCCTTTGATCAAAATGAAAATTAAATGTAATAAGAGCTATTGTTTCTTCATTTTCTTTTTCACAGGACACTATAGTTTTTCTTCTCAGCGTTCCTCTCATCCAAATCGCTTCTTTACCATCCTTGATTGAATGCAACAGACGTAGATTCCTGTTGCAGCCGCCATAAGATTTCATCACAATATCTGTTTACACTACTATGATAAGGGGTTGCCCCTACGGATAAAGGTATTCATAGGGGAAACCTTTTGTTACCCCTACGGATTAATCTGTAGGTCTCCGTGGTTTCCTCTACAGTGCCCTACGAATTAATTTAAAAATATTAAAACGTAATTTGTTATTTGGCCCTACGGAGCCGCAAACGAAGGTCCTATGGATTAATCCGTAGGGGTATTATATGGGTTATTTTATATTAAAAAAAAGGCCAGAAATTTCCTCTTTCCCACAATTTCCTCGCTCTCACTCTCCTGCAGGCGCCTCGTCACCATCGTCCGCGCCTCGTCGCCACCGCACTCCTGCGCGCGCCTCATCATCCCCAACATCACCGTCAACTTCCTCGCCGACGTTAGGAACTCGCTTGTCGCCGATTACGTCGTCGACCATCTCCGATCTCCTCCATCGCTGGCCTACAGGTTAGTAAATTTCATAGTTTTACTTCTAATTATGCATTTATTTCTGTTTTTGTTGATTATTGGGTTACTACTTGGGCTAGGGTTAGGGTTCAGGGTTCGGTTAGGGTTAGGGATAGGGTTAGGGTTCAGTTTAGGGTTAGGGTTAGGGCTAATTAGTTGGGGTTGGGGTTAGGGTAAAACTTAGGCTAGGGTTAGGGTTTGTTAGGTATTCACCCGCGCGTGCAAACGCGTATGTTTTGAAATATGAGATATGGTTTTAGGAAAACGGATTGCGCACACGAGATCGTTCTCGTTTTACTATTTATAACCGCAAGTGCACGGCGCGTTGTAGCGAGCCGGCAAGAACAGGTCAATCCGCAGGGAATTGTGTATTGGGTATTGCGATTTAAGGTTCAACAAATCAATGAATTAGGGTTTTGTCATAAAAAAATATAAATAATACAATAAACAAAGAAAAGCAAGAAAACAAATTAAGGAAGAATGGTTTTGGTTTGGCTCGGGAGCTCGAATCGCGACGTTTGCCTCTATACTCCCTTGATCATGAGTTGTCCGGCCTTACCTTGATCCCGGCATGAAGCACGACTTGTTAACGCGGTTGCGGAGTACAAACCGTCAAAGTTTGATGTTCACTGCAAAGCACGAAACGAGTCCGTTTTGATTACTTACCTTTTATATGTCCGCGCTTGGGGTATCAACACTAAACACGAGGGTTAGCAAGCATACCGCAACAACAAAAACACAAAGTGGTTAGTGAGAGCAAATGATATTAGTGTTGAGTTTGCTACGAAGTTGTGATGGTATATCGTATATAAAATTAATAGATTTGTCAAGTCCTTAATCACAAGATACGATATCCAAGCTTAGCAAACTTAACACTAATTTAGATTTTAACTTAAACATTGAAATGGGAAAAGGGAATGAATATGGTATATGAGGAGGTTACAAGTAACCATATGTTAAAATACCATATCATATCAATACATTAGCAATATTTAAGTTAGAATCGTAAATTTGAGCACATGAAACATAAATAAGAGGTGGAGGAGGCAAAGCCTTTCATCTCACTTCCTCACCCACACCATAACCAAATAAGGAATTAGTTAAGCATGATTAAAAGAAAGCAAATAAGTAAAGAAAGCAATAAAAGAAAGCGATATATATAAACACTTGATGAAGAGTTACAGGATTATGGTAGCTTGTCCAACCTCCTTAATGAAGCTCTCCAAAGAGAGCTTCAAGAGGGAAGAAAAAGAAGAAATCAAATGAAGATCACTCACCCTCAAGCTAAACCAAAAAGAAACAAACTAAGAAAATGAGAAGTGGTATATACATGGTAGCCTCCTTCCCTTCCTCACTGATCTGTATTTATAGGCTCAAAAGGAAAATAAACAAACAATAAAAATGAACTGACGTGGCAGAAAAGGAGGCTCTGTGAAAATATGGGGCCAATTGGGCAAGGTGGGGTTGAGCTCGCCGGTTTTAGTGAGCATGTGCTCGGCTAAATTCCGAAGAGAGGGGCTCGTATTGGATGTGTGGGTTTGTGTGCTTCTTAATAACCCTCTGATGCAGTTTGCTTGGTCTAAAATAACCTGGTTTGTATGCAGAGATTTGGAGGGAACACAATGCTACACATCACATCAAAACTTTTAGCATTAAAACTCATATCCCCCCATGTGCCCACTTCATCATATCTTGTGCCATGGGCAGCCCTACCTAGGTCCAAGAATCAAAGAGCTAGTGTGTACACTTGTGTTGTGTTGGACCAAAAATGTATACACAAGATTATTTGCAAAAGAGCTCTTCGGATATCGGTCGTTTTTATGTTCCGTCTGCATTGTCAGCTCCCAAACGTTATATCTGTGATTTTGAGTGTTTTTCCAGTATTTTATCACGAACACCTGTAATCTGTAATTCTGAGCAGACACTGGTTAATAGCACCGATATAAAGCAAAACAGATAACGAATGAGAGGTATTAAAATGTAGTTTTATGTGGTGAACAAATACCCCCAAACTTATCTTTTTCTCGTCCCGAGCAAAACAAAATAAATCCTAGCCTCACTTTCGTAGGGAACGCGATTGCACTGAGCATGTGCAACAAGCCGTTAAACCTCTAGGTGTCCCTAGTAGGAGGAGTGTTGTCTCCTGAGGGTTTTTAGCGGATTACACCCACAAAATCCCGTCAAGCTAGTTTCATAAGTTAACGTCGATTCTATTCCTACAGTTTAGTATCTAAGTTAGAAATTATATCATCCTATGTTAGAAATATTCAATCTTTATGTTTCACACCTCCTGTCTATTTAATCTCAGATCAAATGCGTATTTACAGTTTAGAAAGATATTGGTATCTCCTGAGTTTTCCTTCTAAAGTGTGGTCTCAAATCAGGAATTTTTATCCACTTTACAGAAAACATAAGTCTTATTCTTCATTTTTATCTTTCCTCCAAAAATCAATCATATACCCCTACGTGCGTGTAAATTTGCACCCCTACACTCGAGAATTCAATTCAAGCTATAGTACCCTTGCCTTAATACCTAATACTACTTCTTTTCATTAATGGATGGACGGTGCTACTCATACACCTTTAATGCGACCATTAATGCTTCATGAGGCACTAACAGCCGATTACTGAATGTATGAGCTTAAAGCGTAAATAGCAGTTTCCAGGTCTTGACTTTATTTATTTTTCTTTTTCTTTTCAAGACCGGATATATTTTTCAATGATGCTCTTATGGTGTTTAGCTTTAAATACTGTTTTTTCTTTCATACTAGGCTTTCAGGCAAGAGTATTTCTAAGTATCCTCTACTTTCCTAAGTTTCAAGGTGCGTGTTTGTGCAATTTGTAGGGTATATACTTCTAAATTTGGATTTAAGAATATAAACTATTTTTCAGACTTATCTTTCAGTAAATCTTCAATACTTTCCCTTCATCTTGACTTTACTAAAGAACTGAACTCAAGATTACCTATTTCTAAAAAATACTGTAAGGACGTATATTTACCAAGGTTAAACAGAATGAAGATTATCTTTAGGGTTTTCAATTCCTAAGTCTAGAATTTAGTTACTTCTAACGTATCAACTAAACTTTCGGAATAAAATTTAAGTTACCCTATTAGCTAACTAGACGACAAAGTTTTTATATTTTTCGGAAATTTTTTCAATTTTTATGGGTTTTTTAATATGCAATGCAGAATATACACATGATGCAGTGCTCACCCCCAAACTTGAGTTTTACGATGTCCTCATCGTTGCCCCTGTCTCGGTAGCTAGACTTAGAAATCGTGGTGAGAATTTTATTAAAAGAAAAAGAAAAAATCTAAGACTAATTACAACATGTACAAGCTAAAAGACTGGGTTAGTGCAGAAATTAATACCAGCCATTGAAAAAATTTATTGATATAGTGCCATGGATGGCAAAAGAATAGGTATAATAAAAATAAAAAGAGAATATACACATAACGGTTAGATGTTAGTAAAGGGCATGGGCATGTAAAAGTAGGGAGCAAAAAATGTTGAAAGTGAAAATGAAGTTTTGAAGCGGTCAAAGCATTGTTTTCTGAATGAATTGAATTTTCAATAAGTATGTGTTGAGTTTCGAAGTCAGGTTCATGTAAGAATTGGAGTTCATCCGCAAAAAGTTCTGAAAAAGAAAGGTTCAAAGGATGATCCCAAAATGATCTTGACCCAAACTCACCAAGAATATCAAGTTCATCAGCAAAAATTTCCTCAAAACTCTGTATAAAAGAATAATTTTCAACACCGTCTTCCTCTCTATTATTTTTTACAATCATACTCTCATTATTTACACTCTCTGCCAAAACGACTTCTCCCTCTTCACATGCAAAAATGGGTAGGTTCATATCATCTAAAAAAGTAGGTTCCCACCTTAATGTTTCTTCCGAAACAATATCACTAGGTGATACAAAAATTGTGGGTTCCTGATCATTGCTCTTTTCTATCAATTTATCCCAATCATACCCGTCAAATTCACAAGGTCCCTCATTTAAAATTGGAAAGCAAAAATCAGACGGAGGACTTTCTTGTGTGTCCTGGTAGCACTCAGTCAATCCATTTGTATCATCATCTATGAAATCATCAAAATTCGTTTGATCATTTATCTCACTCGGATGACTTCCTAAATGATAGACATTTACACTATGGGGTTCCGATTGACTGTGCTCACTCCCTAGAATCCTTTCAGCTAAATATTTCACTTGTTCCTCTATGTTAGCCAAAGATTGGGCCTGAGCAAGAAATAATTGCTCAGACTGCTGTATGAATAGGGCTAACGTAGAAGCTGATTGATTCTCGACCGCAGTCATCACTTCTATACCTAACTCTAAAGCGGTCAACCTAGTATCCATCTCACTATCACTCCCTAAAGATGGTTCAATTGTTTCGGGTTGAAGGGGTTATGATGGTGGTGATGCTAGCGCAATCATTCTGTCGACCTCTCTCTCTAAATCTTCAATCATCTGGTCAAGGTTTGAAGTGGGAATGGGTTTAGGAGTGTTAGGTGGGTGACCATTATCAGGTTGGTCACCCCCTAGAAAAGGACAATTTTCGTGAATGTGGGAAGAATCTTGGCAATTTGTACAAATAGTTTGGGATTGAGTATAAACAAAAGAATAAGAATCATGAAAAATAGAATTGAATCGTGTATCACCCATATTAACAAGATGCACAAAAGTCACAAAAATAAAGAATATCACACCCCGAACAGTCTTTGTTATTCTAAGTCAACTAGACCTACTCAAGAACCTGATTAACGAAGTAAAATTGTATCGAGAAATAAGCTCAAGATATAATCACAAAGCCAGGTAAGTGCAAGAGATAAGGGGAGGTTTTCCAACGCTTTCGCGAAGGTCCTTAATTAAATAACCCTTTCTCTTTTGGCGGTTGCGCCGTGAACACTTACCTATATACCTTGTGAACGATACATCGTTAAGCAAAGTTCTAAACACAGTTAACTCCTCCTGAAGAGCGCGAAGTCCTTAAAGTCAAAGTTCTAGTTTCTTTTAAATTACTGGGGGGTATGCAAGAATGCAGTTTTGTGATTTGTGGGCTACGGAGAAAGGTGATGAAATCTTTTACCGTATCTTGTTTGGTCATTTATGCCTTTCATTTCCGTATTAAGATGCAATGCGCAATCAATAAAAGAATTTAAGAAAATCAATCAATTAATGCAATTCTTTTTCAATTTTGTATTATGCGCTGCAAGAAACAGGTTAGTTCTCTAGTTCTATTGGCGACAAAATTGTGCGAAGAATCCTGCAAAAGATAGAAAATTGGATTACGTCGGATTCGAGCAAAGGTGTTAGGAAATACGTACCGATATGATTTGGTTTAAGAAAACCACTATGAAAGTGATCCGAATCGTTGAATGTTCGCTTGCGCGAGTCAAACTACCCGGATCATTAGCATTGTATTTCGCTAACGTCTTGAAATTTCATTTGAACCTCGCTCCGCACGATCGCTGGTCGTAATTCCGCGAAAAACCTAAAATATCGGAAAATACGATATTTAGTGTCAAAAGCGATACATGTGCCCCAATTCCTGCTTACTCAAAATTATAAAAATCAAACAAGACCAAAGGAACACTGATAACACACTAGAGATCACGCAAAAAGAAAAATTCAAAAACTCCCCAACATAGCCGATCTCGGCGGATTTTACACTTATGTCGTCGGCCGTATGAGGTGGGTTTGTGATAGAATTTTGAGTGATTTCCCTTGGCTATCAAAGTGATCTTATGGTATTGCTAGATTTTTAAGTTAAATTTCAGGGTGATTGCAGGTTTCCAGAATAGAGAACAAAAGTCAAAGAATTCAATTAGTGTTAGTTTTGAAAGAATTTGTGTTAAAACCTAGTTTTGTTAGTAAAACCATAAATAAAAACACCTAATAACTACAACTCCCCGGCAACGGCGCTAAAAACTTGTTGGGTATTCACCCGCGCTCGTAAACGCGTATGTTTTGAAATATGAGATATGGTTTTAGAAAAACGGATTGCGCACGCGAGATCGTTCTCGTTTTACTATTTATAACCGCAAGTGCACGGCACGTTGTAGCGAGCCGGGAAGAACGGGTCAATCCGCAGGGAATTGTGTATTGGGTATTGCGATTTAAGGTTCAACAAATCAATGAATTGGGGTTTTGTTAAAAAAACATAAAGAATACGAAAAACAAAGAAAAGCAAGAAAACAAGTTAAGGAAGAATGGTTGTGGCTTGACTCGGGAGCTCGAATCGTGACGTTTACCTCTGCACTTCCTTGAACATGAGTTGTCCGGCCTAACCTTGATCCCGGCATGAAGCACGACTTGTCAACGCGGTTACGAAACACAAACCGTCAAAGTCCGATGTTCGCCGCAAAGCACGAAACGAGTCCGTTTTGATTACTTACCGTTTGTATGTCCGCGCTTGGGGTATCAACACTAAACAAGAGGGTTAGCAAGCATACCGCAACAACAAAAACACAAAGTGGTTAGTGAGAGCAAATGTTATTAGTGTTGAGTTTGCTAAGAAGTTGTGACGGTATATCGTATATGAAATTAAGAGATTTGTTAAGTCCTTAATCACAAGATACGATATCCAAGATTAGCAAACTTAACACTAATTTAGATTTTAACTTAAACATTGAAATGGGGAAAGGGAATGAATATGGTATATGAGGAGGTTACAAGTAACCATATGTCAAAATACTATATCATATCAATACATTAGCAATATTTAAGTTAGAATTGTAAATTTGAGCACATGAAACATAAACAAGAGGTGGAGGAGGCAAAACCTTTCATCTCACTTCCTCACCCACACCACAACCAAATAAAGAATTAGTTAAGCATGATTAAAAGAAAGCAAGTAAGTAAAGAAAGCAATAAAAGAAAGCGATATATATAAACACTTGATGAAGAGTTACAAGATTATGGTAGCTTTTCCAACCTCCTTAATGAAGCTCTCAAAAGAGAGTTTCAAGAGGGAAGAAGAAGAAGAAACCAAATGAAGATCACTCACCCTCAAACTAAACCAAAAAGAAACAAACTAAGAAAATGAGAAGTGGTATATACATGGTAGCCTCCTTCCCTTCCCCGCTAATCTGTATTTATAGGCTCAAAAGGAAAATAAATAAACAATAAAAATGAGCTGACGTGGCAGAAAGCGAGGCTCTGTGAAAATATGGGGCCAATTGGGCATGGTGGGGCCGAGCTCGCCGGTTTTGGTGAGCATGTGCTCGGCCAAATTCCTAGGAGAAGGGTTCGTATTGGATGTGTGGGTTTGTGTGCTTCCCAATAACCCTCTGATACTGTTTACTTGGTCTAAAATAACCTGGTTTGTATGCAGAGATTTGGAGGGAACACAATGCCACACATCATATCAAAACTTTTAGCATTAAAACTCATGTCCCTCCATGTGCCCACTTCATCATGTCTTGTGCCATGGACAGCCCCACCTAGGTCCAAGAATCAAAGAGCTAGTGTGTATACTTGTGTTGTATTGGACCAAAAATGTGTACACAAGATTATTTGCAAAAGAGCTCTTAGGATATCGGTCGTTTTTCTATTCCGTCTGCAGCGTCAGCTCCCAAACGTTATATCCGTGATTTTGAGTGTGTTTCCAGTATTTTATCACGAACACCTGTAATCTGTAATTCTGAGCAGACACTGGTTAATAGCACCGATATAAAGCAAAACAGATAACGAATGAGAAGTATTAAAATGTAGTTTTCTGTGGTTAACAGGGTTCAGTGTATGGTTAAGGTTAAAGTTAGGGTTAGGGTTATGGTTCAGTGTATGGTTAGGGTTAGGGTTAGGGATTGGTTCATGGTTAGGGTTAGGGTTTAGGGTTAGGGTTTGGTTCAGGGTTAGGGTTAGAGGATAGGGTTAATTTGGGTTAATTACGTTAAATAGATAGGGTTAATTAGGTTAATTAGTGATAATTTGAAAGGGTTAGGGTGTTGATCAGGGTTAATTAGGTTAATTTGGGTAAATTGGGTTAAGTTTGGGTTAATTAGGGATAATTTTTGTTATGGTAACGATTATGGTTAATTGGGGTTAATTTGGGTTACTTAGGATTAGGGTTTAGGGTGCACTAGTTCATTCAGTAGGATACTCGATGATAACGTAAACGTACAACTTTACCGTAAACGCAAGAAAAATTTACCCTAAACTAAAAACTTCGAACCCTTAATAACGAAACGTAAATGTAAAACCTATTCAAGTCATATGTTTAAGTTAAAACCAATATATGATACTCAATGATAATATGAAACTTTCATATTCTCATCGATACTCATATATGAAAATCAAAGTGTGACTTAGTCCCCGTCTATCGGTTAACATACGTTCGATATTCGTCGTGATATAGAATTATACGAAGGTTGTTAAATATCGGATGGTATAGTTCGGTACTAACAACCGTTATGTAGTCTATGTCACAAGAAGATTCAATCGTATGATAATTGATAGATTTTTCCAGTGTGGACAAGTTAGGAATGTATAAAGCAAACACCTGCATTCACTTGTGTTTTCATTCGTTTCGAGTTATTTCGTCGGTACTTTTCTGCTGGTTCTCCGTGTACAAAGACATATTAGATGTTCATTTCAACGTTGTTTCACAGCTTTGAAATGATTATTTATTCTGTTACAGTGTACTCAGAGAACAGCGGGGAGGTGCTGCCGAAATTTATTCGAAACGGTTGAAAACACAAGCGAATGGGTGTCTGCTCTATACATTCTTAATGGGATGGAAGCCTTACCCCTGACAGCCAAAACACACACATACAACACGAATACACAACAAACGCACACACAGCACATACACATTAACAACCCTACACTTAAGAGAAATCATAAATTGAAACACACATATATAGAATACAACTCATACTTCGGTATCCTCAAATCTAACATTGTTTATCGATAATTTATTCTTTTCAACAACAAACGCACATACAAAGCATATACACGGATTTTTTCCTTTGTCAGTAACCATCATGTTCTTAGATTTCTCAATATAGTCATCATAACCTACAATTTATATGCTATACAGTCTAACATGAGTTAAGAACTGGATGTATGTGGATTGGCAACAACGTATGCAACCTAAGTTTGTTGCAGGAGTTGCTGCTTTCATTGAATTTGCATGCGCACATAATAAGATCGTGTTAGAGAAGATTCTCTGCCCGTGTGATAGATGTGGGAATAAGTACTGGCAGAAGGTAGAATTCGCAGAGCTTCATATCGTTAAACATGGTTTTACTAGACTTTATACAACTTGGCTATACACGGGGAGGGAGAAGAAGACAGTAATGCGACAGAAGAAGAAGGGGAAGACGGTAATGCGGAAGAAGAAGAAGACAGTAATTTCTTTCCAGGAGAAGAAATGGAGGATATGGTAGAGGCTGCCCTAGGTGAATCTATTCGTACCGAAGATGACATTCCTTTAGATCAAGGACCGTATGCGGATAAGTATGAAAAGTTCATGAATGATGCTAGAAAACCAATTTATGAGAATGCAAAGTATTCCACCCTCTCATGGTTCGTCTAACTTTTCCAAATTAAGTGCCTAAATGGATGGAGCAACAAGTCATTCACAATACTTCTTTCGTTCTTGAAAGATTCTATGCCCCCGTGAAATAACATGGCCGACAGCTGGTATAGAGCCCAGAAGATGATGTCTGATTTGGGTCTGAACTGTGAGAATATTTAAGCATGTCCTAAAAATTGCGTGTTGTACCGGAAAGAGAATTCAGATTTGAAAGAGTTTCCAACATGCGGAGAGGCCAGGTATAAGCCAAAAGATTCTGATAAGAAGCCCGATATACCTGTCAAGATAGCACGATACTTTCTCATAACATAGAGGCTGCAGAAGCTATTCAGGTGCAAGAAAACAGCCGAGACAATGATTTGGCATCATCGTGCTCCTCCAAGTGAAGATGGAAAAATGAGTCATCCAAGAGATTCACCGGCATGGAATGATTTCGATAGGAGGCACGAAATATTCAGTAGCGATCCTCGCAATGTCAGGCCCGGACTCGCTAGTGATGGCTTCTGCCCATTCAATTATATGGCTGGAAGCCACAGCACATGGCCCGTTATAATGATAGTTTATAATCTGTCGCCTTGATTGGCTATGGATCAATCTACTTTATGATGCCTCTTCTTAACGACAGACCAAACTCACCTGGAAATAATATCGACGTCTATCTCCAACCTCTGATTGATGAGTTAAAATCTTTATTCATTGATAGTGTAAAGACTTACGATACAAATACAAATACAACATTCATACTACGTGCGGCTTTAATGTGGACAATTAATGACTTTCCTGTATATGGAATGCTATTAGGTTGGTCCGTGCATGGTCACAAATATACATACATTCTTTTTTCTATAGTGTATGCATATTAATTTAGAATGTATATCATAAATATACATACATTCTTTTTACTCTTACGTACTTAGATAATCATTTTTTAATTGTCTAGCTGTAGGTGGTACCTCCACATCTCGGGAGAGGCCACCACCGCACCTGCGGGTATATTTATATATCCTATAGTGTATACATGTTGATTTAGAATGGTATATTATTGATATACACATTCTTTTTGCAATTACTTATATAGTCAATATTTGATTGTTTAATTATAGGTGGTGCGTCCACGTCTGGTGCAAGAGCTGCTCCCTTCACTTCCATATCCACTCAGTCTGTAGGTTAGTATGAATAAATATAAAATATTTATTCATTTTACATATCCTTTAAGAATAAACATGAACTTCATGTAATTTTATCGATATTTATTTTCTAGTTGGAGGGGATGCATCCGCGTCCGGGTCACCGGCTGTTCCTCACCGGAGGAACTATCATCTCGCTCGTGCTGCTGCTCGGGCCCAGGCTCGTGCTTCTGTCACTGGAGGTATATATCACACTTCAATTTTCGTTAAACCTTAATTTCATAATACCACTTTGTCTTAATATTGATTGTCTTGATATTTCTTATAGATGCTGGGTATCCCCATGCTGAGAGGGGGACTCGAGGCCCGAATCAGTCCCACAGGCTGAGGCCCGACAAAGCTAGGGGGGCAGCATTCCCCCTATTGTTTACCCCTGATTATCGCTATACCAGCGATTATACCGAGAGCTTCGGCCGGTATATGGGGGATGAGAGCCGCCTCTTGAAGAAGTATCCATGTAACATTTCAAGAAAATAAAATATTATTTTTGGGGGAATTTTTAAAATTTAATAATAAAATATTGAATATTTTAATAAGGCGGTAAAATTAAATATCGATAAATGTGGGAAAATTTGGAAAATTATAGAAATTATTATAAGAGGGTGTTTTATGTGAATTATGCCATTTTTAAGTTTTTATGATTAATTATATACTAATATAGTGCTAATCGCGATTAAAAATCGCTAATCGCTTTAAGCTTGTTTTGTGCAAAACATGCACCATATCTTTTCTTCAACACTTGTTGTATTTCCTACATGTTTTGGGTGCATAGCTTATTATTTTTGGGTTACTATTGAAGAGAGAAGGAAAAATTGAAAAGAAAAAGAAAAGAATAGAATATGTAGGCATGGGCATGAGAGAGAAACGTAGGGGATTGTGTTTGACTTGGTCTTGAGCCATCCCCCTTCATCATTTGTTTCCCTCATTTCCTCTCCCCTCCTTTGTTGTTGCTGTTGCTGCTGCTGCTACCCCTCTCTCCTTCTTTACAAAATCCCCCAAAACACCATGAAAATCAACTAAAAACCCAAACCCCATTTCACAAAAAAGATGCACAAGCTCAAGGGAAGCACATTGGACCAAGAAAGCAAGGATTTTGGCTACTTAGGGCAACTTAAGAATTTTCTTGAGTTGCCAAATGAGGTATTTTCTAAACCATAAGCTTAGTGTTTCCATTACATTTACCCCCATGTTAGATTAGAACCGATATCGGGTGGTTTGGGTGAAGTTTGAAAACTCTAGTTAGGGTTATTGGAAATTGAAAGTTGTGATGGGCAATTGAGCTCAGTAGAGGCTTCACAAACCCCCTAGTGCTAGAATTAAGACCTAAACCAGAGACTAGTGTTAGTTATATGTATGCCCTAGAGGCCATTACTGTACATTGGATGTATATTGTAGTGGATGCTGGGACATATATAGGTAGGACTTTCTTGCTCGACATGATAGTACGCTATCTGGTTGCTCTTTATCTTAACATGTATACTTTCTGTCTCTCTGTTACATGTTGATAAAGCCCTTAGGATGTATACTCGACTTCCAGGACTATGATGCAGATCATACTAGTGGGGCCTGGGTAGCTTATGAGTACATCCTTCATTGTTCCTAGTCGTGGGAATGTCGAGACGGGGCATCGATATTCCAGAGTAGACTAGCGTATATCTTCTCGACCCATGCGATGGGCGATGGATGATCCTATATCCATTGGTGTTTGACATCAGAGATGGTATGCGGGTGCTCAGTGGAGACTGGGTACACTGAACGGACTCGCCGAGAACTCCCAGATGGTATTATACCTCACGTCAGATGGCAGTTCTCTGGTGACACTGGTATAGCTTAGTCTGTTGACCCGAGATCGTCATAGAGTCTTGTGTGTCTCCCACTGTGCTTTGATTTCCACCCTACCACGGCTCTACTGAGTTGTGCAAACAGGTGGTTTTTGGGTACAGTCCCGATTCACATGGAGGCAATGAGCGATAGGAGGGGATTCGTCTCTCCCGGTATTGGGGGTTGATGTTGTGCTATGCTCGACTGGCCATAACAAGAAATCCCTGGCAAGGGTTGCAGTGATATACTGGTAAGAGTTATCAGTAGTTTCACGAATGTTATGGACCTTACGTCAGCATGACTTATCGAGCTATTGGGGTCTGACGTTTACCACCCCTAGGCGAGATATGCGACATATCCGACGAACAGACCGGACTATACGGTAAGTGTTACTGGTTGGATTCACAGGAGTGTGAGCGGGCTTGCTCGTCGATCTTCTGATCGCTCAATACCCGGGTGGCCGTTACGTTTAGCAGACCGCTTGCGGCTTGTGGGTGTTTGATATGATCATCATCTGCTGCCGGCATATTGACGAGTCTTTAGAGTCCTACACAGAGGTTTCCTGGCTCAAGCGAAACGAAATAGGAGCGCATATGAGATATGTGCGGGACCGAGAATAATGCGAGTATGTGATACCGTATTTCATTCTCGCGATGAATGTGTCGAATGGTTGTATGCGATATAACCTAGTTATCGAATCAAGGATTGATTCGATAAGCCAATACATTTGATACTAGTCGGTTATATGCGATATGACCGGATCGTTAAATCAAGTGTTGATTTAATGTATAATTATATATATTTGATATATTACTTTGCATTAACTAGTATTGGTTCACTTTAAAAGGATATTCTCACTTGATATTGCACATTGTATATGTGATATATTTTTGTGCACATAATTGTATCATGTTTGATGGTACATGCATACTTAGTTAAGTGTATGATTGAACCATGGTTGTGTAATGGTTAGGGTTTTGTATTTATTAACTATTTATTTATTTTTTCCTTCTTCATTTGGAATGAAAATAAAATGGTTGACTATTTTGTTCTTTTCTTTGAAACTTCAAGAAGCTTTGACCATTTTGTCTTCATCTACAAAACCTAACCATTCACTAACCTTAGTTCATTCTCTACACTTAACCAAGGGTTAGAATATGATAAGTATGATTTTTCTTTTCTATTTTTATTAACTTATCATATTCATTTCTTTCTTCTTCTTCTTCATGAGCAAGAAGAAGAAAAGCTTTCTACACCAATAGCAACTTGAGAAATTAAGTGAGAAATCCAATTCTAAAGTCTACCCACTTCCTATTTCTTCATCCTCTACCTCTTGCCAAGTTGTATAGGGTGTTTCCTTCACAAGTTTTCATGGCTTGGTGGAGTTGGAGCTTGTTCTTGGGATGCCTCGACATAGATCATCTTCGGCATCGAACCGACGATCAAGCCCGCCCATTCTTCGATGATGCCGATGCTAGAGTCATGGGTTCATTTTGGACAATTGAGGGACTTCATCACGGAGCCTAGGAGGTGGTGGACCGGATCTACAAAGGTTGTAGTCCCTTTCCTTTAGATACATTTCCGTTTACTTGCTTGTTTCGCCTAAATATCTAGTTAACGATCCGTATTAGGGTTTGTAGGCACTTGAAAAATTTAAATTGGTCGTGTTTGATCACTTGTGAGACTCCACTAGAGTGCCTAGGAACCCTACAGTGGTATCAGAGCCTAGCTAGAGCCTTAGGCGAAGTCCCGACGGAGTTAGAAGTCCGAACGACCCAAAACCCCGACTTGAAAAATGCTCTCTGGACATTTCTGTAAAAAGTGGATTTTTTGGAATTAAAAATATGCAGAGAAATGTGCAGGAAATTCTAAGAAAAACTGCAGAAAACGACAGCCTGATTCTACAGTACGACCGAGGAACCGCGGCATTGACCCCCCTTCTGCGGCGGTTCCGCGGCCGTCTGTGATGATCAGGCTGTGGGTTTTCTTCAGTTGTTTCTGTTGGTATTTCTGGTGTGTTCTGGATGTTTTTAATATTTATTCCAGAGTTGTATTTTCTAGGTTGTATTGGGGACTTGGTGTATTCGATCGGACTGTTTAATTTTTGTCGGTGTGCTTTTCCGGGTATTTTTAGAATATGTTAAAAAGTTCGACCGGATATAAATACCCACTTTTTCCCCTGCCGGGAAATTTCCAATTGTTGGATTTTTCCGTAGTTTAACGACGTTCCAAGTAGTGCAAGTAACTCGATGGACCCTCTAGAAGACAACAAATCTTAACTCGATAATGTGACCGTCTTGAACTGCCCTTTGAACCTTCGGGTTTGGGGAAGTACGGCGTGCCACATGTGAGGCGTTGGCTTGACCCTTCTACGGCTGGACCGTTGGTACTGAGGCACGAACTGAATGTTGTTAGACTTATTTCATGTGTTGAGCTGTATCGGGAAAACTTGGGTGTTCGATTGTTCGATCGAAAAGTTTAGCATTTTCTATTTATCCGGAATGTGATACAATACTTGGAATTCGCAAAGAGTTATGAGATGACTTGAATGAATGTTATAAACATAGCACTTTAGTCTCACTTGATCGGTTGCCACGGAATTTTGATGTGATCAAAAGTCCGTCGCAATCACGTAGCGTACGCGGATACTCGCCGGGTAAACTTAATAGACAGCCTCACCCCATAGCCCCGACCAAGTGACTGTAGGAGAACCCCGTCGCCGAAAGCATCCGTTCGGGTGCTCGCGGCAGCGGTGTTCCGCCTTGGTGTACTTTGTCGACGGCGTCGGGGGTGCGGCCGTCTACTGAAGTTTTCGACGAGCATTCGATCAGTATGTCGGGAATCCTGTTGAATTGCCCGACTTGATATTGTAAAGTGTTTTCGATAATGAGACTAAAATGCGGGGTTTATAATTGTTAGGCATGCGATGTCTAAGGAATTCATTTGATTGGGCATGCGATGTCTAAAGAGGTTGCGGATTCCAACTGTTGTAGTTTTACACTTTCTTTTCTGTGACCGTAAGTGTAATATATGATATCGCCGGTTTCGTTGCTATATGTCAACGACAATTAGGATGGACATATTTACTTACGTTGATGACATGTGATGTTATGTATTGCTGGATATGTTATATTGGATCGTCGTGTTTGAATAGCCCGGGGGTTTTTATGTGAGATGAGTGTTTTTCCATTTTCATTCATGTAAAAACTTGTATGTAATATTCTTTTATTGGGGCGCTTCCAGGTTGCGGAAGTTGTCACCGTTGATGTATATTATTTATTTTTCCGCATTAGGATAGACCCAAGGAGGGGAGCACAGGTAACCGGGTTCTGGGGTCCAGTGGGAGACCAACTCGAGGAGTCGAGTCCGGGTCTCCTAACCCTAGAATTGGTAGGGTTGCTTGCAGCTCTCGTAGGGGTCTAGGGGTGTGGGATTGGCTATTCATCACGACCGTGGAATCCGTGTTTTATACTGGCTCGTATTGAAAACACGGACGTCCTAGTATATCCAATATTTCATATGATTCTTTCTGCTGCGTTATCTGTGATGTGATCATGCGATGTTCTGTGCTCTGTTCAGATAGATGTAGTATATAGTATATATGATATATTATATAGACGTTGCTTATGTTTTACACCCATGCTAGCCCTGCCTCGCTCTGCCGTTAGTTACCTAACCTAACGGTGCAGACGGGATATCGAGGCGAATGCGGATGGCATAAGCGTACGTTATATTTATCTGTGATGTTTAGGTAATTTAAATGATGGGATATTCATTAATGAGATTAATGAAAGAAAATAAACCTAATTGATGTTGTGGAATCGAATTTCAAAATAAAAACAAGTAGCTACAGTTATTGCTTTGCATCGCGGTGTTCATTATAGAACATCCTGCACCTTATTCGATGAGGAAAGGACCGAGATCCCTTCACCGGGAGTGACTCCTTTAGCAATAACTGGCAGATGCTACAACCCTCGGTTTGTCATTTGATCGCTTCTATAGTTTCCGCTTTGCACAGTGATATATATGATATATCCCGCACCTCATTCGACGAGGAAAGGGCCGACGATCCCTTCACCGGGAGTGACCCCTTTAGCAAAACTAGAAAAGCCTCAAAAACATTCCATTTAAAAACCTTTTGATTCCGCAACGAGATCAAGTTCAAAGCGTTAAAGGTTTTCACAAAAACCATTCGCAACCCTCCGTCATTTTAGGAAGTAGAGTACTTAGTATTCGTGCTGTGTTTGTTGACTTTAGTTAAGGCACAGTGTACGGTAGCTAAGTGATGTCTTCCTACACCGCATACGATGCGATTAGTTAAGACAGTCGCGTGACTTTGTTAACTTTAGTTAAGGGTCAGTGGGTGGGTCTGATTAATCATGAAATGACGGGTAGAACTTGACTAGTACTTATGATTTGTTGACCATAGTTAAGGTCATAGGTGCTAGGGGTAAAAACCATTATCGGGAGTTTCAAGTGTTGAAACTTGCAATGAGATTGCATACCTTCTATGTGATAGATGGATCCCGATACCCACTGCGAGTAATTGTTACTCCTGGGAGAGTTTTGCACTTTGCAATTAGCCAATCAAGTAGGTGTCTAGAAAAGTGTCAACGGGGTTACGCCTCTGGGAAAACGAGGTTTACAGTAATTAGGTCCGTGCGAAAGCACGGGGAACCTCCCTCAAAGTACCGACACTGGCCTGGCTGAAAGATTGGCGAACTTGTAGAGTGTAATTAATCCCGGCTAGTCTTTCCTTTTAGGGTTTGAAGGAAGATTTGATTAAAACAGTGGGAGCCATCCTGATTAGATAAAATATATAACCAATCTGATCTTGTAAGAGCGCACGCAGAGTGTTTTCTTCTCTCTCTCTCCAGGTAGCGACCATATCACACCTTAATCAAGATAATAATATGGATGTATTGACCGAACCCTCTTGTTATACTGAGCTGGGGAACGTTGGTCCCGCTCCGACTTATAATTGTTATAAGACCGAGCAGGAAATAGGGGAATACCAGAATTCCTATGCCGCCCAAATGAAGAAAGTGCATATGATGCATCTCCTTCGGGTGTGTTCATTACAAAGAACTGTTTCTCAGTATCCTCTGCATCCTGGGTATATGATACCGGATCAGGATCCCAGATATGTAAGCTGTTACATAGGGCTACAAAAGGGTAGAAAAACTGAGAACGGGTGATAAGTTTCATGAGGCAGAAAACGGGGCAAGTGTTGCAGCCAAGTCTGTTGGTCACTGTCACCCTGTATTACCAATACATTAATTCTGAACAAATGCTATTAGATACCGAACCTGATATACAAAATCATATCAGTCTCTTTATTAGTAAAGAAAGGATATAATTTTGTATTGTTGGATAATGTTTTGAACATTTCCTATATCAAAAGTTGATCGGTTCAGGCACGTTATCTAAAAGCATTGACGTTCTAAATCAAACTACAGTTCCTTGTATACTGAACACACACAAGAGGAAGAGTTCAAAAATGAACAAATTCTTCTTGAGGTATTGTAGACTAGGTCATATCAATGCGACCCGACTAGCTGAAGTTACATTTAGATGTATATTTAAATCAGTTTGAATTTACATCTTGTGAAACTTGCCAGTCATGTCACAAAGATAAGATGACCATAGCTCTGTTTATTGGAAACAGAGAAAGAGTTAGTAAACTCTTGGGACTGATACATTATGATGTATGTAAGTTCTCCTGTCTACACATGCCAGGACTGGTTCTTTATACTTCATTATATTCTCTGATAATCTCTCAAGATTCAGTCATATGTTCCTGTTGAAACATAAGTCCGAACCTTTTGAGATATTCACAGAATGTAAGTTAAAAGTAGAGAACCAAAATACGGGTATAAGTATTATGTCCTATGATAAGATCAGGGAGGAGAATACTTGTGCATAGAATTCCTGGACTATTCTAAAGGAGAATGAGATTCTCTCTCAGTGTTACTCCTCTGAATACACCACAGCACAACGGTGTATCAGGGCGGAGCAATTGCACAATATTAGATATGGTATGCTCTATGATGAGTATTACTGAGTTACCTATTTCCTTTTGGGGTTATACACTTGAGAAACTGCATACCTATTGAATTAGGTTTGAATCAAATCACTGCCTACCACTCCATATAAGATATGGTGTGGGAAGATCCTATCTCTTAAGCGAGTTAAGATTTGGGGTTGTCCGGCCTATGTTTAAAGCAAAATCCGGACAAGATCGAGGCAGGATCAGTTCTGTAAAACTGGAAAGGTTCCAACTATACAAAACTGCAGTTGATGATTTGACAGAACCAAATGATTCTATAGTTCCCGACGAACCTCAGCCTCTCCGCCGATCTAGTAGGGTTCCTCTTCCGCCTGAGAGATACCTCGGTTTCTCGATGACAGTGGGAGCGAGGAATGCATCATAAGATGATGACCCAACTAGTTTCGAGCAGGCCATCGAGAGTAGGGACTCTGTAAGAATGGTTGGATGCTTAGCGATCTGAGATGGAATCCATGTACACCAGCAATGTATGGACTTTAGCTGCTATATCTGAAGGGTTAAATCCCCATCAGGAGCAAGTATATTTTGATAAGATTACTTGGTGTAGATGGAAAAGTTGAGACTTTCAAAGCTAAACTTGTTAAAGGTTTTCGTCATCGACCAGGCGTGGATAATGATGAAACCTTTTTCCAGTAGCTATGCTTAAGTCTATCCAGATCCTACTTACCACGGCTACATACCATGACTACGATATCTGGCGGTTGGGTGCCATGACTGCTTTTCTAAATACTGATTTAGAAGAGAACGTCTGTAAGTACACAGCCAGAGGGCCTCGTAGACAGTGGGAGCAGCGGAAACGTGTGCAAGTTGCTTTACAGAATAAAGCAGGCATCGCGGAGTTGGAACGTCTGTTTTTGATATGATAGTCAAAGTGTTTGACTTCATCAAAATGGTAGACGAACCTTGTATATACAAAAGGGTAGTAGAGAGTAAGGTGGTCATCTTCGTATGGTACGTAGACAACATACTCTTGATAGGAAAAGAGTTTCCTATACTACGATCGGTCAATCTCCTATTATCACAAGGATTCTCCAAATAGGATCAAAGTGATACCTCCTAAATCCTGAGTTTTCATCTATGAGATAGATGTAATTGGATGCTAAGACTCTCACTAGATGTAGTGAGATGGTATCAATCGATCCTGGGGAGAATCACTGGAAGAGTTCCAGGGTGATAAAGACGACTGAATGTCAGTCACGGGCATTGTCTTTACCCTCAGTAGAAGGACGGTATGTTGGAAGAGTTCCAAGCTAGATACCGTGGCAAACTAGACGATAAAGGCTGGTAACATCGCTATTGAAGATACTACCAAAGAGGATGTTTGGGTGTATATTGGTTCATAAGATGAACTAGGTTCCTGCCATTGTATGACAATGGAAGTGTGGCTTCGGCCCTGGAACCCTGGTCCCATCAGTGACCCAGACAAATTCTGAGGCAGCATCACCTGATCATGGAGATAGTTGATCTCCAGGTTGATCGAGGTTAGGAGAGTAGACTCAGAGGACAACACGGCGGATCCACTCACGAAGGCCTTATCCCAGAGAGAGACTCATATGGGATGGTTGAGTATTAGATACTGCAACCACTGCTACAGATGGCCCTAGTGCAAGTGGGAGATTGTTAGTTATATGTATGCCCTAGAGGCCATTACTGTACATTGGATGTATATTGTAGTGGATGCTGGGACATATATAGGTAGGACTTTCTTGCTCGACATGATAGTACGCTATTTGGTTGCTCTTTATCTTAACATGTATACTTTCTGTCTCTCTGTTACATGTTGATAAAGCCCTTAGGATGTGTACTCGACTTCCAGGACTATGATGCAGATCATACTAGTGGGGCCTGGGTAGCCTATGAGTACATCCTTCATTGTTCCTAGTCGTGGGAATGTCGAGACGGGGCATCGATATTCCAGAGTAGACTAGCGTATATCTTCTCGACCCATGCGATGGGTGATGGATGATCCCATATCCATTGGTGTTTGACATCAGAGATGGTATGCGGGTGCTCAGTGGAGACTGGGTACACTGAACGGACTCGCCGAGAACTCCCAGATGGTATTATACCTCACGTCAGATGGCAGTTCTCTGGTGACACTGGTACAGCTTAGTCTGTTGACCCGAGATCGTCATAGAGTCTTGTGTGTCTCCCACTGTGCTTTTATTTCCACCCTACCACGGCTCTACTGAGTTGTGCAAACAGGTGGTTTTTGGGTACAATCCCGATTCACATGGAGGCAATGAGCGATAGGAGGGGATTCGTCTCTCCCGGTATTGGGGGTTGATGTTGTGCTATGCTCGACTGGCCATAACAGGAAATCCCTGGCCAGGGTTGCAGTGATATACTGGTAAGAGTTATCAGTAGTTTCACGAATGTTATGGACCTTACGTCGGCATGACTTATCGAGCTATTGGGGTCTGACGTTTACCACCCCTAGGCGAGATATGCGACATATCAGACGAACAGACCGGACTATACGGTAAGTGTTACTGGTTGGATTCACAGGAGTGTGAGCGGGCTTGCTCGTCGATCTTCTGATTGCTCAATACCCGGGTGGCCGTTACGTTTAGCAGATCGCTTGCGGCTTGTGGGTGTTTGATATGATCATCATCTGCTGCCGGCGTATTGACGAGTCTTTAGAGTCCTACACAGAGGTTTCCAGGCTCAAGCGAAACGAAATAGGAGCGCATATGAGATATGTGCGGGACCGAGAATAATGCGAGTATGTGATACCGTATTTCATTCTCGCGATGAATGTGTCGAATGGTTGTATGCGATATAACCTAGTTATCGAATCAAGGATTGATTCGATAAGCCGATACATTTGATACTAGTCGGTTATATGCGATATGACCGGATTGTTAAATCAAGTGTTGATTTAATGATTTAATGTATAATTATATATATTTGATATATTACTTTGCATTAACTAGTATTGGTTCACTTTAAAAGGATATTCTCACTTGATATTGCACATTGTATATGTGATATATTTTTGTGCACATAATTGTATCATGTTTGATGATACATGCATACTTAGTTAAGTGTATGATTGAACCATGGTTGTGTAATGGTTAGGGTTTTGTATTTATTAACTATTTATTTATTTATTCCTTCTTCATTTGGAATGAAAATAAAATGGTTGACTATTTTGTTCTTTTCTTTGAAACTTCAAGAAGTTTTGACCATTTTGTCTTCATCTAGAAAACCTAACCATTCACTAACCTTAGTTCATTCTCTACACTTAACCAAGGGTTAGAATATGATAAGTATGATTTTTCTTTTCTATTTTTATTAACTTATCATATTCATTTCTTTCTTCTTCTTCTTCATGAGCAAGAAGAAGAAAAGCTTTCTACACCAATGGGAACTTGAGAAATTAAGTGAGAAATCCAATTCTAAAGTCTACCCACTTCCTATTTCTTCATCCTCTACCTCTTGCCAAGTTGTATAGGGTGTTTCCTTCACAAGTTTTCATGGCTTGGTGGAGTTGGAGCTTGTTCTTGTGATGCCTCGACGTAGATCATCTTCGGCATCGAACCGACGATCAAGCCCGCCCATTCTTCGATGATGCCGATGCTAGAGTCATAGGTTCATTTTGGATAGCGGAGGGACTTCATCACGGAGCCTAGAAGGTGGTGGACCGGATCTACAAAGGTTGTAGTCCCTTTCCTTTAGATACATTTCCGTTTACTTGCTTGTTTCGCCTAAATATCTAGTTAACGATCCGTATTAGGGTTTGTAGGCACTTAAAAATTTAAATTGGTCGTGTTTGATCACTTGTGAGACTCCACTAGAGTGCCTAGGAACCCTACAACTAGAACTCCGGAATACGGATTTAGAAAAGCCGATATCGGGAAATTGTAAATTTTGTGGATGTAAAATGGAATCTGCTATCACCCCGAGACTCTGAAAATTATTTTGCAAACACCGAGAGATGTGCAGGCACCCAGGAAACTAACCCCAAGACCGCAGCCCCTGGTTCCATTCCTTGGCCGCAGATTTATTCTGTCTGGCCGCAAATTGTGGCCAGACCTAGGCCATTTGGCCTCGTGTTGGTTCTGTGGTCCCCTAGTCAGTAAAATAGACCCCTGGCATATACAAAATTGTCTGATTTGACCTAGGATAGAATCTGGAGCCTTTTTCTTGAGTTGCTGTTTTGATTCGGGTTTCGTTTTGCGTACTTTAAATTCTAGATTTGCGTATTTGTGTTTTACCTCAATCACTTGACGTTTGTACGACGATATCGAGGGCTGTTTAATGGTTGTGAAAGCGCAGTCCATAGGTTCTAACCTATAGGCCTTAGCGCGTCGTTTGGTTTTCTCGATGTGATTTTAAGGTACTTTTGCGATTGTGTTACCTTGTAGATACCTTCTCGAGGGCTTCATACGAGGAAGAAGATGAAGGAGACATCGACACCGACACGCAGGATGCAAGGTGAGTAGATTATATCTACGGGGGAAGTCGAGTGGATGGCATATACCACCCCCACAGTTCGATACTTAGTATGCTAGATATATACTATATATATGTATGATAGAGTTATGTATGACTTGGATATTCAGATGTGATTAGGTGTACAATGTATAGAATAGGGTTTAGATGTAAACTAGTATAGTTTCCTAGATATGAACCCTAGAATAGGTTTACACCCACACGCACACACATGCTTATTTGCTATACATATACCTGGATGATGAGGATAGTGGATGATATTTGGAGATGAGTCGATGAGATTGGGCATAGTGCCATGAGATTGGTGATATGATGTGATTCGTATTTAGGATACGACATGAGATTTTAGCGGGCCTTTAGACGTGTGTTTCACACACGTATTTATATTTATATAGATGGTATCGATTTGTACTAGACTTAGATCAGTACTCCAGATCATGAGATATGATGATAAGGATACAAGATAATTGATGAGAAGAATGTGATATTGACCCGTACCCAGCTTTTGGGATGCCGTACGATGATTTACCGTACGAGCTTTATGTTGATAATAGATCCGCACTCTTGACTCGAGGATGTCATATGATATTGTATCGTACGCGGTACCTTTGAGGCGGGATCACCGACTGTTATATATATATATATATATATATATATATATATATATATATATATATATATATATATATATATATTGACTCAGATTTAGGTAGTTTCCATACCCCTCCTGATTGACATATTAGTTAGAGCTGTAGTTTTGCTAGTTGATGTTAGGCTAGGCCGATGTCATACTGTAGGGTTCCTAGGCACTCTAATGAGGTCTCACAAGGCATCAACCATGCCAATTTCAAATATTACGGGTGCCGAGAAACCCTAATATAGATCGTTAACTAGATTTTAGGCGACGAAAGAAACTAGTTAACAACTTAACTAAAAGAACAGAAATACAACCTTTGTAGATCCGGTCCTCCACCTCCATAGCTCTGCAATGAAGTCTCCTCGCTGTCCAAATCCAATCCCGGGCTCTAACGTCGGCTTCATCGAAGAAATGTTCGGGCTAGGTCGTCGACTTCGATGCCGAAGATGATCTACATCGAGGCATCACAAGATCAAGCTCCCACTTCACCAAGTCATGAAACTTGTGAAGAAAACACCCTATACTACTTGGCAAGAGGTAGAGGATGAAGAAATAGGAAGTGGGTTCACTTTAGAATTGGATTTTCACTTGATTTCATCATTTCACCATTGATGGTGCAAGCTTTTCTTCTTTGTAAAGATGAAGAAGAAGAAGAAGATGAAAGAATATGATAAGTGTTGATTAAAAATGGAAAAGAAAATCAATACTTATCATATTCAAACCATGATTAGGTGTAGAGAATAAACTAGGGTTAAGTGGAATGGTTAGGTTAAAGGAAAGAAACAAAATGGTCAACTTTTCAAACCTTCATGAACTTTCAATATAAAACAAAACTAGCAACCATTTTATTTCTTGCCAAAATGAAATAAATAAATGAATGAATAAATAAAAACCTTAACCATTTACATAACCAAGGTTTAAACCAAAACTACACCCAAGTGAGCATGTATCATCAAACATGATACAAACAAGTGCACAAAAGTATATCGCATATACAAGTTGTGTACATCAATTGAGAAAATCCTTTTAAAGTGAACCAATACTAGTTAATGCAAAGTAATATATCAAATATATAATTATGCATTAAATCATTAAATCAACACTTGATTCAATGATCCGGTCATGTCGCACACAACCGACTAGTATACAATGTATCGATTTATCGAATCGATCTTCGATTCGATAACTAGGTTATATCGCATACAACTAATCGAAACATTAATCGCGAGAATGAAATACGGTATCACATACACGCATTATTCTCAGTCCCGCACATATCTCATATGCGCTCCTATTTCGTTTCGTTTGAGCCAGGAAACCTCTATGTAGGACTCTAAAGACTCGTCAATACGCCGGCAGCAGATGATGATCATATCAAACACCCACAAGCCGCAAGCGGTCTGCTAAACGTAACGGCCACCCGAGTATTGAGCGATCATAATATTGACGAGCAAGCCCGCTCACACTCATGTGAATCCAACCAGTAACACTTACCGTACAGTCAGGTCTTGTCGTCTGATATGTCGCATATCTCGCCTAGGGGTGGTAAAACGTCAGACCCCAATAGCTCGATAAGTCATGTCGATATGAGGTCTATAACAATTCGAGAAACTACTGGTAACACTTACCAGTAAATCTCAGTAACCCTGGCCAGGGATTTCCGGTTATAGCCAATCGAACACAGCGCAACATCAACTCCGTATACCGGGAGAGACGAATCCCCTCCTATCGCTCATTGCCTCCATATGATTCGGGACTGTACCCAAAAACCACCGTTTTGCATGCCTTCTTGGACGTGGTAAGGTGGAAATCAAAGCACAGTGGGAACCACACAAGACTCTATGACGATCTCGGGTCAACAGACTACTCTGTACCAGTGTCACCAGAGAACTGCCATCTGACGTAGGGTATAATACCATCTGGGAGTTCTCGGCGAGTCCGTCCAGTGTACCCAGTCTCCACTGAGCACCCGTATATCATCTCTGATGTCAAACACCAATGGATATGGGATCATCCATCGCCCATCTGTATGGGTCGAGAAGGTATACGCTAGTCTACTCTGGTATATCGATGCCCCATCTCGATACACCCATGACTAGGGACCTTGAAGGATGTACTTATGGACTACCATGTCCCCACTAGTATGATCTGCATCATAGTCCAGATAGTCAAGTACACATCCTAAGGGCTTTACCAACATGTAACAGAGAGACAATCAGTATACACGTTAAGGTAAAGAGTAACCGGATAGCATACTATCATGTCGAGCAAAAAAGTCCTCCCTATATATGTCCCAGCATCCACTACAATATACATCCAATGTACAGTAATGGCCTCTAGGGCATACATATAACTAACAATCTCCCACTTGCACTAGGGCCATCTGATAGCAGTTGTTGTAGTATCTCATACTCAACCGTCCCATAAAAGTCTCTCTCTGGGAATAGGCCTTCGTGAGTGGATCCGCCGTGTTGTCCTCTGAGTCTACTCTCCTAACCTCGATCCCTTAGAGATCAACCATCTCTATGATCAGGTGATACTGCCTTAGAATATGTCTGGATCACTGATGGGACCGACGTTCCTTGGCATAAGCCACAACCCCATTGTCTCACAATGGTAGGAACGTAGTTCATCTCATGAACCAATATACACCCAAACAGCCTCTTTGGTAGCATCTTAAGTAGCGATATATCCAACCTTTATCGTCTAGTGTGTCACGGTATCTAGCTTGGAACTCTTCCAACATACTGTCCCTCGACAGAGGGTAAAGACAGTGCCTGTGACTGACATTCAGTCGTCTTTATCACCCTGGAACACTTCCAGTGATTCTTCCCAAGATCAATTGATACCATCTCACTACAGCTAGTGAGTGTCCTGATATCCAATTAGATCTATCTCATAGATCCAAAACCCAGGATTTAGTAGGTATCACTTTGATCCTATATGGAGAATCATTATGATAAGCGGAGATTGATCGAGCGTAGCATAGGAAACTCCTTCCCTATCAAGAGTATGTCATCCACGTACTCTACGAGGATCGCCACCATACTCCCTACTACCTTTTTGTTTTTACAAGGTTCATCTCTCATTTTGATGATCTCAAACTCTTTGACTAATTCATCAAAACAGATGTTCCAACTCCGCGATGCCTGCTTTATCATATAAAGCATCTTACACACGTTTCCGCTGCTCCCACTGTCTACGAAGCCCTCTGACTGTGTACTTACAGACTCTCTCTTCTAAAACACATTTAGAAAAGCAGTCATGACACCCAACCGCCAGATATCGTAGTTTTGGTATGTAGCCGTGGCAAGTAGGATCTGGATGGACTTAAGCATAGGCATTGGAAAAGGTTTCATCATTATCCACGCCTGGTCGATGACGAAAAACTTTAACAAGTCTAGCTTTGAAAGTCTCAACTTTTCCATCTACACCAAGTAATCTTATCAAGATATGTTAGTTATATGTATGCCCTAGAGGCCATTACTGTACACACGATGTATATTGCAATGGATGCTAGGACATATATAGGGAGGACTTCCTTGCTCGACATGATAGTATGCTATCTGGTTGTACTTTATCTTAACATGTACTCTGATTGTCTCTATATTACATGTTGATAAAGCCCTTAGGATCTGTACTCGACTACTGGGACTATGATGAGATCATACTAGTAGGACCACGGTAGTCGACGAGTACATCCTATAAACTGTTCCTAGTCGAGGGTGTATCGAGACAGGGCATCGATGCACCAGAGTAGACTAGCGTATACGCATCTTGACCCATATGATAGGAGATGGATGATCCCATATCCATCGGTGTTTGACATCAAGGATGGTGTACGGGTGCTCAGTGGAGACTAGGTACACTGGACGAACTCGCCGAGAACTCCCAGATGGTATTATACCATACGTCAGATGGTAGTTCACCGGTGACACTGGTACAGAGTAGTCTGTTGACCCGAGATCGTCATAGAGTCTTGTGTGATTCCCACTGTGCTTTGATTTCCATCATACCACGTCCAAGAGGGCGTGCAAAAAGGTGGCTTTTGGGTACAGTCCCGAATCACATGGAGGCAATGAGCGATAGGAGGGGATTCGTCTCTCCCGGTATAGGGAGTTGATGTTGTGCTGTGTTCGATTGGCTATAACCGGAAATCCCTGGCCAGGGTTGTTGAGATTTACTGGTAAGTGTTATTAGTAGTTTCTCAAACTGTTATAGACCTCATATCGACACGACTTATCAAACTACTGGGGTCTGACGTTTACCACCCCTAGGCGAGATATGCGACATATCAGACGACGAGACCGGACTGTACGGGAGTGTTACTGTTTGGATTCACAGGAGAATGTACAGGCTTGCTTGTTGATCTTCTGAGCGCTCAATAGCTGGGTAGCTGTTACGTTTAGCTGACCGCTTGCAGCTTGTGGGTGTTTGATATGATCATCACCTACTGCCGGCGTATTGACGATTCTTTAGAGTCCTACACAGAGGTTTCTTGGCTCAGGCAAAACGGAGTAGGAGCACATATGTGATATGTGCGGGACCGAGGATAATGCGTATATGATACCGTATTATATTCTCGCGATATTTGATATCAGCCGGGTCATCGGATCAAGTGTTGATTCGATGAATCGGTACGGATAAATATTAGTCGGTTATATGCGATATAGCCGGATTGTCGGATCAAGTGTTGATTCGATAATTTAATGTATAATAATATATTTGATATATTAAATTACATTAACTAATATTTGCTCACTAAAAGATTCTTTTTCTCACTCGGGTAATACATTGATATATATGCGATATATGTTAATTATATTATTTTATTTTGTTACGATAAATATTATATATGTTATATATAATATTGTAACATGATATGATAAATAATGCAACTTATTTAGTGGAGTTTAAACATGATTAGGGTTTGGATTTGGGTTAAACTTTCTAGATGTTTCTAGAAGGTTTTCTTTTTGTTTTGTGAAAGATATTTGTGTGTGACTCATTCTTAACTCAACCCAAACCCTAACCCTTGGTTAATTCTCTACAATGGTTAAGTGAACCATGGTTGCATAATTGATCATTATCTCCTTTTCCTATTCATCACAAAAGGATAATTCTAATATTGTTCATCTTCTTCCTTCTTCTTCTTTGCTTGAAATGGTTTCTTGCTTTGATTTTTGTGATGGATAAATATGAGAAAAAGATAAATAAAGAAAGCAAAAATCCTACTTCATCATCCTCATCTTCCCTTGCCATTTAGATGAGGGTGTTCACATCATTTCATGAGTGTTAGCTTGTGTTAAAGAAACTTCAAGGTAGATCATCTTAGTATCGAAGATCGGAAGCAAAGGTTGCGTCTTTCTCTTCGTGGAACCTCTCGAGAGTCCGGATCCCGATGATCGCAGCGAAGGGACCACAACACGGAGCATATGAAGTGAAGGACCGGATCTACAAAGGTTGTAATCCCTCTCACTTCGTGTTAAAATGTTTAGCATGCTTATTTTCGCCTAATCTCTAGTTTAAAGTTCCATATTCGGGTTGTTCGGCATGGCTAAATTTTTAATCGGGCATGGTTGATGCCTCGTAGACCCTCGTGCGTGTGCCTAGCAACCCTACAGGTTATACTTGCTCCTGATGGGGATTTAACCCTTCAGATATAGCAACCAAAGTCCATACTTTGTTGGTGTACATGGATTCCATCTCAGATCACTAAGCATCCAGCCATTCTTACAGAGTCTTACTCCTGATGGCCAGCTCGAAACTAGTTGGGTCATCATCTCATGATGCAATCCTCGCTCCCACTGTCATAGAGAAACCAAAGTATCTCTCAGGTGGGTGAGGAAACCTACTAGATCGGCAGAGAGGCTGAAGTTCGTCGGTTGCTATTGAATCCTTTGGTTCTACCAAATCATCAGCTGCAGTTTGTATAGCTGGAACCTTTCCAGCTCTTCATAACTGACCCTGCCTCGAGCTTGTCTGGATTTTGCTTTTAGACATAGGCCGGTCAACCCCAAATCTTAACTAGCTTAAGACATGGGCTCTTCCTTTTCCATATCACATATGAAATGGTAGGCAACTGATTTGATTCGAACCCAATTCAATAGGTATGCAGCTTCATAAGTGCATAACTCCCAAAAAGGAAATAGGAAACTCAGTAGTACTCATCATAGAGCACACCATATCATATAGGGTGTGATTGCTCCGCCCCGATATACCATCGTGCTATGGTGTATACGGAGGAGTAATGCTGAGAGAGAATCTCATTCTCCTTTAGAATAGTCCAGGAATTCCATGCACAAGTATTCTCCTCCCTGATCTCATCATAGGACATAATACTTATACCCGTATTTTGGTTCTCTACTTCTATCTTATATTCTGTGAATATCTCAAAAGGTTCGGACTTGTGTTTCAACAGGAACATATGTCTGAATCTAAAGAGATCATCAGAGAATGTAATGAAGTACAAAGAACCGGTGTTGGCATGTGTAGACAGGGGACCTTACATACATCAACATGTATCAATCCCAAGAGTTCACTAACTCTTTCTCTGTTTCCAATAAACAGAGCTATGGTCATCTAATCTTTGTGACATGACTGGCGAGTTTCACAAGATGTAAATTCAAACTGATTTAAATATGCATCTAAATGTAACTCAAGCTAGTCGGGTCGCATTGATATGACCTAGTCTACAATACCTTAATAAGGATCTGTTCATTTCTGAACTCTTCCTTTTGCGTGTGTTCTGTATACTAAGAACTGTAGTTTGATTTAGAACATCAATGCTTTTAGATAACGTGCCTGAACCGATCAACTTTTGATATAGGAAATGTTCAAAACATTATCCAACAATACAAAATTTTATCATTTCTTTACTAATAAAGAGACTGATATGATTTTGTATATCAGGTTCAGTATCTAATAACATTCGTTCAGAATCAATGTATATGTAATACAGGATGACAGTGACCAACAGACTTGGCTGCAACACTTGCCCCGTTTTCTGCCTCATGAAACTTATCACCCGTTCTCAGTTCTTTACTTATCTGTAGCCCATGTAACATATTACATATCTGGGATCCTGATCCGGTATCATATACCTAGGACGTAAAGGACATTGAGAAACAGTTCTGTATAATGAACACACCCGAAGATGATGCATCAGCATGCACTCTCTTCGTTTGGGCGGCATGGGAATCTTGGTATTCCCCTATATTCTGCTCTGTCTTATAACTATTATAAGTTGGAGAGGGACCAACGTTCCCCAGCTCAGTATAACAAGCGGGTTCGGTCAATTATCCGTACTATTATCTTGATTAAGGCGTGATATGGTCGCTACCTAGAGAGAGAGAGAAGAAAACACTCAGCGTGCACTCTTGCAAGAATAGATTGGTTATTATTTTATCTAATCAGGATGGCTCCCACTGCTTTTTTATCAAATCTTTCTTCAAACCATAAAAGGAAAGACTAGCCGGGATTAATTACACACTACAAGTTCGCCAATCTTTCAGCCAGGCCAGTGTCGGTACTTTGAGGGAGGTCCCCCGTGCTTTCGCACGAACTTAATTAATGTAAACCTCATTTTCCCAGAGGCGTAACCTCGTTAACACCTTTCTAGACACCTACTTGATCGGCTAATTGTAATGTATAAAACTCTCCCAGGAGTAACTCTTACTCGCAGTGGGTATCGGGATCTAACTATCTCATAGAAGGTATGCAATCTCATTGCAAATTTCAACACTTGAAATTCCCGATAATATTTTGCCCCTAGCAGCTATATGACTTTAACATAGTCAACAAATCATAAGTGCTAGTCAAGTTCAACCCGTCATTTCCCGATTGAATTAAACCCACCCGCACGACCCTTAACATAGTCAACAAAGTCGCACGACTACCCTAATCCAATCACATCATATGCTTATGCAGATAAGCACTAATTAGCTACCGCACACTACGCCTTAACATAGTCAACAAACGTAGCACGAATACTAACTAGTACTTATCTGAAATGACGTAGGGCTACGACAGGTTTTTCTGAAAACCTATTGCGTAATGAACTTGATATCGTTGTAGAATCAAATGATTTTAAAATGGAGTGCTTTTGAGGCTTTTCTAGTTTTGCTAAAGGAGTCACTCCCGGTGAAGGGATCGTCGGTCCTTTCCTCGTCGAATGAGGTGCGGGATATATCATATATATCACTGTGCAAAGCAGAACTTTTAAAAGCAATCAAAAAACAAACCGAGTGTGTAGCATCTGCCAGTTATTGCTAAAGGAGTCACTCCCGGTGAAGGGATCTCGGTCCTTTCCTCATCGAATAAGGTGCAGGATATATCATATATACCGCTGTGCAAAGCAAGAACTGTAGCTACCTGTTTTAATTTTGAAATTCGATTCTACAACATCTTAGGTTTCTTTTATTTCATTAATCTCATTAATGAAGTCCCATCATTTAAGTACCTAAACATCACAGATAAATACGACGTACACTTATGCCATCCGAATTCGCCTCGATGTCCCCTCATGCACCGTTAGGTTAGGTAACTAACGGCAGAGCGGGGCAGGGCTAGCGCGGGTGTAAAACATAAGTAACGCCTATATAATATATCATATATACTATATACAGTATTTATCACAGAACATCACATGATCACATCACAGATATCGCAGCAGAAGAATCATATGAAACATTGGATATACTAGGACGTCCGTGTTTTCAATACGAGCCAGTATAAAACACGGATTCCACGGTCGTGATGAATAGCCAATCCCACACCCCTAGACCCCTACGAGAGCGGCAAGCAACCCTACCAATTCTAGGGTTAGGAGACCTGGACTCGACTCCTCGAGTTGGTCTCCCACTGGACCCTAGAACCCGGTTACCTGTGCCCTCCTCCTTGGGTCTATCCTAGTGCAGAAAAGTAAATAATATACAAAGGGTGATAGCTTCCGCAACCTGGAAGTGCCCCAATAAAAGAATATTACATACAAGTTTTTACATGAATGAAAATGAAAAAACACTCATCTCACATAAAAAACCCCGGCTATTCAAACACGACGATCCAATATAACATATCCAGCAACACATAACATCACATGTCATCAACGTAAGTAAATATGTCCATCCCAATTGTCGTTGACATATAGCAACGAAACCGGCGATATCACATATTACACTTACGGTCACAGAAAAGAAAGTGTAAAACTACAACAGTTGGAATCCGCAACCACCTCAGACATCGCATGCCTGACCAAATGAATTCTTTAGACATCGCATGCCTAACAATTATAAACCCCGCATTTTAGTCTCATTATCGAAAACTCTTTTCAATATCAAGTCGGGCAATTCAACAGGATTCCCGACATCCTGATCGAATGCTCGTCGCAAACTTCAGTAGGCGGCCGCACCCCCGGATGCCATCGACGAAGTGTACCAAGGTGGAATACCGCTACCGCGAGCACCCGAACGGATGTTTTCGGCGACGGGGTTCTCCTACAGTCACTTGGTCGGGGCTAAGGGATGTAGCAGTCTAATAAGTTTACCGGCGAGTATCCGCGTACGCTACGTGATTGCGACGGACTTTTGATCGCATCAAAATTCCGTGGCAACCGATCAAGTGAGACTAAATTGCTATGTTTATGACATTCATTCAGTTATCTCATAACTACTTGTGAATTCCAATTATTGTATCCCATTCCGGATAAATAGAAAATGTTAAACTTTTCGATCGAACAGTCAAACACCCAAGTTTTCCCGAAACTGCTCAACACATGGCATAAGTCTAACAACATTCAGTTCGTGCCTCAGTACCAACGGTCCAGCCGTAGAAGGGTCAAGCCAACGCCTCACATGTGGCACGCCGTACAGCCCCAAACCCTAAGGTTCAAAGGGCAGTTCAAGACGATCACATAATCGAGTTAAGGTTTGTTGTCTTCTAGAGGGACCATCGCTTTACTTACACTACCTAGAACGTCATTAAACTACGGAAAAGTCCAACAATTGGAAATTTCCCAGCAGGGGAAAAAGTGGGTATTTATATCCGGCCAAACTTTTTAACATATTCTAAAATTTACCCGGAAAAACACACTGACAAAATTAGACAATCCGATCGAAACACCGAGTCCCCAATACAACCCAGAAATTTTAACTCTTTAATAAATATTAAAAATTCCTACGAAAACCAGCACTGCAAGGTAAGAATTACTGTGCCAAATTCTATGCAAGATAAGACAAAACGGCCGCGGAACCGCCGCACGAGCCATGCTCGTGCCGCGGAACCGCGGCAGTTTGATGGGATTAGGGTATCGAACTTCACAGTAACTCTTAGATATTCCTGCTAGTTTTTCTGCATATTTTTAATATAGAAAAAACCACATTTTCCAAAAAAGTACAGAGAGCAATTTTTGGGTTTGGGTTTCGGTTCGATCGGACTTCTAACTCCGTCTACGCGTCGCCTAAGGCTCTAGCTAGGCTCTGATACCACTGTAGGGTTCCTAGGCACTCTAATGAGGTCTCACAAGGCATCAACCATGCCAATTTCAAATATTACGGGTGCCGAGAAACCCTAATACGGATCGTTAACTAGATTTTAGGCGACAAAAGAAACTAGTTAACAACTTAACTAAAAGAACGGAAATACAACCTTTGTAGATCCGGTCCTCCACCTCCATAGCTCCGCAATGAAGTCTCATCGCTGTCCAAATCCAATCCCGAGCTCTAACGTCGGCTTCATCGAAGAAATGGGCGGGCTAGGTCGTCGACTTCGATGCCGAAGATGATCTACGTCGAGGCATCACAAGATCAAGCTCCCACTTCACCAAGTCATGAAACTTGTGAAGAAAACACCCTATACTACTTGGCAAGAGGTAGAGGATGAAGAAATAGGAAGTGGGTTCACTTTAGAAATGGATTTTCACTTGATTTCATCATTTCACCATTGATGGTGCAAGCTTTTCTTCTTTGTAAAGATGAAGAAGAAGAAGAAGATGAAAGAATATGATAAGTGTTGATTAAAAATGGAAAAGAAAATCAATACTTATCATATTCAAACCATGATTAGGTGTAAAGAATAAACTAGGGTTAAGTGGAATGGTTAGATTAAAGGAAAGAAACAAAATGGTCAACTTTTCAAACCTTCATGAACTTTCAATATAAAACAAAACTAGCAACCATTTTATTTCTTGCCAAAATGAAATAAATAAATGAATAAATAAATAAAAACCTTAACCATTTACATAACCAAGGTTTAAACCAAAACTACACCCAAGTGAGCATGTATCATCAAACATGATACAAACAAGTGCACAAAAGTATATCACATATACAAGTTGTGTACATCAAGTGAGAAAATCCTTTTAAAGTGAACCAATACTAGTTAATGCAAAGTAATATATCAAATATATAATTATGCATTAAATCATTAAATCAACACTTGATTCAATGATCCGGTCATGTCGCACACAACCGACTAGTATACAACGTATCGATGTATCGAATCGATCTTCGATTCGATAACTAGGTTATATCGCATACAACCAATCGAAACATTAATCGCGAGAATGAAATACGGTATCACATACACGCATTATTCTCGGTCCCGCACATATCTCATATGCGCTCCTATTTCGTTTCGCTTGAGCTAGGAAACCTCTGTGTAGGACTCTAAAGACTCGTCAATACGCCGGCAGCAGATGATGATCATATCAAACACCCACAAGCCGCAAGCGGTCTGCTAAACGTTACGGCCACCCGGGTATTGAGCGATCAGAAGATCGATGAGCAAGCCCGCTCACACTCCTGTGAATCCAACCAGTAACACTTACCGTACAGTCCGGTCTCGTCGTCTGATATGTCGCATATCTCGTCTAGGGGTGGTAAAACGTCAGACCCCAATAGCTCGATAAGTCGTGTCGATATGAGGTCTATAATAATTCGAGAAACTACTGGTAACACTTACCAGTAAATCTCAGCAACCCTGGCCAGGGATTTCCGGTTATAACCAATCGAACACAGCGCAACATCAACTCCCTATACCGGGAGAGACGAATCCCCTCCTATCGCTCATTGCCTCCATATGATTCGGGACTGTACCCAAAAACCACCGTTTTGCACGCCCTCTTGGACGTGGTAAGGTGGAAATCAAAGCACAGTGGGAACCACACAAGACTCTATGACGATCTCGGGTCAACAGACTACTCTGTACCAGTGTCACCAGAGAACTGCCATCTGACGTAGGGTATAATACCATCTGGGAGTTCTCGGCGAGTCCGTCCAGTGTACCCAGTCTCCACTGAGCACCCGTATATCATCTCTGATGTCAAACACCAATGGATATGGGATCATCCATCGCCCATCTGTATGGGTCGAGAAGGTATATGCTAGTCTACTCTGGTATATCGATGCCCCATCTCGATACACCCACACACTAGGAACCTTGAAGGATGTACTTATGGACTACCATGTCCCTACTAGTATGATCTGCATCATATTCCAGGTAGTCAAGTACACATCCTAAGGGCTTTACCAACATGTAACAGAGAGACAATCAGTATACACGTTAAGGTAAAGAGTAACCAGATAGCATACTATCATGTCGAGCAAAAAAGTCCTCCCTATATATGTCCCAGTATCCACTACAATATACATCCAATGTACAGTAATGGCCTCTAGGGCATACATATAACTAACACATACCTATTTCAAAAACTAACGAATCAGGAGTACTTTAAAGACAGGCAAAGGGATTCTACGGATATTTTCAAAAGACACATCTTTTCTTAAAAACACCGTAGCCTTTATTTTCCTAAAATCCCCGATTCGTCTTCTTTCAAATGGAAAAACAATATGACATGGATACATTGATGTAGATTCTGCACTGTTGTGTTTATTATTCATTTTGCCGCAGATTCTTACTATTTGCATTGCATTGCATGTTAAATATGTTTATTGTTGTATCAAATCCATGATGTCAGGACACCAGCACCATTATCGATGATGCATATGTTCCACGTACACCTGTTTGCCGGCTCACACACTTTATCATCGATAATTGCCATGCCACTACACTGTAGTACTGTTGCATTCAGGATATGACCCTTGCGTGGCATACTTGTGCACATACCTATTATACATTCATACTCGTGTACTTACATATTGTAAACTCATACTTATGCACATACCTATTGTACATTCATACTCGTGTACTTATATATTGTACACTCATACTTGTGCACATACCTATTGTACATTCATACTCGTGTACTTACATATTGTACACCCATACTTGTACACATACTCATTTGCACATATATAGATGATTCTCGCTTGATTTGGAGATTTGGGAACCGCAAGACACTCTTTAAAACCGATTCATTTTAAAAGAGCGGTTTCCCCCAATATGTGCATATTACTATTCCATGTTGCATGATATACTGATATGCTTACATTTCTTTTATATGTCGCATACATCATACTTTCTGATTATACGGATTGAGATATGTTGTTTCCATGATATTTCTGGATTTGGGAACCGTGGGTATTTTAAAAGAGAGTATGTATTGTTTTAAAAACCAGGTTACCCTTGATATGATATTTCAGTGCGTCCACCATGTGTTTTCTCGGTTTTGAGAGCGACATATGAAACCCGATTCGAGGAGAGGTAGGCACCGTCTGCGGGTACATGGTGGACCCAGTGAGGTACCCCGGGGCAAGAAAACTCGTATATGTTAGACGGTGAGCCTGGCAGGGGAGTACTACCTACCGGTGATTGTTTTGAGCTCGGCGGATATCTGGTGGATACGGACCGGAGTTAGGAGATGAGACGGGCCGATCCGGACTGACGGAGCCTTATGTATATGAGGATTTACGTGCCGATGCTAGGCACAGGTTTCATGATGTTTTTAGTGTCGATGTTTGACACTCAGGTTCCATGATTTGATATGTCGCGAGCAACACATGTTGATTTACATCCTCTTACTTCCATGCATATGCTTTATGATATTTACATGCATGATGCTTATTGTCATTGGGTGACACGTGGATGATTTTTACATACATATATTAACATTGATGACATTGATCACATAGTTGGACGAGATCCACATACATGATGACATTGATTACATAGTTGGATGATATCCACATACTTATAGACTTCATGATATAGTCGACATTGATCATATCTCATATTTATGATATGTTATTACCTGAGGCACTGACACGAGCACTTGGCACTACACTCATGTATAGATGTTACATTGCCACCTTATCATGCTTCAGACTTATTTATTTGAGATTTATATATATATATATGATCGTATTGACCTAGGATTGTGTCATATATACGATTTCTGCTCTGTGATGTTTTCTATTCACGAGTTAGCAACTCACCCCCGTTGTGTCACAGTTCTTGCAGGTTTTGCTGTACAGGTCCATTGCGGCTTCTGGCACACTGCTTCCCTTATGGGTGATTTGCTTGGGTAGGTGGGTTCTTTTGCATCAGAACCACCATTGTATATATATTATTCGGTTGTATCTAGTAATTCCATCAACCAAACTTATATATTGTTTCAGACTTAGAAAACCAGTTATGTATTATTTAGACCTTAGAGTCGCACGTTGTAGTATTATGGTTTTCATGCTGATTTTGAGTTTTCCTTGAGTTTTGATCCTCGCCCTTCAGCGTTGTATATTATACTGCTTGCGTTGTTGTGACCGTCGATTGACGAAGAGCTAGCTCCCGCTTGGGGATGCCTTTTATCATTGTATATATATTATTCATGCTGTACCCCGTTTGGGGCCAGTATTTACAAAGGAAACTCTGCCGAAATTTTCAGAAAAGATGAGACATTTTAAAAATGCATATTCGGCTTACTTATTTAAAAACCTTGCTTTTAAAACATATTTTCCTTACTTCTTAAAAACTAGTTTTCCTTATTTACTCCTTAAAATGGTTTTAGATTTCTGGGCTTTTGGCTTACTTGAATTAGATGGGGTCCTATAGACTTCATATGATTCAAGTGCCAGTCACGTGCTATTTCGGGTCATGACAAAGTTGGTATCAGAGTGCTAGGTTAACCTTGGTTCGAGTCTAAGTTTGACTATGCGGAGCCTAGAGCGTTTATATATGGGACTTAGGCTTGACCTTATGGAACTTAGACTTAGTCGAGGGGGTATTATACCAAAACTTTCATCACGTAGGATGACCCTTGGTTGATGGAGTAGGTAGCTTGAGTAGAGTGACGTACCGTACGTATGTTCCACGGCATACTTACGATACGCTACTCCACTTAAGAAATCTTAGGATGTACATTTCCTTGCACAGTATTATATTCATTCCTATGATCTATCCTCATCGATACTGGTTATGATTTTGATGCCACGATTACACGGGCAGAGAGAGCTACGGCTAGAGTTGCCTCAGCATGAGCTCGTCATGGACGAGGATTGACCAAGGCGCGATTCCATAGACATACGATTGCATAGAGAGGCGTCGTTTTAGTATGTTTTCGCGCCATGAGTGTTTGACAGATCGCTTTTACGAGATTTCTCGGACGTGCAGATCAGCACCAGAGGATCAGGCTACTGCTAGAAGCCAGCCAGGATGTGATGACCATTGATATATCGCTTATTCATGATGATTGAGGCGCTGTTCAGCATACAGACGAATGAGCCCGTTGTTGCTGCAAATGACGAGATATCGCCCAGATGATTGGAGCTACTGCATCTTGAGCATATACTTAGAGATATGATGGAAGGTCGCTAGTCATCCGAGGATGAATGACTAGGATATGTGGTTCGTTCGCTTACCCCGATGCGAGGTCATCAGATAGATTGATTCCAGCTAGAAACGACTTCACGCAGATTCGTTGAGAGTCGATAGAGACGATCGCATGTCAGGAACCCATTTCCAAGTTTAAAGTATTCGAAAGACAAAGCAGGTAATGCTATGGACCCTCTAGAAGAATGAAACCCTAACTCGACGTAATGACCATGGAACGCCTCCGAATCTTAAGGTTTGCGGTAGTTTAGCGGTGCCATTTGTGAGGCTTGGATTTGCCCTTCTACGGTTGGTCCACGGGTGCTGTGGCATATACTAGAATAATATTAAACTGTACTCAAGATGTTGATCTCTTGGGGGATTATGATGTTCTGAAGAATCGATCGGATGGTTCGACATCATTCGGATTTCATGTGATGTGACACATTGCTTAGGAGACTCCAAATACGAGTATAACCGTTGGAGCGCAGTCCATGCAGCCATAAGAAGACGAGTCCGAATCAGTCGACATTGGAACTGAGTGGAGTAAAGAGTTCGCGCGAGATTTCAACGAGATGACGTTCCACTCCGCTGACATCAGAGATGCGATACGCATACAGAGGCGTTGGTTATTGATATACCTTCCAGAAGGAGTCGCGATGAGTATACAGCCATTTCGGAACAAGAAACAGATATAAAAAAGATGATAACTTCCGGGCAATTCGGCAGAAACGAGATTAGAGAAAGACCTCGACAAGACCTTTCTGGAATACTACATGAGAAGACTTGGACTCAGGAGTGGTCATATTGCGCACACCAAGCAGGCCAGAGTTCGGCATCGTCGACGAGTAGTTGACCAGGTTCGGATAGAGGACCTCACCCAGATGCGTAGTGAATTGATCAAGAAAGGACGAGTATGGAGTATATCGCCGCAGGTTAGGACGAGTTCCTGAGGACGTGTTCGGCTAGATATCTTCCACAGAGTGATGAAGATACCGAGTTCGTGATTTCGAGTCCGCGTGAGAGACTTCGGATTGACCGTAGCCACGAACATTTGCATTGCGCAGATAGAGACATGACGTCGAATTGGACGATGATACAGACAAGTGAGACAAGAGGTTCGTGCGAGATGCTGACGAGCTGTTGTTACTCCCCATTGAGATTAAAGGTCGGATATGTCTACAGAGACATTGGGATGCGACCAGTTTCCGAGGGAATGCTGTGCTGAGAACGCAGATGTCCGGAGAGCGAGAAAAGATTATGCAAGAATACCAGCCTCCGTACAGTTCGGCTTAGGCGAGATCGGAAGAGACCTTGAGCAAGATTCCTTCCAGGACACTGCTGCGATGAGATTTGCACAAGGATCAGATGTGTAATGTGTATTCAGAGGACCAGAGGTCGGCGCCAGTGACGTGCTGCTTTACGAGTGGCCGTGAGGATTGACCGAGAGGTGACCGGAGAAGTGCCAGGACGGAATCGTCCCCGTTAGCACCTGACAGGGCAGATGAGCCGACGGATCATGAGATAGGTGATCCACAGAGAAGATAAGGGCCCAGAGACAGAGGACGCCAGACCGTGAGCAGGAGGAAAGTAGATACCTTGCGCTGCTAGCATTGGATGCAACGATACCTTCTCGACTGCGAAGGAGGATATATCGACGACGGTATTTATGATTTGTGATTTGGTGATTCGATTATCACGTATCTGTCACCTTGGATTTCGGTATTTTAGGCGATCTATTCGCATGATTTAGTCTTGATGGCTAAGTTCCATGATATTTGTTTTCGTGCACCATGGTTGCACCTACTGGATATTCATATTTGTGCACAATTATTGCACCTGATATCGTTTTTGTGCCTTGGTTGCACATGCTTATGACTTCATGGATTTCATACCGTTGGGTTGATTTTTGCACATGGTATGCACACGTTTTGGTTTTTACACTCGGTATAGCTTATATGTGCTTGTAGTGCATTGATATGTGTTTTGTGCACGCAGTTACACACGTTTATGATTTTTACACCTTGGTACACTCGGTGTTGGTATTTATGCATTTGAGTTATTGTTTGGGTTTTATGCACAGGATGCACTGTATTTGTATTTCTTGCACAGGATGCACCAGTTTTATATTTCGTGCATTTATTGCACCAGATTTATATTCCGTGCCTTTGTTACACCGGATTTATATTTTGTGCACTACGGTTGCACCTGACTTCGATTTGATGTCACTCGATATGTTGATTTTGATTTCATTCCTATGTTATGCATGCGATTTGACCTATGCCTTCGGCATCGTTTACATACACTTTTAGTGTTTTGATTTGATTTGTGCACGCTAATGCACACGGTTGTGAGATTATATATCACGGTATACCTGATTGGATTGAGCCGTAATGTATACCATCGATTTTGATTTTGATATTGATGTTGATTTCGTGCACTTTGTGCACTTCTTTTGGATTCTTGCGCATGATCGACACTTGATATTGAATTTCGTGATTTCGTGCATGATGGATGCACATGATTTAGATTTTATTCGTGCATAATGGATGCACCCGATTTGGATTTTCGCGCGTGTTGAGCGCATGTTTTGAGATGCGATTTTGGTGCACACCAGATGCACTAAATCGGGATTCTTCGTGCATGTCAGATGTACCTGATGTTGCTTTCAGGCATGCCCGTTGTCCTTGGCAGATGTTTTGTGCACACCCGTTGCACCTAGATGTTGTTTCTGTGCACATGTATGGAACATATATGGATTTTGATTTCCGTGCGCACCAGACGCACAGGGTATTCTCACATACATTTGGGATTTATTTCTGATGGAGCAGTACGTTTTTATGATATTTGCTATTGGTTTTCGTACTGAGCAGGACTAATCAGAGGACAGTACCTGGATATATTTTGCATGCATTGATAGTTATCGAAGGGATTTCCAAAAAGCGAGCTATAGTCTCAGTATTCACCTACGTGTCTGATATGACACGACGCGTTTGAAACAAGGAAACCCTTCTAAATTGTTTTCAAAATGGCGGAACGTACATATTAAACGAAAGATATATACATATATGGTTATTTTCTTACAATAGACGTCCGCCACTGTGCAGTGTTATGCGCATCGCACAGCGACTTAAAAAGGTTTGGCATGCATTTCCTTCAGATATTTACATATATAGATTGGATGTCTACATGTATGTTTTGATGTATTTCATATTGGTTTTGTTTTGGATTTGACATTTGTGTCTTTACCATGACTCCGATGATTGCAGGATGCTTGACGGAGTTTCGATTTTGAGTTACCTGCTCATTATTCATGCGCACGCATTGTGCTATGATGCGTCTTATGTATTGATGATTTCGGAGCCCGACGACTTGGACTTTCTATTGAAATGTTTTAGAATTTGGGGGTTTAAAATTTAAATTCGGGGACCGAATTTCTTTAAGGGGGGAAGATTGTAACATTTGAAGAAAATAAAATATTATTTTTGGGGGAATTTTTAAAATTTAATAATAAAATATTGAATATTTTAATAAGGCGGTATAATTAAATACCGATAAATGGGGAAAATTTGGAAATTTATAGAAATTATTATAAGAGGGTGTTTTATGTGAATTACGCCATTTTTAAGTTTTTATGATTAATTAGATGCTAATATAGTGCTTATCGCGATTAAAAATCGCTAATCGCGTTTAAGCTTGTTTTGTGCAAAACATACACCTTATCTTTTCTTCAACACTTGTTGCATTTCCTACATGTTTTGGGTGCATGGCTTGTTATTTTAGGGTTACTATTGAAGAGAGAAGGAAAAATTGAAAAGAAAAAGAAAAGAATAGAATATGTAGGCATGGGCATGAGAGAGAAAGGTGAGGGATTGTGTTTGACTTGGTCTTGAGTCATCCCCCTTCATCATTTGTTTCCCTCATTTCCTCTCCCCTCCTTTGTCGTTGCTGCTGCTGCTGCTACACCCTCTCTCCTTCTTCATAAAATCCCCCAAACCACCATGAAAATCAACTCAAAACCCAAACCCCATTTCACGAAAAAGATGCACAAGCTCAAGGGAAGCATATTGGACCAAGAAAGCAAGGATTTTGGCCACTTAGGGCAACTCAAGAATTTTCTTGAGTTGCCAAATGAGGTATTTTCTGAACCATAAGCTTAGTGTTTCCATTACTTTTACCCCCATGTTAGATTAGAACCGATATCGGGTGGTTTGGGTGAAGTTTGAAAACTCTAGTTAGGGTTATTGGAAATTGAAAGTTGTGATGGGAAATTGAGCTCAGTAGAGGCCTCACAAACCCCCTAGTGCTAGAATTAAGACCTAAACCAGAGACTAAAATCCCGGAATACGGATTTAGAAAAGCCGATATCGGGAAATTGTGAATTCTGTGGATGTAAAATGGAATCTGCTATCACCCCGAGACTCTGAAAATTATTTTGCAAACACAAAGAGATGTGCAGGCACCCAGGAAACTAACCCCAAGACCCCAGCCCCTGGTTCCATTCCTTGGCCGCAGATTTATTCTGCCTGGCCGCAAATTGCGGCCAGACCTAGGCCATTTGGCCTCGTGTTGGTTCTGTGGTCCCCTAGTCAGTAAAATAGACCCCTGGCATATACAAAATTGTCTGATTTGACCTAGGGTAGAATCTGGAGCCTTTTTCCTGAGTTGCTATTTTGATTCGGGTTTCATTTTGCGTACTTTAAATTCTGGATTTGCGTATTTATGTTTTACCTCGATCACTTGACGTTTGTACGACGATATTGAGGGTTGTTTGATGGTTGTGAAAGCGTAGTCCATTGGTTCTAACCTATAGGCCTTAGCGCGTCGTTTCGTTTTCTCGATATGATTTTAAGGTACTTTTGCGATTGTGTTACCATGTAGGTACCTTCTCGAGGGATTCATACGAGGAAGAAGATGAAGGCGACATCGACACCGACACGCAGGATGCAAGGTGAGTAGATTATATCTACGGGGGAAGTCGGGTGGATGGCGTATAGCATCCCCACAGTTCGATGCTTAGTATGCTAGATATATACTATATATATATATGATAGCGTTATATGTGACTTGGATATTCAGATGTGATTAGGTGTATTATGGATAGAATAGGGTTTAGATGTAAACTAGTATAGTTTCCTAGATACGAACCCTAGAATAGGTTTACACCCACACGCACACACATGCTTATTTGCTATACATATACTTGGATGATGAGGATAGTGGATGATATTTGGAGATGAGTCGATGAGATTGGGCATAGTGCCATGAGATCGGTGATATGATGTGATTCGTATTTGGGATACGACATGAGATTTTAGCGGGTCTTTGGACGTGTGTTTCACACACGTATTTATATTTATATAGATGGTATCGATTTGTACTAGACTTCGATCAGTACCCCAGATCATGAGATATGATGATAAGGATCCCAGATAATTGATAAGATGAATGTGATATTGACCCGTACCCAGCTTTTGGGATGCCGTATGATGATTTACCGCACGAGCTTTATATTGATGATAGATCTGCACTCTTGACTCGAGGATTTCATATGATATTGTATCGTACGCGGTACCTTTGAGGAGGGATCACCGACTGTTATATTTATATATATATATACATATATATATACATATATATATATATCGACTCAGATTTAGGTGGTTTCCATACCCCTCCTGATTGACTTATTAGTTAGAGCTGTGGTTTTGCTAGTAGATATTAGGCTAGGCCGATGTCATACCTATTTCAAAAACTAACGAATCGGGAGTACTTTAAAGACAGGCAAAGGGATTCTACGGATATTTTCAAAAGACGCATCTTTTCTTAAAAACACCGTAGCCCTTATTTTCCAATAACCCCGATTCGTCTTCTTTCAAATGGCAAAACAGTATGACATAGATACATTGATGTAGATTCTACACTGTTGTGTTTATTATTCATTTTGCCGCAGATTCTTTCTGTTTGCATTGCATTGAATGTTAAATATGTTTATAGTTGTATCAAATCCATGTTGTTAGGACACCAGCACCATTATCGATGATGCATATGTTCCACGTACACCTGTTTGCCGGCTCACACACTTCATCATCGATAATTGCCTTGCCACTACACTGTAGTACTGTTACATTCAGGATATGACCCTTGCATGGCATACTTATGCTCATAACTATTGTACATTCATACTCGTGTACTTACATATTGTACACTCATACTTGTGCACATACCTTTTGTACATTCATACTCGTGTACTTACATATTGTACACTCATACTTGTGCACATACCTATTGTACATTCATACTCGTGTACTTACATATTGTGCACTCATACCTATTGTACATTCATACCCGTGTACTTACATATTGTACACTCATACCTATTGTACATTCATACTCGTGTATTTATATATTGTACGCTCATACTTGTACGCATGCCTATTGTACATTCATACTCGTGTACTTCCATATTGTACACTCATACCTATTGTACATTCATACTCGTGTACTTACAGATTGTACACCCATACTTGTACACATACTCATTTGCACATATATAGATGATTCTCGCTTGATTTGGAGATTTGGGAACCGCAAGACACTCTTTAAAACTGATTCATTTTAAAAGAGCGGTTTCCCCCAATATGTGCATATTACTATTCCATGTTGTATGATATACTGATATGCTTACATTTCTTTTATATGTCGCATACATCATGCTTTCTGATTATACGCATTGAGATATGTTGTTTCCATGATATTTCTGGATTTGGGAACCGTGGGTATTTTAAAAGAGAGTATGTATTGTTTTAAAAACCCGGTTACCCTTGATATGATATTTCAGTGCGTCCACCATGTGTTTTCTCGGTTCTGAGAGCGACATATGAAACCCGATTCGATGAGAGGTAGGTGTTCATACCAGAATATTGCATTTTATACCGCCCATTCTTACGCTCGTTTGTTTATAGGCAGGTGCTCTTGATCAGTGTTTGCTACATATTTGCAGAATACTGGTTCTCAGCTCTAAACAGTGAAATCCATGGAAAAGTACGACAAATTCCGGATTACAGCCAACAACAGATAAAACACGGGTCTCTACTCTCTATCCGTGTGTTCCACATACCAGTTTAAGGGACAAAATGGCAAATCGATTGTCATTTTCATGCACAAAGCTCAATGTCAACACAAGATCCAAGAAATCTACGCGGAGCTCGAGGAAATCATGGCAAAAGATCCACATCACATCACCCTTTGTTCTACTGAAATTCTGGAAGAATTGTGAAGAGTTTCTGAGAAAAGTCATATACCACACAGAAGAGAACTACAAAACAAGGGATACGACAAAAGATGAAGTCACAATCTCTCTAAATGGCCGCGGTTCCGCGGCATAAGCGCGCTTAGGCCGCGGAACCGCGGCCGTATAGGCTCTTCTCTCAGTTGTTTTCTTGGGACAGTTTGGTACTTTCATATGGACCCAGATTATTGCCCTAGGTTTCCATTTCACTGCCTATAAATACCCCAGATCTGAGCCAAGCCAAGTGTTAATTTCTTTAGTCTCTTTTTGCTAGTTTTAGTTCTTCTTCTTCTTCTTCATCTATCCTCCATGAAGATTGTAGTGAGAGCTTTTTGAGTGGAAGATCAATGAAGATGAGGGTTTTTGTATCATTCTCTTTTGTTTAGTTTCCCCTTGAGATTTTTGCTTCCTCTTGATCTTTCAACCTCTTCATTGAGCTTGAAAGGTTAAGGGTTAGTTATTGATCTCAAGGGTTGTATTTTCTTATGGAATTAGTGCTTCATTTCACATGCGTTCTTTACCCTTCTCTTGATCTTGCAACCTCTTGATTGAGCTTGCAAGTTTAAGGGTTGGCTATTGATCCCATGCTTGTCTTGAGTTCTAGTTTCTAGTTTTCTTTCTTGCTTTTTATTACTTGCTTTTTATTACCTTACTTTACTTACTTGCAATTTAATTCCATGCCCTTACTTACTTGTAATCTTTTCTTTTCTTTGTTCTTTTTGTTCTCTCTTTTTGGTTCTTTTTGTGAATGATTATAATTATCGTTGTTAAGAACAAATACGGTATTGTAAGTTAATGTTTCTTTGCTCATTTCCTTTTCCCGTTATTTTCCATTGAACTCCGCCCAAACGTTACGCAAGCGCTCCGTTAGGCACCTTACCCTACCAAGTTAACGGTGATTCCTAACCGCGACCGGTTGCGTTCGGTTTGGCCGGAGGCGAAAGCAAGAGACAAGAACGGAAGGACAAGGGTAAATAAGCCGGATTCCACGAATACCATGCTTAAATCCCCTAATTCACGTTGTTGCCGATTGCTCTTGCTTCAATTAGTCAAGACTCGGCTCAAAGGTTTTGAGTACGGATTTCTTTAGCTTACAATTTCGTATCTTTTTCTTAACAACTTCATACTTGCATATAAAACACATAGGTTAGTTTGAACAAACACATACAAATTCTTTATTGACTCGTCTAAGACAAGAACGGACATACAACCATCTCCCTGTGGATCGACCTGTGCTCAAACGGCTAGCTGCATAGCGACACCGTCCTGATCGCGGTAAACTTTAGAACTTTGAACATCCGACACGCCAAAAGCGTGCGATCAAATGGCGCCGTTGCCGGGGAGACGTTAGCGTATTTTCTTTCTTGTTATTCGGGTTAATATTCTTTTTGTATATATTTATAAATAAAAAAAATCTTTTTGTTTTTTTTGATAATTTTTGTGAGCAAGTTTGGAGATTTTTGCGGATTTGCAAACGACGATTGTGGGGAGCAAAGTGTACGTTCAAGGCTAAAGTGATTGCAAAGTACAGTGCCAAAGATCCGGGTACTTTGACCCGCGCAAGCGAACTTTTCAAGCTTACCGGATTTGATTCAACGGGGGTTTCCTAACCCAAAAACTTAACGGTACGTACTTTACTAACACCTTCTTCTCAAATCCGACGCATCCAATATATTATTCTTTGCAGGATTCTTTGCAAGTTCGCTAGCAAACGCTAAAAATTGACTAACCCGTTTTTGTTGCAGTGCCGTGCTTAAACTAAAAAAATGATTGTTTAATTCTTTATAGAATTTTTATTGAATTGCGCATTACATACATTAATACGGACTTAAGGGCAAGCGAACCCCACAACATACGGTAAAGGATTTAATCACCTTTTCCGTGGCCCACAAACCACGAACTCGAGCATAACGTTTACCCGCACAAAATTTAAAAGAAACTGGACTTTAAGCCTTAAGGACTTCGCGCTCACTAGGAGAAGTTAACTGTGTTTAGAACCTCTCTTAATAGTATATTGTTTACGGGGTGTCTAGGAAAGTGTTAACGGCGAAACTGCCAAAAGAGAAAGGGTTATTTAATTAAGGAACTTCGCAAAAGCGTTGGAAAACCTCCCCTTATCTCTGCACTTACCTGGCCTCGTGATCAGTGTATCTTGAGCCCGTTTCTCGACACAGTTTTACTTCGACAATCAAGTTCTGGAGCAGGTCTAATTGACCTAGGTGAACCCTAGAACGATTAGGTGTGTGGTATTTTTGTGTCGTGATTGTTTTTGTCCATATTCTTTTTGTGTGTATATTTCTTTCTTTTGTTAATAACTAACTAAAAAAAAATTTAAAAAAAAAAAACACATTCTTTTTCCCCTTCTTTTCTCTTCCTTTCTTTTCTTCTCTCTTCATATCATGGGTACCCCACCTCGCAAAACTCTTGCCGAACTTTGGTACCCACAACCAGACATTACTTCTTACGGTTTTTGCTTTGGCCGAACATCGAACGACCCCTCCATGCCCAAAGTTTCACTGAATGATCGCATAGCAGCGTCTAGGACAAACACTTGCACTCCGCAATCCACTTTGTATCAACCTTTTCAACCTTCCCCACCCTCTTATGTTGATACCCCATTTGCAAGTCGTCCTTTGTCCGTCGCTGAACATATTGCACAATCTCGTAGCCGATCTTTCACTCCTTTCACCGCTTCAAATTATTGGGATCAACAATTCCATTCACCTTCTTATCCAAATGTTGATCCCGCTCCTGTCCAGCCATTCAATTCCTACCAGTCCTACCCGACTTTTGCACATTCCCTAGACATTGCTTCTGAACCGCCACTTGGGAGTTTTCAGTATCCAAATATCTTTGAATCTTTTACTGAAACCCCTTCGCAACCCATGTCTAGTCTGGAACAGTCATTGGAAGACTTTAGGGTAGCGTCAAGCCAACAGATGATGGATTTGAATGCGTCCATGGCCGCTCTCATACAACCTACTGACCCGGTAGCTAGTTTCTAACTAGCTCCTAATTTTCCAATGTATGAAGAGGCGGTAGGACAGGTCGAGAATTTGAGCGGAGAGAGTGAGCTGTACACCCTTCCAAGTCAAACCTACCCGCCACAAATTGAATCCCACAACTCCTGTGTTGAAAGTCTATCAAGTGTCCCACATGATTTATCAATTGAAGATAGAATGATTAATGAGTTGTGCGACTTTGTAGTATTTGATTTACCCGATTGTGAAGGGACCTTGCCAAGTGAAACCACACCCAATCCTTTTGACCTCTACGCCTCCACTCTAGAATCTAAATTGATTGATATCCATACTTTTGTTGAGGTGTCTGAGAATATAGATTTTCACTTGATTGAGGATATTGACGCGGGGAATATTTTGGATGATAAACCCATAGATTTGGCTGAGTATTTCTCTTCAAATCATCATCCCGAGTCATTAAACGTTTTTCCCGAACCCCATATGCGTCTGGATTTTGAAGAGAAGTGCATGGATGTGCTAAATTTTGAGGAAAATTTTGAGGATAGTTTTGAGGATGAACCAGTTTTGCTTGATGAGTCGGATTTTCCAATTCATCCTGTTCCTTCCACTGACTGTGTACACCCTCCTGAACCTTTAACCGATAACCTTCCTAAACCACTTCCCTCCATCCTTTCCATCGTTCCGACCTGGCAAGAAACCATATCACTTCCATTTCCATTGTCTGGTTTACCAAGTTCGGCATACCCATGGTTTCTCACGAATCTTGAGGGATTTGACCCCATTTCTCGACGGGTTAATATATTAGCACAATCGCTTTTCACAGATCGGTCATCACAAATTGTGCTAATTTATTCGCTCCATTTTCACCCTCAAGTTCGTACTCCATTTCTTTTTCCCTTCCGCCATTCTTCTTCTTCTCATATATCGAGACCGTATTCCGCTTCTATTGTAAGTGCACGGCGGCGCCCCGGTCGTCAATCCGACGACCAAATGCGGAAACGGTGGTAAACTTAAAATTTTGCGGACTTAGCAAACCGGCACCACAGCGCACTAAACCCGGATCGGGCCATTAAACTAAATCTAGCTAACTACAAAGAAAAGGGAAGAGATATACCGAGTTATCCGAGTCCTCCGGTCTTCTCGTTGCCGTCCCGATCTCCTGCGGAAACTCCGGTGGTCGCCTCCTCGCCGGAAGGGCACCACGTAGCCGGATTCTTTTACGGGCTCCCACCTCTATACCGAGGCAACTCGGGCGCGAAGTTGGCTAGCCGACGCGTCCAAGATTTGCTGTAGAATAGTATAGTAAACTTGTCTCTTGGGGTTATGAGGTTGCCATGATGGAGGAATTTTTAAGCATAAGAATTTTTCAAGGATGCTTGCTAAAAAGGAAATGGAGCATCCAAGAAAAGAGCTCGGCCAAGGAAAAATTGCTCACTGGAAAATTGTTGCAAGTAGTGATCAGTTGTTCATGAATTAAACCATTCTTAAAAGCAATTCCCACCTCACAACAGCACACTCACTAAAGGGGGCCCACGAAATTGAATCATGCAAGAAAGAATTTCCCATCACAAATTAAACCTCTCTCACTCCACTCCTAACAGCAAAATGGCCGGCCCCAGCACATAAAGTGGGTGGAAAAAGAAAAGAAGGAATAATTCAAGATGCATGAACAAAAATAATCTCACATCTAAAATCACCATCTCATAAATGCAAGGGAATGACCAAAATAGAATCTAATGATGAGAAAGCAACAATATGCAAGGAAGCCCTCCACTAATGGTTATTTGCAAACTGGCAAATAACCCCCCTCCATCGAATAGTCCGGCCGGGAAGGAAAAAGAGAAAACGGGCCGGAACGGAATGTAAACTGGCAACCCCCAGAAAATCGATCCTGTAATAAATTACAGAAAAACCCCGCTACTGTAAATACATGCCCGCATTTGTATTCCCACTGAACACAAATGCAAAGAGACAAAACTACACTATCTAATACTAAGATCCGGCTTAAGCCAAAGCCGGCTAGTAAAAACCGTCCGATCACGATCCGTGCAATACCGCACGTATCTGATCGAACCCTGCCATGTCTCCATACGGCCTCTACAGCGTTTCGCCCGAAACTTGAGTAACTGTCTGTGTGGTGGACTCTAAAGACTCGTCAATACTATGGCTGTGGATTTAACCACTAGCACGTCAGAGGTATAAGCCAATACGTGACGGGCCACCAGCTATTGACCAAAAGGGACGTCGATGAGGAAGCTCACCCCGACACCCAACTGAGCATGTCAGTGACAATATCCGTACAGTCCGGTCCGTTCGTCTATGAGCATCGCATGGCGGGCCTAGGGGGTTGGTAAAAGTCAGACCCCCAAAAGCGGTACAAGTCGTGTCGGAGTGTAGCCCAGAACACCCTGAGATACTACTGGAATACCTACCAGCAAATCACCTGCCTTGGCCAAGGACTTTTCATGTTCTGGCTCTCCTAGAAACAGCACGACCTCACCCCCGTAAACCGGGAGAGACGAACCCCTGAAGATCCGCTCACTGCCTCCATGTGGCTCGGGACTGTACCCAACTAAAACCTGTTTGCACGACTCCTTTGAGCCGTGGTAGGGTAGTAATCAAAGTACAGTGGGAACTCACACGAGACAAATGACGATCTCAGGTCGATGAACTAACCTGTACACATGTCACCAGGGAACTGCTATCTGACGTCTGGTATAATCCCAACTAGCAGGTTCCCGGCGAGTCCTGTCCGGTGTACTCATAACCCAATGAGCACCTGTATATATCTTAGGTGAACCAACTGACACCAGTGGCTTGTGAGACCGGCCACCGCCCCTCGTCGGGGTCTCGACTGTATACACTAGTCTACTAATGGAGTATCGATGCCCTATCTCGAAACTCCTACGACTAGGGACCTTTTAAGGATAAGCTTATAGACCCCCAGCTCCCACTTATATGATCGCCCTCATACTGCTGGTGGTCAAGCAAGAATCCTAGGGGCTCTATCAACGTGTAATAGCGACGTGTCAGGTCACCTAAAGCAGTACACGATGATAAAGGTAAACCAGATAGCATACTATCATCACGAGTAAGACTGTCCTACCGGGATAGGTCCTCCCTCAATCATTACAATCACGTACCTGTGACCTAATAATTGACTCTGAGGGCACTATCTCCAACATCTATCCCATTACGGTTTCGCGTATTTCCCATTTCTTTTCTCTACACCTTCTTTCACCAGCCACTGCTTTATAGCGATAAAATCTTTGAATGGTTGGTGCTCACTTTTGGCCTGTGTAAAGCCCTGTATAGCTTCATACTGTTCTTTCCCCCCCCCCAGATCCTGAACTTTATCGCTTAACAGTGGAAACACTGTTTTACTTAAGTTTGGGGGGGGACTCTTTTTTTGTATATATTTTTTGTTTTCCTTTTTGTTTTGTATATAATTTGTTTCTAAGGAGCGCCGAAAATTTTGACCCTCTTGGTGTAGCCTGACAGTGAGGGCACTGTCAAGTTTAAGTTTGAGGGTGTGCTCGGTAAGCTTTCTTCCTTCGCATTCATTTGTATATTTTGCATTTGCATACCTTATTAAAAACCCACAAAAATTGAAATTTTTTCCAAAAATATAAAAACTTTGTCGTCAAGTTAGCTAATAGGGTAACTTAGATCTTTATTCCGAAAGTTTAGTTGATATATTAGAATAACTAAATTCTAGGCTTAGGAATTGAAAACCCTAAAAATAACCCTCATTCTGTCTAACTTTGGTAAGTATACGTCCTTACAATTTTTGAGTTCAGTTCTTGAGTTAAGTCAAGATGACGGGAAAGTATTGAAGCTTTACTGAAAGATAAGTCTGAAAAATAATTTCTTTTCTTGAGTTCAAATTTAGAAAGTATATACCCTACAACTGCACTTACACGCACCTTGAAACTTGGGATAGTAGAGGATACCTAGAAATACTCTTGTCTGAAAGCCTAGTATGAAAGAAAAACGGTATTTAAAGCTAAACACCAAAAGAGCATGTTGAAAAATATATCCGGTCTTGAAAAAGAAAAAGAAAAAGAAAAAGAAAAAGAAAAAGAAAAATGAATAAAGTCAAGACCTAGAAACTGCTATTTACGCTTTAAAGTTCACACATTCAGTAATCGGTCGTTAGTGCCTCAAGAAGCATTAATAGTCGCATGAAAGGTGTGTGACCAAATCCGTCCATCCTTAATGAAAAGAAGTAATATTAGGTATTAGGGCAAGAGTATTATAGCTTGAATTGAATTCTTGAGTGTAGGGGTGCAAATATACACACACGTAGGGGTATACAATCGATGTTTGGATAAAAGATAGAAATAAAGAATAAGACTTGTGTTTTCTGTAAAGTTGATAAAAATCCATGATTTGAGGCCGCACTTTAGAAGGAAAACTCAGGAGAACCAAGGTTAAATAGATAGGAGGTGTGAAAAATAAGGGCTGGATATTTCTAACTTAGGATGATAGAATTTCTAACGTAAATACTAAACTATAGGACTAGAATCGACGTTAACTTATGACACTAGCTTGATGGGATTTTGTGGGTGTAATCCGCTGAAAACCCTCAGGAGACAACACTCCTCCTACTAGGGACACCTAGAGGTTTAACGGCTTGTTGCACGCGCTCAGTGCAATCGCGTTCCCTGTGAAAGTGCGGTTAGGACTTCTTTTTTGTGAATAATTGATTTTGCTCAGGACGAGCAAAAGTTAAGTTTGGGGGTATTTGTTCATACCAGAATATTGCATTTTATACCGCCCATTCTTACGCTCGTTTGTTTATAGGCAGGTGATCTTGATCAATGTTTGCTACATATTTGCAGAATACTGGTTCTCAGCTCTAAACAGTGAAATTCATGGAAAAGTACGACAAATTCCGGATTACTGCCAACAACAGATAAAACACGGGTCTCTACTCTCTATCCGTGTGTTGCCACATACCAATTTAAGGGACAAAATGGCAAATCGATTGTCATTTTCATGCACAAAGCTCAATGTAAACACAAGATCCAAGAAATCTACGCGGAGCTCGAGGAAATCAAGGCAAAAGATCCACATCACATCACCCTTTGTTCTACTGAAATTCTGGAAGAATTGTGAAGAGTTTCTGAGAAAAGTCATATACCACACAGAAGAGAACTACAAAAAAAGGGATACGACAAAAGATGAAGTCACAATCTCTCTAAATGGCCGCGGTTCCGCGGCATAAGCGCGCTTAAGCCGCGGAACCGCGGCCGTATAGGCTCTTCTCTCAGTCGTTTTCTGGGGGCAGTTTGGTACTTTCATATGGATCCAGATTATTGCCCTAGGTTTCCATTTCACTGCCTATAAATACCCCAGATCTGAGCCAAGCCAAGTGTTAATTTCTTTAGCTTCTTTTTGCTAGTTTTAGTTCTTCTTCTTCTTCTTCTTCTTCTTCTTCTTCTTCATCTTTCCTCCATGAAGATTGTAGTGAGAGTTTTTTGAGTGGAAGATCAATGAAGATGAGGGTTTTTATATCATTCTCTTTTGTTTAGTTTACCCTTGAGATTTTTGCTTCCTCTTGATCTTTCAACCTCTTCATTGAGCTTGAAAGGTTAAGGGTTAGTTATTGATCTCAAGGGTTGTATTTTCTTATGGAATTAGTGCTTCATTTCACATGCGTTCTTTACCCTTCTCTTGATCTTGCAACCTCTTGATTGAGCTTGCAAGTTTAAGGGTTGGCTATTGATCCCATGCTTGTCTTGAGTTCTAGTTTCTAGTTTTCTTTCTTGCTTTTTATTACTTGCTTTTTATTACCTTGCTTTACTTACTTGCAATTTAATTTCATGCCCTTACTTACTTGTAATCTTTTCTTTTCTTTGTTCTTTTTGTTCTCTCTTTTTGGTTCTTTTTGTGAATGATTATAATTATCGTTGTTAAGAACAAATACGGTATTGTAAGTTAATGTTTCTTTGCTCATTTCCTTTTCCCGTTATTTTCCATTGAACTCCGCCCAAACGTTACGCAAGCGCTCCGTTAGGCACCCTACCCTACCAAGGTAACGGTGATTCCTAACCGCGACCGGTTGCGTTCGGTTTGGCCGGAGGCGAAAGCAAGAGACAAGAACGGAAGGACAAGGGTAAATAAGCCGGATTCCATGAATACCGTGCTTAAATCCCCTAATTCACGTTGTTGCCGTTTGCTCTAGCTTCAATTGGTCAAGACTCGGCTCAAAGGTTTTGAGTACGGATTTCTTTAGCTTACAATTTCGTATCTTTTTCTTAACAACTTCATACTTGCATATAAAACGCATAGGTTAGTTTGAACAAACACATACAAATTCTTTATTGACTCGTCTAAGACAAGAACGGACATACAACCATCTCCCTGTGGATCGACCCGTGCTCAACCGGCTAGCTGCATAGCGACACCGTCCTGATCGAGGTAAACTTTAGAACTTTGAACATCCGACACGCCAAAAGCGTGCGATCAGAAGGCACTGTCTGCGGGTACATGGTGGACCCGGTGAGATACCCCGGGGCAAGAAGACTCGTATATGTTAGACGATGAGCCTGGCAGGGGAGTACTACCTACCGGTGATTGTTTTGAGCTCCGCGGATATCTGGGGGATACCGACCGGAGTCGAGAGATGAGACGGTACGATCCGGACTGACGGAGCCCTATGTATATGAGGATTTACGTGCTGATACTAGGCACAGGTTTCATGATGTTTTCGAGTGTCGATGCTTGACACTCAGGTTCCATGTTTTGATATGTCGCGAGCGACACATGTTGATTTACATTCTCATACTTCCATGCATATACTTTATGATATTTACATGCATTATGCTTATTGTCATTGGGTGACATGTGGACGATTTCCACATACATATTTTGACATTGATCACATTGATCACATAAATGGACGAAATCCACATACATGATGACATTGATTACATAGTTGGATGATATCCACATACTTATAGACTTCATGATATAGTCGATATTGATCATACCTCATATTTATGATATGTTATTACCTGAGGCACTGGCATGAGCACTTGGCACTATACTCATGTATAGATGTTACATTGCCACCTTATCATGTTTCAGACTTATTTATTTGAGGTTTATATATATATCTGATCGTATTGACCTAGGATTGTGTCATATATATGATTTCTGCTCTGTGATGTTTTCTATTCACGAGTTGGAAACTGTCACGACCCGAAAGTACGGAACGTAACCGGCACTTAGATTACGAAGCGTCTAGAGGCGCAACGTAACCTAAGTAAGCCGAAGCCCAGAAATCTAAACCATAAAAAGAAGAAGAAGTAAAGGAAAACATGTAGAAAACAAGTTTAAAAGCAACATCCAATTTTCTCAAAAATTTCGGCGGAGTCTCCTTTGTAAAAACTGGCCCCAAACGGGTACAAACAAGAATAATATATATGCAAACAATAAAAAGCATCCCCAAACGGGAGCTAGCTCTATGCCAAAAGGCGGAAACAACCACATCAATGCACAATAGTATACAACGCCAAAGGGCGAGGCTCAAAACTCAAAAGAAAACAAAACCACCAAATATCATAATAATACAAGCGTGGCTCTAAGGTCGAAATAAACAACTGATCCAGTAAACTATCAAATAATACAAGTTTGGTTGATGGAGCTTTCTAGATACAAATGAAATAATAAAAGTACAATGGCGGTCCAGATACAAGTGAACCAACCTACCGTGCAAATCACCCTGAGTGAAAAGATGTGCCAGCAAGCTGCCAAGAAAACCTGTACATCGAACCTGTAATAAAATTTGGCACAACGAGGGTGAGTTGCCAACTCGTGAGTAGAAGATATCTGCGAAAAGAAATCGAATGCACGACGTTGTCCTAGGTTATAATAATATACTAATATACTACTAGTCATCAAGTAAAGACAGGATAATAAGCTAAGTGTTAGTGCAAATGCTCCGTGCTCGTATCAGTGCCTTATATAGAACTATGTCATGTGAATGAGTATGCATGCACCATGAATGTGAAATAACCAATCCTGAAATCAAGATATATCTGTATAAGAAATCTTTAACTTTTATCATGGTAAAATGTGTATAGAAATCTGAAATATCAACGATGAAATCCATGGAAATCCGTGTCAAGCATCGACACAAAACATGTAAATCTCAAGTCTCAATACCTCATAATCTCAATGTCTCATAGTCTCAATATCTCGGGCACCGTCAGTCCGGATTGGCCCATATCATCAAATCTCACGATAACGGTCGGTATCCTCCGGATATCCGCCGCGCCAGACATCACCGGTAGGTAGTCCTCCCCTTCCAGGCTCATCGTCTACAACTCGATCTTCTTGCCCCGGGATACCATACCGGGCCCACCATGCACCCGAGACGGTTCATCCACTCCTCGAATCGGGTCTCGAAATCCAACAGAAAACATGAAATCTCATGGTGGACGACACATACATTACGAGAAAACCGCATCTTATGTTTTAAAAAGAGAGGAGGAGAGAGAGAGAAGTTTTTATATATTCTTGCGGTTTTCCCCAAAAATCCAAAAATCTCATAGAAATCCAAAATCCCAAAATCATGAGTAAGTATATGATAAATGTCGGCATATGCCCCATAATACTGCATAATAACATGAAAATGCGAATGCATGAAATGTCTAAGTAATAAATACCATGTCTATACTAAAAACAGAGAGTAATCACAATATTATATCGATCTAGCTGTTAGCTGATTGTATCAATAAAAGATAATATGATCTAAAGTGTACGTGACATAGCAATTACCGATGATGATGTGTGTGAGCCGGCAAATAAGTGTGCGTGGAATATGCGCATCATCGGTAATGGTGCTGGTGTCCTAACAGGCAAAGTTTTATTCTGATTACAGAAACATATGAATGAACATGCACCATTATGATTACGGTATGAATGTAAAGACGGATGTGTAATAACCACTCATCTGTGATATACAAGTATAACTACAACTATATTACTCGAGCCTAAACTAGTGTCCATCTAACCTCCGAAGGAACTAAACCTAAGAAACTAGTCAATAAGAAATAAGAGTCCACCTAAGGTCTGAATCCCTATCTCTAATAGTCGGAGATCCAGCCTCAATAGCGTCACGTACGTAGTACGGTTTTCTCGAATCAAGAGTGTGGATCAATCATCATATCTATGCCTCATACGGTAAAATCCATCGTACGGCATCCCAATATCGGGGTACGGGTCAAGTATCACCTACGTGTCTCATCATTCGTATAATATCATCATCAACACATGTCAAGATCAAGGTGCTATACTGTAATCGCATACATCAATCATATATCATTGTCAACATAAATATACATCGTTAATTTATCCTCAGAAATATCATGTCATATGTATCATATTGTGATTAAGTCACACTTAGATCATATCGTAATCAAGTCACACCTATATGATATCGTAATCAAGTCACACATATATGATATCGAAATCAAGTCACACATATATGATGTCGTAATCAAGTCACACCTATATGATATCATATCAGAATTTCACGCACAGGTTACGGTCCGGGTTCTATTTTAGAGTCCCATATACTTCAATATCATCACCACCCTTTATTATTTATGTATACCTATTCATTATCTCATTTCCTAATGATCCGCTAACATCATAACACGACCGTAAATCCAAGAATCATGGCATCAAGCCCAGTTATATTGTTTCATCCCCGTGTATCATATCACATCCTTGTATCACATATACGTATTGTGTGTGTGTGAATATATATATATATACACACACACACACACACCTAGTCCTATATATATACACATACACGTATACACCACGTCGAGTCTCAGTGTGTGCGTGTGTGTATCTACCTGAAACCTACGAATCTCCTCCAAGATATTCATCCAAGAAATTTTATATGAATGAAAACAAAAACTCTCATCTCACATAAAACCCCCGGCTATTCAAAACGCGATGATCCAATATAACATATCCAGCAATACATAACATCACATGTCATCAACGTAAGTAAATATGCGCATCCCAATTGTCGTTGACATATAGCAACGAAACCGGCGATATCACATATTACACTTACGGTCGCAGAAAAGAAAGTGTAAAACTACAACAGTTGGAATCCGCAACCTCCTTAGACATCGCATGCCTAATAATTATAAACTCCGCATTTTAGTTTCTATATCGAAAACACTTTTCAATATCTAGTCGGGCAATTCAACAAGATTCCCGATAAACTGATCGAATGCTCGTCGCAAACTTTAGTAGGCGGCCGCACCCCCGATACCGTCGATGAAGTGCACCAAGGCGGAACACCGCTACCGCGAGCACCCGAACGGATGCTTTTGGCGACGGGGTTCTCCTACAGTCACTTGGTCGGGGCTATGGGGCATGGCTGACTATTAAGTTTACCCGGCAAGTATCCGCGTACGCTACGTGATTGCAACAGAATTTTAATCACATCAAAATTCCGTGGCAACCGATCAAGTGAGACTAAAGTGCTATGTTTATAACATTCATATTAGTTATCTTATAACTACTTGTGGATTCCAAATATTGTATCACATTCCAGATAAATAGAAAATGTTAAACTTTCCTATCGAACAATCAAACACCCATGTTTTCCCGAAACATCTCAACACTTGAAATAAGTTTTAAAACATTCACTTCATGCCACAGTACCAACGGTCCAGCCGTAGAAGGGTCAAGCCAACGCCTCACATGTGGCACGCCATACTGCCCCAAACTCGAAGGTTCAAAGGGCAGTTCAAGACGGTCACATGATCGAGTTAAGCTATGTTGTCTTCTAGAGGGTCCATCATGTTACTTGCACTACTTAGAACATTTTTAAACCACGGAAAAATCCAACACTTGGAAATTTCCCGGCAGGGGAAAAAGTGCGTATTTATATCCGGTCGAACTTTTTAACATATTCATAAATTATCCAGAAAAACACAGACAAAGTTAAAGATTCCGATCGAATCGTTGAACTCCCAATACAACCCAGAAAACTCAACTCTTGAGCAGTAATTAAAATTACCCAGAAAACACAGGTATTACAGACAGGGATTACTGTGCAAAGCACGTGACAAGAAGCATCTTTATGGCCGCGGAACCGCCGCAAATGCCTGGGTAGGGCCGCGGTTCCGCGACGCTTTAGTTGATTCAGGGACATGTGCTTCACAGTAACCCCTAGAAAACCCTGCTGAATTTTTTGGATATTTTTAATTCACAAAATTCACAGTTTTGAAAAATTGTACAGAGAAGGGTTTTGAATTAGGGTTTCGGGTTCGATCGGACTTCTAACATCGTCTACACTTCGCCTAAATCTCTAGCTAGGCTCTGATACCACTGTAGGGTTACTAGGCACACTCAAGAGGTTCCACAAGGCATCAACCATGCCAAATTCAAATTTTCCGGTGCCGAGAAACCCTAATATAGATCGTTAACTAGAGGATAGGTGAAAACTATGCAAGCAAACGACTTTGCTACTAAGTGAATGGAAATACAACCTTTGTAGATTCGGTCCTCCACTTCTTTAGCTCCATGTTGACATCCCTCCGCTGCGATCATCGGGGTCCCAGACTCTAGCGATGGTTTCGTCGGAGAAATGATCGGGCTAGGTCATTGACTTCGAGGCCGAAGATGATCTACATCGGGGATACTCAAACTCAAGCTATTCCTTCACTTGGTCAAAAACTTTGTGAAGAGAACACCCTATACTACATGGCAAGTAGTAGAGGATGAAGAAATAGGAAGTGGGTTCACTTTAGAATTGGATTTCTCACTCTTTTTCCCATAGCACCATTGGATCTAGCAAGCTTTTGTGAGCTTGATGAAGATGAAGAAGAAGAAAAGAATCATATGAATTATTATCCAAATGAAACTTATCAAATAAATAATGGCACCATGGTTGAGTTAAGCCCTCATGCTTAACTCATGTAGAGAATTAACCAAAGCATTAGGTTAAGGGTTGGGTCAACTAATATCTTGAACAAATGACAAAAGAGTTGACTTTGTCAATATTTATCAAGCTTCACGAAGCTTGATAACTTTGACCAAAGTCACTCTTTTGTTATATGCTTAGGAAAATAGTAAACCCTAATCTAACCTTGATTTGGTTCAAGTCTCATACACACAACTTGTTTGTATCATCAAGCATGATACAAACATGTACACTTGCATATATCACATATAAACAATATGCACATTCAAGTGAGAAAATCAATCTTATGTGAACCAATACTAGTTAATGTAAAGTAATATATCAAATATACAATTATACATTAAATCATTAAATCAACACTTGATTTAACGATCCGATCATATTCTATATAACCGACTAATATCTATAGTAACAACTTATCGAATCAACTCTTGATCCGATAACCCGGCTATATCGCATACAACCGATCAATGTCACAAATCGCGAGAATAGAATACAGTATCACATACTGGTATTATTCTCGGTCCCGCACATATCTCATATGCGCTCCTATTTCGTTTCGGTTGAGCCAGGAAACCCCTGTGTAGGACTCTAAAGACTCGTCAATACGCCGGCAGCAGGTGATGATCATATCAAACACCCACAAGCCGCAAGCGGTCTGCTAAACATAACGGCCACCCGGGTATTAAGAGATCAGAAGATCAACGAGCATGCCCGCTCACACTCCTGTGAATCCAACCAGTAACACTACCATACAGTCCGGTCTGTTCGTCTGATATGTCGCATATCTTGCCTAGAGGTGGTAAACGTCAGACCTAAATAACTCGATAAGTCGTGTCGATATGAGGCTCATAACGGGTCAAGAAACTACTGGTAACTCTTACCAGTAAATCCCTAAAGCAGCCTTGGCCAAGGACTTCCTGTTATAGCCAATCGATCACAGCGCAACATCAACTCCCTATACTGGGAGAGACGAAACCCCTCCTATCGCTCATTGCCTCCATGTGATTAGGGACTGTACCCAAAATTCACCTTTTTGCAAGCCCTCTTGGACGTGGTATGATGGAAATCAAAGCACAGTGGGAATCGCACAAGACTCTATGACGATCTTGGGTCTACAGACTAACCTGCACCAGTGTCACCAGAGAACTGCCATCTGACGTAAGGTATAATACCATCTGGGAGTTCTCGGCGAGTCCGTCCAGTGTACCCAGTCTCCACTGAGCACCCGTATATCATCTCTGATGTCAAACACCAATGGATATGGGATCATCCATCGCCCATCTGTATGGGTCGAGAAGGTATACGCTAGTCTACTCTGGTATATCGATGCCCCGTCTCGATACACCCACGACTAGGGACTTTGAAGGATGTACGTATGGACTACCATGTCCCCACTAATATGATCCGCATCATAGTCCAGGTAGTCAAGTACACATCCTAAGGGCTTTACCAATATGTAACAGAGAGACAATCACTGTACAGTTAAAGTAAAGAGTAACCAGATAGCATACTATCATATCGAGCAAGAAAGTCATTCCTATATATGTCCAAGAATCCACTACAATATACATCCTATGTATAGTAATGGCCTCTAGGGCATACATATAACTAACAAAACCACAACTAGGGGTTGCTATGTGTAGCAAACACCAATCCTAGAATCCAATCGTACAAAACACACAAGACATAATGCTAACTAAACTTAGGAAAATAGTTGATGATCATCATAACCTCAAATTTATCTTAAACCCATATCCTAATTAAATTTAGATTAAAGCAAAAATTAACCAAAACAAACTAGGATTTTGGTTTTATATCTCAAGGATTTTGGAAGATCTAACTTCCTAGTTTTGGCCACCCAAAATGCTGACTTGCTTCATGATCCAAGTTTAGATTGAACAAGGAATTCTTTGTGATGATTTAGCTAGAAATTAGAGTTGAAAAGTGGATTTTTGCAATGAAGAAGAAGAAGAATTGGAGAGGGGGGCTGCTGGATTTTATTCTGGCCAAGAATGGAGAGGAAAGGGGTGTGTGTGTGTTCAAGTCAACTCAACCCATAGCTAATATAATATGCACCATACTTCATATAATATTTATATCATTTTTACAATTTAAGCCTTTTCTTTGAAATTCTAAAACCAAAGTTAAACATTTGTTAAAACAACATGTTACAATTTTAGTTTAATGGTGTCATGGTACACAAATATGTAATAACACATATTAATTTGTAATTAACACTAATTTAGTGTGTAACTGCAAGTTTAAAATAATATTTAAAATAATTAATAAATAAGGAAAATCATTAAGCAAACTAGCAATTGAATAAGTGACTAAATTAAATACCAATACTAGCAATTACATAGCTAAAATAGGTATTTTTAAGTCTATGAAGAAAAATGATTATAACTAAGTTTTTACGGAAAACACGAGTTGTATTACTATTATCGAACAATTAACCTAAACGATTTCTAAAGCGTTACAATCTTCCCCTTTAAAGAAATCCAGTCCCCGAATTTAAAAATCTAGCAACTCGTACCTTCAAAGAGATAGTGATATTTCTTCCGCATCTCGTCTTCGGTTTCCCACCAGACCTCTTCGCTGCTCGGGCCACGCCAAAAAACTTTTACGGACACTATGATCTTGGACCTCAGTTTCTTCACCTGCCGATCTAGAATGACTACCGGCTGCTCTATGAATGAAAGGTCGCGCTCCAGTTGAATCGTCTGATGCCGAATCTGTTGGAGATAGTGCCCTCATAGTCAATTATTGGATCGCAAGCACGTGATTGCAATGATTGCGGAGGACCTATCCCGGTAGGACAGTCTTACTCGAGATGATAGTTTGCTATCTGGTTTGCCTTTATCAGTCGTGTACATGTTCAGGTGACTGATTGCATGTTACACTTTGATAGAGCCCTTAGGATCTTGCTTTACTACCAACTGTATGAGGGCGATCATATACGTGAGAGTTGGGTAGTTTAGATGCATATCCTTAATTGTGGTCCCTAGTCGTGGGAGTTTCGAGATAGGGCATCGATACTCCGGAGTAGACTAGTGTGTACAGTCGAGACCCCGACGAGGGGCGGTGGCCGGTCTCACAAGCCACTGGTGTCAGTTGGATCACCTAAGATGTATACAGGTGCTCATTGGGTTATGAGTACACCGGACAGGACTCGCCGGGAATCTGCTAGTTAGTATTATATCTACCGTCAGATAGCAGTTCCCTGGTGACATGTGTACAGGTTAGTTCATCGACCTGAGGTCGTCATTTGTCTCGTGTGAGTTCCCACTGTGCTTTGATTTCTACCCTACCACGGCTCAAAGGAGTCGTGCAAACAGGTAGCTTTTGGGTACAGTCCCGAGCCATATGGAGGCACGTGAGCGGATCGTCAGGGGATTCGTCTCTCCCGGTATTGGGGGCGAGGTCGTGCTGTGTCTAGGAGAGCCATTACACAAATCCATGGCCATGGTAGGAGATTTACTGGTAGGTACTCCAGTAGTATCTCAGGGTGTATTGAGGCTTCACTCCGACACGACTTATACTGCTATTGGGGGTCTGACGTTGCTAGCCCCCTAGGCAGGTATGCGATACTCATTGACGAACGGACCGGACTGTATATACATTGTCACTGTTAGGCTCAGTAGGGTTTTCGGAGGAGTTCGCTCATCGGTCTCCCTTGAGTTCGCTCCTCGGCCACCCTTGAGGTCAGTCCATGGGCAGCCGTTACGCATAGCTAGTGCCGCTGACGGTTTGTGGTTAAACCCACTGCCAGGGTGCTGACGAGTCATTAGAGTCCCCCACAGACAGTTTCCCAAGTTCGGGCGAAACGTTGTAGAGGCCGTATGGTTTTATGGCAGGGTTCGGAAAATGCACGTGCGTTTACGCACGTGTCGATTTTCGGGCAGATGATACTGGTCGGCTTTAGTTTAAGCCGGATCTGAGTATTATATTGAGTAGGTATAATATCTTTGTCTCAGTTGCATTTGTATTCGGTCGTAATATAAATGCGGGTATATTTATGCACTTTCGGGGTTATCCTGAAAGTCGTTTCAGGATCACTTTTGGAAGTTGCCAGTTTCCAGTTTTCTATCAGCCGTCTTTTAACATTTGGTTAAAGACGGATTTATCTTTTCTACAGATAAGGTGAGTCAGTGTTCTAGAATATTCTAGATGAGGTGACTAGGCTTATTGGTGTAGGGTTTTCATTGGTTGCATTTATTAAGTGGTGACTATGCTTAATGACTCATGCTTTGTAGTTAATGCATTTTGTTTTGGCTAAAGATATTTAAGTGAGAAGCTTTTGGTTTATGGTCACCTCCCTCCTCCTACGGTCACCTCCCTCTTCCTTATAAGGTGGCCAGCCCCTCTCTCTCTCTCTTGATCGATCTCATTTCACTTGAGGTTTCATTTTCGGTTAGAAAAGATATGATAGTTTTGGGGTGTATGGAATTCACAGTTCATTTCATTCCATCACCCAATTTCCACGGCAACTTCATTAACCGATCGTCCACGGATTTGGACGAAGTGAGACAAAGTCATCTACTCATTCTCTACATCATTCTTGGTCGTCTCTTTTAGCAAACTTGACGATCGAGTTGCCTCGAGTCAGAGGCGGGAGCCCGTTTAAAGAACCGATCATGTGGTGCCACCTCGACGAGGAGATCGAAGATCGACGAGATCGGAGCAGCCGCAACGGAGCGTGGGATGATGGTTGAAGAACGAAGGACTCGGATCGTTCGGTATAACCATTCTACACTCTTTACAGTTTGTTAGTTTAGCAATAATGGAAGATCCGGGTTAAAGTATACGATAGCGCCAAGTTTAAAAGTTTTTGTTCCGCATTTGGCGTCTGTTGACTGCCGGGGCGCTAGCGTAGACTTACAGTGGTATCAGAGCCTAACCATTTTGCTATACTAACTTGTGCTAACGCGTTTAAAACATCGATCCGACCGGAAATCGAAAATTGCAAAATCCATGCCCGACAGTTTCTGTTGATTTTGAACAGTGTCAAAATTGATTTCTGGATGTCTTAAAAATCCGTGCAGGAGATTTGAAGACCCACGACAAAATTTGGAGTCGTGACTCCTCCAAGTCGCCGCGGAAGAGCGGCCAAACCCATGGTTTGGCCGCCCTTCCGCGGCCATGTGAGGAGCACGTGCGTCCAATTTTTTCCAGTGGGTTCTATGTAGGATTTTGGGATTTTTGGTATATTTAGTTTTGGCCCAGATTTTGTTACTGTTCACCAGTAAGCTGTGGGGCCCACTTTTTAATACTTCGTGTTTGGTCGATCGAAATTTAAACACGTTAGTTTACAGTGCTTACATTATATCTCCGACCGGGAATGTCATTTGATCAGTAAACCGCGTTTAACTGCTATAGTTCTTTTAGACGGGTTTGCGAACGTGACATTCACGTTGATGTTCTGTGTTGTGCTGTATTGTTGCGGATTTGTCGTGGTGGATAGCAGTGTGCAATGGTAGTACAGTTTGAGTTTATTTGTACATTTGATATTGCGGGGCGAGCGTCCAACTTGTGGACTGCCGTCACTGCCTGTTGTATAATATTCTTTTGGGGCACGACCAGGTTGCGGTCGATGTACCTATTGTACTATTTTTCATTACTGTACTAGGTTTTACCCCGCGACGGAGTGCACGGATAGCCGGGTTCGGGAATGCAACGGGTCCGCATCTCATGGCTTTGAGAGGCAGAGGGGCCCCACTTTAGAATTGGCAGACTATTCGCCGCACTCGTAGGGGGTACAGGTTGACCCAAGGAGGGGTGCTCAATTTACCGGATTCCGTGAAGTGCCGGGTGTTCCATTCACTATGCTGTGGGGACTGCCTCGCTTCAGGTTTTGGCGGGAAACTTGCCGCACCCGTAGGGGTCTAGGTTTCATTGCACAGGCTATCCACACGACAGGGGAACGTCGAGTTTCAGCAGCGGCTCTGTGAAACTCGGGGATCCCAGATATCTGTATTGTTCTGTAATGCTTATTACTTTTCTGTAATGTTGCATATTATCACGCCTGGAGCGATTATGTATATTGGTTTATATACTATTAGATGTTGTATATGTTTTACACCCGCGCTAGTCCAGTCCCCGCTCTGTCGTTAGTTAAGTAACCTAACGGGTGATGACGGGACCCAGTGACGAATGCGGATGGCATATACGTACATTTTATTTTCGTTCTTTTCTGGTGTGATATTTGATGGGACTGCGTTGATTCTGATCAATGCAAAGTTAAAACAAACCTGTATACAGTTGTTGGAACAATTTAAAAGTGTTATTGCAAAGACGTTTTCTTTTGTTATGCATAGCGGTATTCAGTGGAATATCCTGCACCTCATTCAACGGGGCAAGGGCCGATATCCCTTCACCGGGACTGACCCCTTGGACAGAAGTTTGCGTCAGAGTAATAACTTCACTATAGTCGATTACATGTTTCTTTGCATAGCGGTATTCAGTGGAATATCCTGCACCTCATTCCACGAGGAAAGAGCCGAGATCCCTTTACCGGGAGTAACCTCTTTAGCAAAAGGTTTTCGCCACTATATTTTAAAAAAGCTATCAGGTTCCTTCAGCGATATCAAGTTCACTACGCTAAAGGTTTTTTCGCCAAAAACCAGTCGTAGCCCTCCGTCACTTCTTTTGGGTATTCAGTAGTATTCAAGCTATGTATTTTGACCTAACGCCAAGGCATAGTGTTTGGTAGCTGCTGGGTATTCAATTGTTGCATAGATAGATGAGTTGGTTTGGGACAGCCGTTCTGCCATTTTGACCTAACGCCAAGGGCATGTGCGGGTGGGTTCAAATTAACAAGATAGTGATGGGTAGAACTTGGCATGTGACTTATGACATTTTGACCTAACGCCAAGTTTATAAGAGCATGGGGCAAAAATAATATCAGGAGTTTCTAAAGAAACTGAAACTTGCCGAGTATGCGCATACCTTCTGGAGTATGAGTAACGTGGATGTATTCCATCACGTTATCATGCGATGAGAGTTGGATCCTGATTCCCACTGATGAGTTGGTTTACTCTTCGGGTGATCCCGATTGATTCTTCTTTAGGTTTGGAGGAGAATTTGACAGGACAGTGGGAGGTTTCCGGATTAGATAAAATGATGACCATTCTGATCTAGGTTAGAGTGCACGCAGAGTGTTTCTTTTCTCTCTCTCTCTTTGGCAGCGACCTTTGACCGACCCTAGACTATGACTCAGTGACCAGGTTGACCGAACCTTCTTAAAATACTGGCTTTTGGATTGTCTGAGTTGCATAAGTCATTGCCACTCCTTCTTTTACCCTTTGAATTTCTCAGAACACCCGTATTACTACGGATATCCACTTCCATTGGATAGATCCATCGTATGGTTATATACGAACTCGAAGGGACTTCTTCGAGGATGGATCCCAGTTCAGGTTCAGGAGAAATAGAATTGGTTTATTCAGTTGTCTTTTATTATCACCTTCTCTCAGGTTGCGAGAGCTCCTTGGTTTAGGAGAGTACACCTATTACGCTTATTGGATAGTCTTATTCCAAACCATAGGCTGGTGCCGAAAGGTAGGGAATGAAGAAAACCAATTAGCCTAAGTAGGGTGTGCAGAAGGTAATATGTAAAGACAAAATAAAGGGATTAGAAAGAGGGCAAAGTAAATTGCGACTGATAACATTCACGACCGAAACCGCGTACTTCATCGCCGCTCCTATTTCACCTTTAAAAAGAATAAGGTATTATTCAGTTGTCTTTTATCGTCACCTTCTCTCGAGTTGCGAGTACTCCTTGGTTTAGGAGGGTACACCCATTATGCTTACTGGATAGTCTTCTTCCAAACCATAGGCTGGTGCCGAACGGTAGGGAAGGAAGAAAACCAGTTAGCCTAACGATGGTGTACAGAAGGTAACGACTAAAGACAAATAAAAGTGATTTGGAGAGATGGCAATAAAATATACGGTTGAAGTCATGAATTGGATTATGGAAGAGGCATTGCTATGAATACCAGGATACCCCTACGAAACATTTTCATGTTTCAGTGCATTGTTAAAGAAAACTGTTTTCCCGATTAGACACTTACTCTAAGGGTATGTATTTACCAGGTTTCATTCTCATATCTGTATGGTTTTACAGATGATGAGTGGGAGTAAGATATTGGGAATTAGGTGATTATCCTCATTATATCGGAATTCGTTGTAATTGGTGATATTTGAGGAAATCGCCAGGGTACAGTTTTCCACCTACAAAGCACAGGTTTAGAGTTGTTCAAACTCAGCGGACTTATACAGAGTATTGTATGTTGTCCAAGTGTCCATCAGGACAAAGGGGTAGGTCCTCGTACTTTGTTCTGTTTACTTATAACTTCTCTAATATTTAGACGAGTGTTTCGTAGAAATACAAGGTCTAAGTTTTGAGAAGTTGTGGGTATAAGAATAAAGTAGAGAACCAGGTATCACAAGTATCGGGATTCTTCAAAGAGATCGAAGATGTAGATTCTTGTGATTGGTATTCAGATGATAGTGATGGTTTTGAGAAACGTGTTTCTCTTTCAGGTTACTCATAATTGGATGGATTCCTAGGTTGAGTAATGATGATTTGCCTCTTTCCATTAAGTTGATATGCACTGGAGACAGCTGCATGGATTGAATATGGTTCCAATTAAATAAGTGCCAAAGTTTCTATATTGGATATAGAATAGTTCGTACCTTAGAAGAAATTAAGGTACAGGGAGTTGTCCAGCTTATGATTAAAACCAGACACTGGATAACTCAGGGCACGTTTCTGTAATGGCTGTTTGTGGGTTGACCCTGGCTATGACGAGGGTTGATATTCTACCATTTGGAAGATCAATAGTGATATTGTTCTTGACTCGCCACAGTTTTAGTAAAATGGATCTTTTTCAGAAAACAGTAGTGGGAGTATGGTAGAACTGGAAGTGATTCCAGAACCACGAACGATTACGGAAAATTTAATAGGACCTATATATTCGATCAGGTTTGACATTCCAATAGCCACTCCGCAGGTATGGTAGGTAACCTCAGACACCCGAGAGGTACTTCGGTAGGCTCAAGGACGGTGACAGGGAGGTTCTTATATACCAAGACTTGACACTACTGTTGTTCCAGGATATGAGACCCAGTAGGAGGGTTGTCGTAGTCAGTGGGAGCAGCGGAAGTATAGTGGGCAAGATGCTTATATCTATTTATAGACTTGAGCAGTTATAGCGGAGATAGATCATCTAATTTTGATGTGACAGTCATGGGTTTGACTTCAATCAGAATAGGGGATGGATCAGTTAAGAAGGTAGTAGGGTGTGATGTCATGGTATCTGGATGACATACACAGAGTAGGAAGTAAAATTCCTATACTACGATCGGTTGGACTGTGGTCGTCGCACAGTTGTTTCTCCAGACAGGATATGGATATAATATTTGACATTCTGGTTTCTGGATCTATGGCTTTAGATCTGGATTTGGGTAGTTTCCCAATGTGGGTGCTTTGACAGATATTCTAATGGTTTTTGGAATAGTTGACTCCTAGCATGGTAGTGTACCTGCAGGTGATGGAGTCACCCTCTCTAAAGGTGTCGTATAGACTAAAGAGGAGAGGGATGTGCATGATTGGCAGATCACTTGCTTAGGCAATTGAGTCAATCATGAGATGTCAAGTACCACACCAAATGTTGGTTTTGCACTAGATGCAATAAGTTTGTATTAATCCAATCCTGGAGAATCATAAGGAAGCAGTTTTAGAACATAAGTACATGTTCTACGGATTTGATGACGGCAGCCTCCTTCGGGAGACGATTATCATTCCAGGCTTCAAAGGTGACGTGGTTGACAGAGTGATTGTCAGAGTTATAGTTTTTCCCTCTGTAGAAGAGGGACAGTATTATGGACAGGTGGTCCAAGAGGATACTGTGGGAAGCAAGGTGCCCGATACTGATTAGGTTCAGTGATCGATTCTGTCTAAGAAGTTTGGATATGGAGTTCATTTATGAACTAAGGTCCCATCAGATATCCAGACATGTTCTAAGACAGGTATTACTCGATTCGGGAGATGGCTTTCTCCGCGAACTTGAGTTTTAGAGAGATATAGAAAGAAACATCTAGGCGAATCCACTCACTGAGGCTATTTCTCGAACACAATAGTTTTACGAACGGGCTTTGTGAAACTGATTAGTAGAGGAGTTGGATGTTCGGTTTCACACGGGCTGTGAGTAGTCGACATCGCAATATTAGCCTTGAGTGCAAGTGGGAGATTGTTGGAGATAGTGCCCTCATAGTCAATTATTGGATCGCAAGCACGTGATTGCAATGATTGCGGAGGACCTATCCCGGTAGGACAGTCTTACTCGAGATGATAGTTTGCTATCTGGTTTGCCTTTATCAGTCGTGTACATGTTCAGGTGACTGATTGCATGTTACACTTTGATAGAGCCCTTAGGATCTTGCTTTACTACCAACTGTATGAGGGCGATCATATACGTGAGAGTTGGGTAGTTTAGATGCATATCCTTAATTGTGGTCCCTAGTCGTGGGAGTTTCGAGACAGGGCATCGATACTCCGGAGTAGACTAGTGTGTACAGTCGAGACCCCGACGAGGGGCGGTGGCCGGTCTTACAAGCCACTGGTGTCAGTTGGATCACCTAAGATGTATACAGGTGCTCATTGGGTTATGAGTACACCGGACAGGACTCGCCGGGAATCTGCTAGTTAGTATTATATCTACCGTCAGATAGCAGTTCCCTGGTGACATGTGTACAGGTTAGTTCATCGACCTGAGGTCGTCATTTGTCTCGTGTGAGTTCCCACTGTGCTTTGATTTCTACCCTACCACGGCTTAAAGGAGTCGTGCAAACAGGTAGCTTTTGGGTACAGTCCCGAGCCATATGGAGGCACGTGAGCGGATCGTCAGGGGATTCGTCTCTCCCGGTATTGGGGGCGAGGTCGTGCTGTGTCTAGGAGAGCCATTACACAAATCCATGGCCATGGTAGGAGATTTACTGGTAGGTACTCCAGTAGTATCTCAGGGTGTATTGAGGCTTCACTCCGACACGACTTATACTGCTATTGGGGGTCTGACGTTGCTAGCCCCCTAGGCAGGTATGCGATACTCATTGACGAACGGACCGGACTGTATATACATTGTCACTGTTAGGCTCAGTAGGGTTTTCGGAGGAGTTCGCTCATCGGTCTCCCTTGAGTTCGCTCCTCGGCCACCCTTGAGGTCAGTCCATGGGCAGCCGTTACGCATAGCTAGTGCCGCTGACGGTTTGTGGTTAAACCCACTGCCAGGGTGCTGACGAGTCATTAGAGTCCCCCACAGACAGTTTCCCAAGTTCGGGCGAAACGTTGTAGAGGCCGTATGGTTTTATGGCAGGGTTCGGAAAATGCACGTGCGTTTACGCACGTGTCGATTTTCGGGCAGATGATACTGGTCGGCTTTAGTTTAAGCCGGATCTGAGTATTATATTGAGTAGGTATAATATCTTTGTCTCAGTTGCATTTGTATTCGGTCGTAATATAAATGCGGGTATATTTATGCACTTTCGGGGTTATCCTGAAAGTCGTTTCAGGATCACTTTTGGAAGTTGCCAGTTTCCAGTTTTCTATCAGCCGTCTTTTAACATTTGGTTAAAGACGGATTTATCTTTTCTACAGATAAGGTGAGTCAGTGTTCTAGAATATTCTAGATGAGGTGACTAGGCTTATTGGTGTAGGGTTTTCATTGGTTGCATTTATTAAGTGGTGACTATGCTTAATGACTCATGCTTTGTAGTTAATGCATTTTGTTTTGGCTAAAGATATTTAAGTGAGAAGCTTTTGGTTTATGGTCACCTCCCTCCTCCTACGGTCACCTCCCTCTTCCTTATAAGGTGGCCAGCCCCTCTCTCTCTCTCTTGATCGATCTCATTTCACTTGAGGTTTCATTTTCGGTTAGAAAAGATATGATAGTTTTGGGGTGTATGGAATTCACAGTTCATTTCATTCCATCACCCAATTTCCACGGCAACTTCATTAACCGATCGTCCACGGATTTGGACGAAGTGAGACAAAGTCATCTACTCATTCTCTACATCATTCTTGGTCGTCTCTTTTAGCAAACTTGACGATCGAGTTGCCTCGAGTCAGAGGCGGGAGCCCGTTTAAAGAACCGATCATGTGGTGCCACCTCGACGAGGAGATCGAAGATCGACGAGATCGGAGCAGCCGCAACGGAGCGTGGGATGATGGTTGAAGAACGAAGGACTCGGATCGTTCGGTATAACCATTCTACACTCTTTACAGTTTGTTAGTTTAGCAATAATGGAAGATCCGGGTTAAAGTATACGATAGCGCCAAGTTTAAAAGTTTTTGTTCCGCATTTGGCGTCTGTTGACTGCCGGGGCGCTAGCGTAGACTTACAGTGGTATCAGAGCCTAACCATTTTGCTATACTAACTTGTGCTAACGCGTTTAAAACATCGATCCGACCGGAAATCGAAAATTGCAAAATCCATGCCCGACAGTTTCTGTTGATTTTGAACAGTGTCAAAATTGATTTCTGGATGTCTTAAAAATCCGTGCAGGAGATTTGAAGACCCACGACAAAATTTGGAGTCGTGACTCCTCCAAGTCGCCGCGGAAGAGCGGCCAAACCCATGGTTTGGCCGCCCTTCCGCGGCCATGTGAGGAGCACGTGCGTCCAATTTTTTCCAGTGGGTTCTATGTAGGATTTTGGGATTTTTGGTATATTTAGTTTTGGCCCAGATTTTGTTACTGTTCACCAGTAAGCTGTGGGGCCCACTTTTTAATACTTCGTGTTTGGTCGATCGAAATTTAAACACGTTAGTTTACAGTGCTTACATTATATCTCCGACCGGGAATGTCATTTGATCAGTAAACCGCGTTTAACTGCTATAGTTCTTTTAGACGGGTTTGCGAACGTGACATTCACGTTGATGTTCTGTGTTGTGCTGTATTGTTGCGGATTTGTCGTGGTGGATAGCAGTGTGCAATGGTAGTACAGTTTGAGTTTATTTGTACATTTGATATTGCGGGGCGAGCGTCCAACTTGTGGACTGCCGTCACTGCCTGTTGTATAATATTCTTTTGGGGCACGACCAGGTTGCGGTCGATGTACCTATTGTACTATTTTTCATTACTGTACTAGGTTTTACCCCGCGACGGAGTGCACGGATAGCCGGGTTCGGGAATGCAACGGGTCCGCATCTCATGGCTTTGAGAGGCAGAGGGGCCCCACTTTAGAATTGGCAGACTATTCGCCGCACTCGTAGGGGGTACAGGTTGACCCAAGGAGGGGTGCTCAATTTACCGGATTCCGTGAAGTGCCGGGTGTTCCATTCACTATGCTGTGGGGACTGCCTCGCTTCAGGTTTTGGCGGGAAACTTGCCGCACCCGTAGGGGTCTAGGTTTCATTGCACAGGCTATCCACACGACAGGGGAACGTCGAGTTTCAGCAGCGGCTCTGTGAAACTCGGGGATCCCAGATATCTGTATTGTTCTGTAATGCTTATTACTTTTCTGTAATGTTGCATATTATCACGCCTGGAGCGATTATGTATATTGGTTTATATACTATTAGATGTTGTATATGTTTTACACCCGCGCTAGTCCAGTCCCCGCTCTGTCGTTAGTTAAGTAACCTAACGGGTGATGACGGGACCCAGTGACGAATGCGGATGGCATATACGTACATTTTATTTTCGTTCTTTTCTGGTGTGATATTTGATGGGACTGCGTTGATTCTGATCAATGCAAAGTTAAAACAAACCTGTATACAGTTGTTGGAACAATTTAAAAGTGTTATTGCAAAGACGTTTTCTTTTGTTATGCATAGCGGTATTCAGTGGAATATCCTGCACCTCATTCAACGGGGCAAGGGCCGATATCCCTTCACCGGGACTGACCCCTTGGACAGAAGTTTGCGTCAGAGTAATAACTTCACTATAGTCGATTACATGTTGCTTTGCATAGCGGTATTCAGTGGAATATCCTGCACCTCATTCCACGAGGAAAGAGCCGAGATCCCTTTACCGGGAGTAACCTCTTTAGCAAAAGGTTTTCGCCACTATATTTTAAAAAAGCTATCAGGTTCCTTCAGCGATATCAAGTTCACTACGCTAAAGGTTTTTTCGCCAAAAACCAGTCGTAGCCCTCCGTCACTTCTTTTGGGTATTCAGTAGTATTCAAGCTATGTATTTTGACCTAACGCCAAGGCATAGTGTTTGGTAGCTGCTGGGTATTCAATTGTTGCATAGATAGATGAGTTGGTTTGGGACAGCCGTTCTGCCATTTTGACCTAACGCCAAGGGCATGTGCGGGTGGGTTCAAATTAACAAGATAGTGATGGGTAGAACTTGGCATGTGACTTATGACATTTTGACCTAACGCCAAGGTTATAAGAGCATGGGGCAAAAATAATATCAGGAGTTTCTAAAGAAACTGAAACTTGCCGAGTATGCGCATACCTTCTGGAGTATGAGTAACGTGGATGTATTCCATCACGTTATCATGCGATGAGAGTTGGATCCTGATTCCCACTGATGAGTTGGTTTACTCTTCGGGTGATCCCGATTGATTCTTCTTTAGGTTTGGAGGAGAATTTGACAGGACAGTGGGAGGTTTCCGGATTAGATAAAATGATGACCATTCTGATCTAGGTTAGAGTGCACGCAGAGTGTTTCTTTTCTCTCTCTCTCTTTGGCAGCGACCTTTGACCGACCCTAGACTATGACTCAGTGACCAGGTTGACCGAACCTTCTTAAAATACTGGCTTTTGGATTGTCTGAGTTGCATAAGTCATTGCCACTCCTTCTTTTACCCTTTGAATTTCTCAGAACACCCGTATTACTACGGATATCCACTTCCATTGGATAGATCCATCGTATGGTTATATACGAACTCGAAGGGACTTCTTCGAGGATGGATCCCGGTTCAGGTTCAGGAGAAATAGAATTGGTTTATTCAGTTGTCTTTTATTATCACCTTCTCTCAGGTTGCGAGAGCTCCTTGGTTTAGGAGAGTACACCTATTACGCTTATTGGATAGTCTTATTCCAAACCATAGGCTGGTGCCGAAAGGTAGGGAATGAAGAAAACCAATTAGCCTAAGTAGGGTGTGCAGAAGGTAATATGTAAAGACAAAATAAAGGGATTAGAAAGAGGGCAAAGTAAATTGCGACTGATAACATTCACGACCGAAACCGCGTACTTCATCGCCGCTCCTATTTCACCTTTAAAAAGAATAAGGTATTATTCAGTTGTCTTTTATCGTCACCTTCTCTCGAGTTGCGAGTACTCCTTGGTTTAGGAGGGTACACCCATTATGCTTACTGGATAGTCTTCTTCCAAACCATAGGCTGGTGCCGAACGGTAGGGAAGGAAGAAAACCAGTTAGCCTAACGATGGTGTACAGAAGGTAACGACTAAAGACAAATAAAAGTGATTTGGAGAGATGGCAATAAAATATACGGTTGAAGTCATGAATTGGATTATGGAAGAGGCATTGCTATGAATACCAGGATACCCCTACGAAACATTTTCATGTTTCAGTGCATTGTTAAAGAAAACTGTTTTCCCGATTAGACACTTACTCTAAGGGTATGTATTTACCAGGTTTCATTCTCATATCTGTATGGTTTTACAGATGATGAGTGGGAGTAAGATATTGGGAATTAGGTGATTATCCTCATTATATCGGAATTCGTTGTAATTGGTGATATTTGAGGAAATCGCCAGGGTACAGTTTTCCACCTACAAAGCACAGGTTTAGAGTTGTTCAAACTCAGCGGACTTATACAGAGTATTGTATGTTGTCCAAGTGTCCATCAGGACAAAGGGGTAGGTCCTCGTACTTTGTTCTGTTTACTTATAACTTCTCTAATATTTAGACGAGTGTTTCGTAGAAATACAAGGTCTAAGTTTTGAGAAGTTGTGGGTATAAGAATAAAGTAGAGAACCAGGTATCACAAGTATCGGGATTCTTCAAAGAGATCGAAGATGTAGATTCTTGTGATTGGTATTCAGATGATAGTGATGGTTTTGAGAAACGTGTTTCTCTTTCAGGTTACTCATAATTGGATGGATTCCTAGGTTGAGTAATGATGATTTGCCTCTTTCCATTAAGTTGATATGCACTGGAGACAGCTGCATGGATTGAATATGGTTCCAATTAAATAAGTGCCAAAGTTTCTATATTGGATATAGAATAGTTCGTACCTTAGAAGAAATTAAGGTACAGGGAGTTGTCCAGCTTATGATTAAAACCAGACACTGGATAACTCAGGGCACGTTTCTGTAATGGCTGTTTGTGGGTTGACCCTGGCTATGACGAGGGTTGATATTCTACCATTTGGAAGATCAATAGTGATATTGTTCTTGACTCGCCACAGTTTTAGTAAAATGGATCTTTTTCAGAAAACAGTAGTGGGAGTATGGTAGAACTGGAAGTGATTCCAGAACCACGAACGATTACGGAAAATTTAATAGGACCTATATATTCGATCAGGTTTGACATTCCAATAGCCACTCCGCAGGTATGGTAGGTAACCTCAGACACCCGAGAGGTACTTCGGTAGGCTCAAGGACGGTGACAGGGAGGTTCTTATATACCAAGACTTGACACTACTGTTGTTCCAGGATATGAGACCCAGTAGGAGGGTTGTCGTAGTCAGTGGGAGCAGCGGAAGTATAGTGGGCAAGATGCTTATATCTATTTATAGACTTGAGCAGTTATAGCGGAGATAGATCATCTAATTTTGATGTGACAGTCATGGGTTTGACTTCAATCAGAATAGGGGATGGATCAGTTAAGAAGGTAGTAGGGTGTGATGTCATGGTATCTGGATGACATACACAGAGTAGGAAGTAAAATTCCTATACTACGATCGGTTGGACTGTGGTCGTCGCACAGTTGTTTCTCCAGACAGGATATGGATATAATATTTGACATTCTGGTTTCTGGATCTATGGCTTTAGATCTGGATTTGGGTAGTTTCCCAATGTGGGTGCTTTGACAGATATTCTAATGGTTTTTGGAATAGTTGACTCCTAGCATGGTAGTGTACCTGCAGGTGATGGAGTCACCCTCTCTAAAGGTGTCGTATAGACTAAAGAGGAGAGGGATGTGCATGATTGGCAGATCACTTGCTTAGGCAATTGAGTCAATCATGAGATGTCAAGTACCACACCAAATGTTGGTTTTGCACTAGATGCAATAAGTTTGTATTAATCCAATCCTGGAGAATCATAAGGAAGCAGTTTTAGAACATAAGTACATGTTCTACGGATTTGATGACGGCAGCCTCCTTCGGGAGACGATTATCATTCCAGGCTTCAAAGGTGACGTGGTTGACAGAGTGATTGTCAGAGTTATAGTTTTTCCCTCTGTAGAAGAGGGACAGTATTATGGACAGGTGGTCCAAGAGGATACTGTGGGAAGCAAGGTGCCCGATACTGATTAGGTTCAGTGATCGATTCTGTCTAAGAAGTTTGGATATGGAGTTCATTTATGAACTAAGGTCCCATCAGATATCCAGACATGTTCTAAGACAGGTATTACTCGATTCGGGAGATGGCTTTCTCCGCGAACTTGAGTTTTAGAGAGATATAGAAAGAAACATCTAGGCGAATCCACTCACTGAGGCTATTTCTCGAACACAATAGTTTTACGAACGGGCTTTGTGAAACTGATTAGTAGAGGAGTTGGATGTTCGGTTTCACACGGGCTGTGAGTAGTCGACATCGCAATATTAGCCTTGAGTGCAAGTGGGAGATTGTTGGAGATAGTGCCCTCATAGTCAATTATTGGATCGCAAGCACGTGATTGCAATGATTGCGGAGGACCTATCCCGGTAGGACAGTCTTACTCGAGATGATAGTTTGCTATCTGGTTTGCCTTTATCAGTCGTGTACATGTTCAGGTGACTGATTGCATGTTACACTTTGATAGAGCCCTTAGGATCTTGCTTTACTACCAACTGTATGAGGGCGATCATATACGTGAGAGTTGGGTAGTTTAGATGCATATCCTTAATTGTGGTCCCTAGTCGTGGGAGTTTCGAGACAGGGCATCGATACTCCGGAGTAGACTAGTGTGTACAGTCGAGACCCCGACGAGGGGCGGTGGCCGGTCTCACAAGCCACTGGTGTCAGTTGGATCACCTAAGATGTATACAGGTGCTCATTGGGTTATGAGTACACCGGACAGGACTCGCCGGGAATCTGCTAGTTAGTATTATATCTACCGTCAGATAGCAGTTCCCTGGTGACATGTGTACAGGTTAGTTCATCGACCTGAGGTCGTCATTTGTCTCGTGTGAGTTCCCACTGTGCTTTGATTTCTACCCTACCACGGCTCAAAGGAGTCGTGCAAACAGGTAGCTTTTGGGTACAGTCCCGAGCCATATGGAGGCACGTGAGCGGATCGTCAGGGGATTCGTCTCTCCCGGTATTGGGGGCGAGGTCGTGCTGTGTCTAGGAGAGCCATTACACAAATCCATGGCCATGGTAGGAGATTTACTGGTAGGTACTCCAGTAGTATCTCAGGGTGTATTGAGGCTTCACTCCGACACGACTTATACTGCTATTGGGGGTCTGACGTTGCTAGCCCCCTAGGCAGGTATGCGATACTCATTGACGAACGGACCGGACTGTATATACATTGTCACTGTTAGGCTCAGTAGGGTTTTCGGAGGAGTTCGCTCATCGGTCTCCCTTGAGTTCGCTCCTCGGCCACCCTTGAGGTCAGTCCATGGGCAGCCGTTACGCATAGCTAGTGCCGCTGACGGTTTGTGGTTAAACCCACTGCCAGGGTGCTGACGAGTCATTAGAGTCCCCCACAGACAGTTTCCCAAGTTCGGGCGAAACGTTGTAGAGGCCGTATGGTTTTATGGCAGGGTTCGGAAAATGCACGTGCGTTTACACACGTGTCGATTTTCGGGCAGATGATACTGGTCGGCTTTAGTTTAAGCCGGATCTGAGTATTATATTGAATAGGTATAATATCTTTGTCTCAGTTGCATTTGTATTCGGTCGTAATATAAATGCGGGTATATTTATGCACTTTCGGGGTTATCCTGAAAGTCGTTTCAGGATCACTTTTGGAAGTTGCCAGTTTCCAGTTTTCTATCAGCCGTCTTTTAACATTTGGTTAAAGACGGATTTATCTTTTCTACAGATAAGGTGAGTCAGTGTTCTAGAATATTCTAGATGAGGTGACTAGGCTTATTGGTGTAGGGTTTTCATTGGTTGCATTTATTAAGTGGTGACTATGCTTAATGACTCATGCTTTGTAGTTAATGCATTTTGTTTTGGCTAAAGATATTTAAGTGAGAAGCTTTTGGTTTATGGTCACCTCCCTCCTCCTACGGTCACCTCCCTCTTCCTTATAAGGTGGCCAGCCCCTCTCTCTCTCTCTTGATCGATCTCATTTCACTTGAGGTTTCATTTTCGGTTAGAAAAGATATGATAGTTTTGGGGTGTATGGAATTCACAGTTCATTTCATTCCATCACCCAATTTCCACGGCAACTTCATTAACCGATCGTCCACGGATTTGGACGAAGTGAGACAAAGTCATCTACTCATTCTCTACATCATTCTTGGTCGTCTCTTTTAGCAAACTTGACGATCGAGTTGCCTCGAGTCAGAGGCGGGAGCCCGTTTAAAGAACCGATCATGTGGTGCCACCTCGACGAGGAGATCGAAGATCGACGAGATCGGAGCAGCCGCAACGGAGCGTGGGATGATGGTTGAAGAACGAAGGACTCGGATCGTTCGGTATAACCATTCTACACTCTTTACAGTTTGTTAGTTTAGCAATAATGGAAGATCCGGGTTAAAGTATACGATAGCGCCAAGTTTAAAAGTTTTTGTTCCGCATTTGGCGTCTGTTGACTGCCGGGGCGCTAGCGTAGACTTACAGAATCGCTTAAGAAGGGTCATGAAGGTACTTGCGAAGTATCGATACATGAAACACGGGGTGAACATCCGGAAAACTGGATGGAAGAGCCAAACGATAAGCAACCGCACCGACTCGCCCGAGAATCTCGAAGGGACCCACATATCTGGGACTAAACTTCCATTTCATCCCGAACCTCATCACGCCCTTCATCGGCGAAATCTGCAAGAAAACATGATCACCCGCGGCGAACTCAAGTCTGCGACGACGCCTATCAGCATAAGATTTCTGCATACTCTGGGCCGCTCTCATCCTGTCCCGAATCAACTGGATCTTCTCTGTCGTTTCCTGCACAAGCTACGGTCCCAAAACACTACTCTCACTGAGCTATGTCCAACAAACCGGTGATCGACATCTCCTCCCATATAGAGCCTTGAAGGGTGCCAATCTGAATTGTCACCTGGAAGCTGTTATTATAGGAGAACTCTATTAAGGCTAAGTGACGGTCCCATCTGCCACCGAAATCTAGAACGCAAGCTCGGAGCATGTTCTCAAGAGTCTGTATGGTCTGCTTTGACTAACCGTCGGTCTGCGGATGGAAAGATGTACTGAAACTCAATCGGGTGCCCAAAGCCTCCTGAAGTTTCTGCCAAAGGAGATTGGTAAACAGATTGCCTCTGTCGGACACGATGCAAGTAGGAATGCCATGTAGTCGCAAAATCTCATCAATATATATCTTGTTAGTTGTATGTATGCCCTAGAGGCCAGTATTGTACACATGATGTATATTATATTGGATGCTTGGACATATATAGAGATGACTTTCTTGCTCGATATGATAGTATGCTATCTGGTTACTCTTTATCTTAACATGTACACTAGTCTCTTTAAACTGTCTTATGGTTACATGTTGGTAAAGCCCTTAGGATGTGTACTTGACTACCTGGACTATGATGCAGATCATACTAGTGGGGACATGGTAGTCCATAAGTACATCCTTCAAGGTCCCTAGTCATGGGTGTATCGAGACGGGGCATCGATATACCAGAGTAGACTAGCGTATACGCTTCTCGACCCATGGGATGGGCGATGGATGATCCCATATCCATTGGTGTTTGACATCAGAGATGGTATACGGGTGCTCAGTGGAGACTGGGTACACTGGACGGACTCGCCGAGAACTTCCAGAAGGTATTATACCTTACGTCAGATGGCAGTTCATGGCAGTTCTCAGGTGACACTTGTACAGGTTAGTCTGTAGACCCGAGATCGTCAGAGAGTCTTGTGTGATTCCCACTGTGCTTTGATCTCCACCTTACCACGTCCATGAGGGCGTGCAAAACGGTGGTCTTTGGGTACAGTCCCGAGTCACATGGAGGTAATGAGTGATAGGAGGGGTTTCGTCTCTCCCGGTATTGGGGGTTGATGTTGCGCTGTGCTCGATTGGCCATAACAGGGAAGTCCCTGGCCAGGGCTGATCAGAGATTTGCTGGTAAGTGTTACCAGTAGTTTCTCGACCCGTTATGAGCCTCACATCGGCACGACTTATCGGTTATTGGGGTATGACGTTTGCCACCCCTAGACTTGATATGCGACGTATCAGACGAACAGACCGGACTGTACGGTAAGTGTTACTGGTTGGATTCACAGGAGTGTGAGCGGGCTAGCTCGTCGATCTTCTGATCGCTCAATACCCGGATGGCCGTTACGTTTAGCAGACCGCTTGCGACTTGTGGGTGCTTGATATGATCATCATCTACTACCGGCGTATTGACGAGTCTTTAGAGTCCTACACAAAGGTTTCCTGGCTCAAGCGAAACGAAATAGGAGCGCATATGAGATATGTGCGGGAGCGAGAATAATGCGTGTATGTGATACCGCATTTCATTCTCGCGATAAATGTTTCGATTGGTTATATTCGATATGACCTAGTTGTCGAATCGTTGATTCGATAAATCGATACATAGGATACTAGTCGGTTATGTGCGACATGACCGGATCATTGAATCAAATGTTGATTTAATGATTTAATGTATAATTATATATTTGATATATTACTTTGCATTAACTAGTATTGGTTCACTTTAAATGGATTTTCTCACTTGATGTACACATTGTATATGTGATATACTTTTGTACACTAGATTGTATCATGTTTGATGATACTTGCTCACTTGGGTTTGTGTAAAGATTTAACCATGGTTATATGAATGGTTAGGGTTTTGATTATTTACTTAGTTATTTATTTATATATTCATTTTGGAAATTATTAAGGATGGTGGCTTATTTTGTTTTTTATGTTGAAGCTTCTTGAAGTTTTGAATAAGTCCACCATTCTTATCTTATCCTTAACCCTAACCATTCCAACTAACCTTAGTTTAATCTCTACACTTGACCATGGTTTACATTATGATAAGTATTCATTTTCTTTTCATTTTAAAAGACTTATCATAATTCTAGCTTCATCTTCTTCTTCATCTTCAAGAGAGAAAGCTTGATGCCATCAATGGCATCTTGAGTTCCAAAGTGAGAAATCCAATTCTAAAGTGAACCCACCTCCTATTTCTTCACCCTCTACCTCTTGCCAAGTTGTTTTGGGTGTTTTCTTCACAAGCTTCACAACTTGGTGAAGTTGGAGCTCGAACTTGTGCAACCTCGACGTAGATCATCTTCGGCACGAAGCCGACGACCTAGTCCGCCCATTTTCCCGATGAAGCCGACGATTGAGTTCGGGATTCAAGATGGACAGCAAGAGGACGCCTACGTGGAGCTAAGGAAGTGGATATCCGGATCTACAAAGGTTATAGCATCTTAACTTTAGTTAAGATGTTAACTAGATTCGTTTTTCGCCTAGGATTCTAGCCGACGATCCGTATTAGGGTTTCTCGGCACTATAATTTTTGTAAATTGGCATGGTTGATGCCTTGTGAGACCACTATAGGGTGCCTAGGAACCTTTCACTGGTATCAGAGCCTAGCTAGACCCTTAGGCGAAGTCCCGACGACGTTTGAAATCCGAACGAATCGAAACCCTAATACCAAACTTGCTCTCTGGACTTTTTCTAAAAAGTGGGATTTTTCCAGATTAAAAATATGCAGAAAAACCATTAGGAAAATATAAGAGTTTCTGTGAAATTCGACAGCCTAATTCCACTAAGTCGCCGCGGATCCGCGGCATGAGCATGGCTCATGCGGCGGTTCCGCGGCCGTATGGCCTCAATATATAAAGAATTTTACACAGTAATTCTTAGTTTCCAGTGGTGATTTTCCTGGGTATTTTTAATATTTATTCAAGAGTTGAATTTTCTGGGGTGTTTTAGAGCTTCGATGTTTCGATCGGATTATCAAATTTCGTCTTTGTGTATTTCCGGATAATTTTTAGAATATGTTAAAAAGTTCGACCTGATATAAATACCCAATTTTTTCCCTGTCGGGAAATTTCCAAGTGTTGGATTTTTCCGTAGTATAACAACGTTCTAAGTAGTGCAAGTAACGCGATGGACCCTCTAGAAGACAACAAACCTTAACTCGATTATGTGACCGTCTTGAACTGCCCTTTGAACCTTCGGGTTTGGGGCAGTACGGCGTGCCACATGTGAGGCGTTGGCTTGACCCTTCTACGGCTGGACCGTTGGTACTGAGGCACGAACTGAATGTTGTTAGACTTATTCATGTGTTGAGCTGTATCGGGAAAACTTGGGTATTCGACTGTTCGATCGGAAAGTTTAACATTTTCTGTTTATCTGGAATGTGATACAATAATTGGAATTCACAAACAGATATGAGATAACTGAATGAATGTTATAAATCTAGCGTTTTAGTTTCACAGGATATTGAAAAGAGCTTTCGATAATGAGACTAAAATGCGGGGTTTATAACTGTTAGGCATGTGATGTCTAAGTATTTCATCTGATTAGGCATGTGATGTCTAAAGAGGTTGCGGATTCCAACTGTTGTAGTTTTACACTTTCTTTTCTGTGACGTAAGTGTAGTATGTTCATATCGCCGGTTTCGTTGCTATACGTCAACGACAATTGGGGTATGGATACTTACTTACGTTGATGACATGTGATGTTATGTGTTGCTGGATATGTTATATTGGATCGTCGTGTTCGAATAGCCGGGGGGTTTTATGTGAGATGAGTGTTTTTCATTTTCATTCATGTAAAAACTTGTATGTAATATTCTTTTATTTGGGGCACTTCCAGGTAGCGGAAGTTGTCACCTTTTGTATATTATTTACTTTTCCGCATTAGGATAGACCTAAGGAGGGGAGCACAAGTAACCGGGTTCTGGGGTCCAGTGGGAGACCAACTCGAGGAGTCGAGTCCGGGTCTCCTAACCCTAGAATTGGCAGGGTTGCTTGCCGCTCTCGTAGGGGTCTAGGGGTGTGGGATTGGCTATTCATCACGACCGTGGAATCCGTGTTTTATACTGGCTCGTATTGAAAACACGGACGTCCTAGTATATCCAATATTTCATATGTTTCTTCTGCTGCTTTATCTGTGATGTGATCATGTGATGTTCTGTGATAGATACAGTATATAGTATATATGATATATTATATAGACGTTACTTATGTTTTGCAGCCGCACCAGCCCTGTCCTGCTCTGTCGTTAGTTACCTAACCTAACGGTGCACGAGGGGACATCCAGGCGAATGCGGATGGCATAAGTGTACGTCGTATTTATCTGTGATGTTTAGGTACTCAAATGATGGGACTTCATTAATGTGATTAATGAAAGAAAAGAAACCTAAGATGTTGTAGAATCAAATTTTAAATAAAACAGGTAGCTACAGTTCTTGCTTTGCACAGCGGTATATGTGATATATCCTGCACCTTATTCGATAAGGAAAGGACCGAGATCCCTTCACAGGGAGTGATTCCTTTAGCAATAACTGGTATACGCTACACCCTCGGTTTGTTTTTGATTGCTTCTATAGTTTCTGCTTTGCACAGTGATATATATGATATATCCCGCACCTCATTCGACGAGGAAAGGGCCGACGATCCCTTCACCGGGAGTGACCCCTTTAGCAAAACTAGAAAAGCCTCAAAATCACTCCATTTTTAAAACTTCATTTGATTCTACAACGATATCAAGTTCATTACGCTTATGGTTTTCAGAAAAACCTGCGTAGCCCTCCGTCAATTCAGATATGTAATATTCAGTATTCGTGCTACGGTTGTTTGGCATGCGTCAAGGCGTAGTGTACGGTAGCTGATTATTACTTATCTGCAGCATGAGATGCGATTGGATTAAGGTATTCGTACGGCGTTGTTTGGCATGCGTCAAGGGTCATACGGGTGGGTTTAATTCGATCACGAATTGTACGGGTTGAACTTGACTAGCGGACTATGGGTTGTTTGGCATGCGTCAAGGTCATAGCACGCTAGGGACAAAAGCATTATCGGGAATTTCAAGTGTTGAAATTTGCAATGAGATTGCATACCTTCTATGAGATAGTTGGATCCCGATACCCACTGCGAGTAAGAGTTACTCCTGGGAGAGTTTTACACATTGCAATTAGCTGATCAAGTAGGTGTCTAGAAAGGTGTTAATGGGGTTACGCCTCTGGGAAAACGAGGTTTACATTAATTAGGTTCGTGCGAAAGCACGGGGGACCTCCCTCAAAGTACCGACACTGGCCTGGCTGAAAGATTGGCGAACTTGTAGTATGTAATTAATACCGGCTAGTCTTTTCTTTTAAGGTTTGAAGGAAGATTTGATAAAAAACCAGTGGGAGCCATCCTGATTAGATAAGATAATAACCAATCTGATCTTGCACGAGCATACGCTAAAGTGTTTTCTTCTCTCTCTCTCCAGGTAGCGACCATTTCATGCCCTAATGAAGATAATAATATGGATGTATTGACCGAACCCGCATGTTATACTGTGCTGGGGAACGTCGGTTCCGTTCTTTCTTATAAGAGTTATAGGAATGAACGGGATATAGGGGAATACCAGGATTCCCATGCCACCCGATTGAAGAAAGTACATGTTGATGCATTTTCTTCGGGTGTGTTCGTTACTGAGAACTGTTTCTCTATTTGCTCTACGTCCTGGGTATTAGATACCGGGTCAGGATCCCATATATGTAATCAGTTACATGGGCTTAGAAAAGGTAGAGAACTTGGAGAAGGTGATAAATACATTAGAGTTGGAACTGGTGCAATTGTTGCAGCTAAGACTGTCGGGGAATATCACCTAGTATTACCAACTGGTAATACATTGGTTCTGAACGAATGCTATTACATGCCGAACCTGATATGCAACATTATATCGGTTTCTTTATTAAGTAAAGAGGAATATAATTTTGTATTACAGGACAATGTTATGAACATTTTCCGTAACCAAAAGTTGGTTGGATCAGGCACGTTGTGCAATGGCCTTTATGTTCTAAATCAATCAACAGTTCTGAGCATAACAAACACACACAAGAGGAAGAGTTCAGAACTGAACGAATCCTTCTTGTGGCATTGTAGACTGGGTCACATCAATGCGACACGACTAGCTAAGTTGCATAAAGATGGATATTTAAATCCGTTTGAATTTTCATCTTATGACACTTGCCAGTCATGTCTCAAAGGCAAGATGACCAAGACTCCATTTACGGGACACGGAGAAAGAGTTACTGAACTCTTGGGACTGATACATAGTGATGTATGCGGCCCCATGTCTACACATGCCAGGGATGGTTCTTCGTACTTCATTACATTCACTGACGATCTCTCTAGATTCGGATATGTGTTCCTGATGAAACACAAATCAGAAGCTTTTGAGAAATTTAGAGAATATAAACAAGAAGTCGAAAACCAAACCAGAAAAAGTATTAAAATCCTTCGATCTGATCGAGGAGGTGAATACTTGAGCAATGAATTCCTGGACTTCCTAAAAGAGAATGGGATTCTCTCTCAGTTGACTCCTCCCTATACACCACAGCACAACGGTGTATCAGAACGGAGGAACCGCACCCTATTAGATATGGTGCGCTCTATGATGAGCACAGCTGAGTTACCTATTTCCTTCTGGGGATATGCGCTTGAGACAGCCATGGACCTATTGAATAGAGTTCCTACCAAATCAGTGCCTACCACTCCATATGAGATATGGAAAGGGAAGAGACCACATCTTAATTACATTAAGATATGGGGTTGTCCAGCCTATGTCAAAAGACAGAATCCGGACAAACTCGAGGCAAGATCAGTCTTATGTAAGTTTGTAGGATATCCCAAAAATTCACAAGAGTATATCTTCTACCATCCCGAGGAACAAAAGGTGTTTGTTTCTCGACATGCCACTTTCTTAGAAAAGAGTTTTCTTATGAAACAGACAAGTGGCATTGAGGTAGAACTGGAAGAGGCTCCAGCGGCACAAACTATAACAGAAGACTTGGTAGAACCAGAGGATTCAGTAGTACCCGACGAACCTCAGCCTCTCCGCCGATCTAGTAGGGTTCCTCGCCCACCTGAGAGATACTACGGTTTTCTCATGGATGGTGGGAGCGAGGATTGCATCTTGGAGGATGATGACCCAACTAGCTTCGAGCAGGCCATCACGAGTGGGGACTCAGTGAAATGGCTGGATGCTATGCGGTCCGAGATGGAATCCATGTACACCAACAAAGTATGGACTTTGGAAGTTGCTCCTGAAGGGGTAAAACCAATTGGGAGCAAGTGGATCTTCAAGAAAAAACTTGGTGTACATGGGAAAGTGGAGACTTTCAAAGCTAGACTTGTAGCAAAGGGTTTTCATCAAAGACCAGGTGTGGACTATGACGAAACCTTTTCTCCAGTGGCTATGCTTAAATCCATCCGGATCATGCTTGCCATCACTGCATATCATGATTACGAAATCTGGCAAATGGATGTTAAGACCGCCTTTCTAAATGGTGATTTAGAAGAGTGCGTGTACATGACTCAGCCAGAGGGCTTCGTAGATAGTGGGAGCAGCGGGAAGGTGTGCAAGCTGCTTAAATCCATTTATGGATTAAAGCAAGCATCGTGGAGTTGGAACATCTGCTTTGACGTCGTTATCAAAGAGTTTGATTACGTCAAAAACCCAGATGAACCTTGTATCTACAGGAAGGTCGCAGAGAGTAAGGTTGTCTTCCTCGTATTGTACGTGGACGACATACTCTTGATAGGAAATGATATTCCTATGCTGCAATCGGTCAAGCTCTTCTTATCACAAAGATTTTCAATGAAAGATCTTGGTGATGCCTCCTGCATATTGGGAATCAGGATCTATAGAGATAGATCCAAACGGATTTTGGGATTGTCCCAATCCAGGTACATTGACACCATACTAAAGAGGTTTTGTATGGAAGAGTCCAAGCGTGGGAACTTGCCCACGATCTCTGGAGTCACTCTCTCCAAAGAGATGTCTCCCAAGACTGATTTGGAAAGAGCTCGCATGCAAGGGATTCCCTATGCTTCGGCAGTGGGCTCTATTATGTATGCGATGCAATGTACCAGACCCGATGTAGCATACTCACTAAGTATAGTGAGCAGGTATCAAGCTGATCCTGGAGAGAGTCACTGGACAGCTGTGAAGAGCATTCTCAAGTACTTGCGAAGGACTAGAGATATGTTCTTGGTGTATGGTAACGGAGAACTCCAAGTGGAGTCTTTTACCGATTCGAGCTTCCAGAGTGATAAGGACGACTCTAAGTCGCAGTCGGGCTTTGTCTTTACCCTTTACGGAGGAGCGGTTAGCTGGAAGAGTTCCAAGCAGGAAACCGTGGCAGACTCGACGATGGAGGCTGAATACATCGCTGCCAACAATGCTGCCAAAGAGGCTGTCTGGATCAAGAAGTTCATTACTGAACTTGGAGTGGTTCCATCCATTGAGCATCCAATACCTTTGTATTGCGATAACAATGGAGCGGTGGCTTTGGCCAAGGAACCCAGGTCCCATCAGCGGTCCAGGCATATTCTGAGGCGGTATCACCTGATCCGGGAGATAGTTGATCGCCGGGAGATCGAGGTCAGGAGGGTTGACACGAAGAACAACACGGCGGATCCACTCACGAAGCCATTCCCCAGATACAGTTTGAGAGACTCTTCGGGATGCTCGGTATGCGATACTACAGCAGCTGGCCCTAGTGCAAGTGGGAGATTGTTAGTTGTATGTATGCCCTAGAGGCCAGTATTGTACACATGATGTATATTATATTGGATGCTTGGACATATATAGAGATGACTTTCTTGCTCGATATGATAGTATGCTATCTGGTTACTCTTTATCTTAACATGTACACTAGTCTCTTTAAACTGTCTTATGGTTACATGTTGGTAAAGCCCTTAGGATGTGTACTTGACTACCTGGACTATGATGCAGATCATACTAGTGGGGACATGGTAGTCCATAAGTACATCCTTCAAGGTCCCTAGTCGTGGGTGCATCGAGACGGGGCATCAATATACCAGAGTAGACTAGCGTATACGCTTCTCGACCCATGGGATGGGCGATGGATGATCCCATATCCATTGGTGTTTGACATCAGAGATGGTATACGGGTGCTCAGTGGAGATTGGGTACACTGGACGGACTCGCCGAGAACTCCCAGATGGTATTATACCTTACGTCAGATGGCAGTTCTCAAGTGACACTTGTACAGGTTAGTCTGTAGACCCGAGATCGTCATAGAGTCTTATGTGATTCCCACTGTGCTTTGATCTCCACCTTACCACGTCCATGAGGGCGTGCAAAACGGTGGTCTTTAGGTACAGTCCCGAGTCACATGGAGGTAATGAGCGATAGGAGGGGTTTCGTCTCTCCCGGTATTGGGGGTTGATGTTGCGCTGTGCTCGATTGGCCGTAACAGGAAAGTCCCTGGCCAGGGCTGATCAGAGATTTGCTGGTAAGTGTTACCAGTAGTTTCTCGACCCGTTATGAGCCTCACATCGGCACGACTTATCGGTTATTGGGGTATGACGTTTGCCACCCCTAGACTTGATATGCGACGTATCAGACGAACAGACCGGACTGTACGGTAAGTGTTACTGGTTGGATTCACAGGAGTGTGAGCGGGCTAGCTCGTCGATCTTTTGATCGCTCAATACCCGGATGGCCGTTACATTTAGCAGACCGCTTGCGGCTTGTGGGTGCTTGATATGATCATCATCTACTACCGGCGTATTGATGAGTCTTCAGAGTCCTACACAGAGGTTTCCTGGCTCAAGTGAAACGAAATAGGAGCGCATATGAGATATGTGCGGGAGCGAGAATAATGCGTGTATGTGATACCGCATTTCATTCTCGCGATAAATGTTTTGATTGGTTATATTCGATATGACCTAGTTGTCGAATCGTTGATTCGATAAATCGATACATAGGATACTAGTCGGTTATGTACGACATGACCGGATCATTGAATCAAATGTTGATTTAATGATTTAATGTATAATTATATATTTGATATATCACTTTGCATTAACTAGTATTGGTTCACTTTAAATGGATTTTCTCACTTGATGTACACATTGTATATGTGATATACTTTTGTACACTAGATTGTATCATGTTTGATGATACTTGCTCACTTGGGTTTGTGTAAAGATTTAACCATGGTTATATGAATGGTTAGGGTTTTGATTATTTACTTAGTTATTTATTTATATATTCATTTTGGAAATTATTAAGGATGGTGGCTTATTTTGTTTTTTATGTTGAAGCTTCTTGAAGCTTTGAATAAGTCCACCATTCTTATCTTATCCTTAACCCTAACCATTCCAACTAACCTTAGTTTAATCTCTACACTTGACCATGGTTTACATTATGATAAGTATTCATTTTCTTTTCATTTTAAAAGACTTATCATAATTCTAGCTTCATCTTCTTCTTCATCTTCAAGAGAGAAAGCTTGATGCCATCAATGGCATCTTGAGTTCCAAAGTGAGAAATCCAATTCTAAAGTGAACCCAACTCCTATTTCTTCACCCTCTACCTCTTGCCAAGTTGTTTTGGGTGTTTTCTTCACAAGCTTCACAACTTGGTGAAGTTGGAGCTCGAACTTGTGCAACCTCGACGTAGATCATCTTCGGCACGAAGCCGACGACCTAGTCCGCCCATTTTCCCGATGAAGCCGATGATTGAGTTCGAGATTCAAGATGGACAGCGAGAGGACGCCTACGTGGAGCTAAGGAAGTGGATATCCGGATCTACAAAAGTTGTAGCATCTTAACTTTAGTTAAGTTGTTAACTAGATTCGTTTTTCGCCTAGGATTCTAGCCGACAATCCGTATTAGGGTTTCTCGGCACCATAATTTTTGTAAATTGGCATGGTTGATGCCTTGTGAGACCACTATAGGGTGCCTAGGAACCTTTCATATCTGAGCATACTGAGCGAATCCGAAAGTGGTCTTTACGGGCAGAAAGTGAGCCGCTTTCGTCAATCTATCTACGATCACTGTTCATATCATAATTTTGCATTATTATATTCCCCATTCTTAATCATTTTACAAATAAACAGGTGCTTTTGATCCATGTCTGCTACATAGTTGCAGGTTACAGGTTCTCAGAACAAAAACAGTGAAAAAGATAAAAAGACGATACAAAAGTGAGACTACGACCAACAAATGGAAGAATCTTGATCAAGCCTACAGTTTGAAGACTAAACGAAGATCAATATACGATTTCACAAAGAACAAAGGCAGCGCAAGGTTCAAGACTTCGTCACGAAGCAAGCGATAAAAGTCCACGACTATATTCACTATGGAAATCTGGAAGAAATCTAGAAGCCAATCTGAGAAAACAACTGAAGAAAATAGAAGGAAAAATGCAACAGAAGAAGCCCAAGAAAACTCAGACATTGAACCCTCTTTTTGGCCGCGGAACCGCGGCCAAACATGGGTTTTGGCGGCGGTTCCGCGGCCATATGGTGCCCGTGTCGGTGCTAAAAGTGTCGGTGCGTAGGTGTTTGACTAGTCTTCTTAGGGGCATATTTGTAAATGCAGATGTGACGCGATTGTAACCCTAGAGTTTCTATGTTTTATAAATAGAAACCCTAAAACTTGTTTTAGGTTATTCCTCTTTTCATTTCATCTATTCAGATTTGTAAATTCCTGTGTAAATGTTTGGAGAGAGCCATCAATAAAGTAAGTTAATTTTTATTCTGCCTTAGTATAATTTTATTATCTGCCCTAGTTAGATAGATAGAAATGTTTTTCAATTCCCTAATGAGTGAGTAGTCTCCTCATTTGTTAGGGTTAGATTTGAGGAAGGCTTGAGAGATGAAAATCTCTCAGCCCTTTCTTGCCCATCACATATAATTAATAGGACTCCATGCATACATACACACACCATTCCCTATGGCACCCTATCCTACGAGGTAGCGGTGATACCGTAGTATAAACGACCGGTTGCGTATGTTTTCCATGGAGGTTAGGGTAAGAATTAAGAAAGGAAGGATTAGAACCTAGAGGAAGAAACATCTTTTGTTCCCGATGGTACTAATCCCCTTTATTAATTGTTACCATAACACCTAAAGAGATCTAAATTACGGCATTGAAAGCGGTGAGGAAATCTTCAATTTCCAAACTTAACCAAAACCTAAACCTAAACCTAGCAAGATTCTAGTCTTAGTATAAATCAGTTTAGTTTTTAGCGATAATCCATTCACACCGTTTGGAATTAACTCGTTAGACCAAATTAGGAAATACACAACATCCCTGTAGACCAACCCGTACTCACCGGCTAGCTACCAAGCGACGCCGTTCTTGATTGCGGTTAACAAATATTTTTGATTCATATCTTTTAAAAGCGCAAACATGCGAAACATCATTTTAATCAAATGGTGTCGTTGCCGGGGAAGGTTTGAGAGATGAAAATCTCTCACCCCTTTCTTGCTCATCACATATAAATAATAGGACTTCATGCATGCATACATACACCGTTCCCTACGGTACCTTACCCCACGAGGTAACGGTGATACCGTAGTATAAACGACCGGTTGTGTTGTTTTCCATGGAGGTTAGGGTAAGAATTAAGAAAGGAAGGACTAGAACCTAGAGGAAGAAACATCGTTTCTTCCCGATGGTACTAATCCCCTTTATTAATTGTTACCATAACACCTAAAGAGATCTAAATTAGGGCATTGAAAGCGGTGAGGAAATCTTCAATTTCCAAACTTATCCTAAATCTAACCCTAGCAAGATTTTAGTCTTAGTATAAATCAGTTTAGTTTTTAGCGATAATCCATTCGCACCGTTTGGAATTAACTCGTTAGACCAAATTAGGAAATACACAACATCCATGTGGACCGACCCGTACTCACCGGCTAGCTACCAAGCGACACTGTTCTTGATTGCAGTTATAAATATTTTTGATTCATCTTTTAAAAGTGCATACGCAAAATCATTCAATCAAATGGCGTCGTTGCCGGGGATGGCGTGTTATTTTCTTTTTATAATTTCGGGTTAATATAAAATCAAAAAATCATAAAAACTGAAAAATAAAAATATATAAAAATTTATTATCTTGTTATTTTGTGAAGGGTATTTTCGTGTGAATTTTGCAGGATCGACGAACAAGTTCGGATCTGGAAAAATCCAGAGATCAAAACAGAAAACCCTAGATCTGAGCAACAGTGTAAAATCAAAACATAGGAACAGAAAAAATCTCGAGAACCAAACCGTCGACACGACCGCGGAACCGCCGCCGCAACCCACCTCGCGCCGCGGATCCTCCGCGGGTTGCTGACGTCAGCAACCCGAAATCTCACTGTAAGTCTCCTCTGTTCTTCTCTGCAACCCCAATATATCCTCTGTAAAACTTGCCTGCAGGATTCTTTGCGCTAAAAAATCTCTTACCCTTCCAATAATTGATCTTGTGTAGGATTCTTTGCGTCGCGCTAAAAAAATTGTTTGCAAGTGAATGTGTTTATTGCTTTGTATATTTAAATTGACTTTAAGGGGCTTTTACACCAATCCAGATTGGGTGGGGATTTCATTACCCTTCCCAGGACCCCAAAAATCACATAAGGCATATTGCATTGATCATCAATTAATTAAAAAAGATTAGACTCAGCCCTAAGGACTTCGCGCTCAATAGGACAAAGGAATAGTTGTAGGCATCGACCGTTGATCCTAACCTGACTTTGTGGTGGCTAGGCTAGACAGGTAGTGAAAGGTAACTTTAAAAGGCCTATCTCACGGTGATTCGTGAGCGGATCCCTCCTTTCTCTACTTGTGCTTACCTGGCCACAATTGGCGGTGAAGAGGCGGTTTGAGGTCCTACTTCTTACCCTTTGGAACAGTTAGGAGCCGTCTAGCTGACCTAGGTGACCCTAGATTTAGGCCTGATTGTGCATTTGTGGTTGATTGAATGTGTGTCTAAGCCTTTTATCGAAAATCTTTTTTGCAAAAAGCTCCACATAAAAAAAACACAAAAAGGCAAAAAGGAAATTTTTTTATAAAAACTTGCAACTTGTCGCTAAGAAATCCGTGTACCTCACTTCCACCTACATTTTTTTTCTTCTCCTTTCTTACATCAGGGGTACCCCACCTCATAAAACTCTTGCCGAACTTTGGTACCCTCAACCAAACTTTGTTTCTTACGCGAATTGTTTTGGTCGAATTACGGACGACCCCTCCATGCCCAAAATTTTATTGAAAGATCGAATAGAAGCGTCTAAGAGAAACAGTTCGACTCCGCAATCCACTTTGTATCAACCATTTCAACCTTCACCGCCTTCTTATGTTGATACTCCTTTTTCGAGTCCTGTTGTAACTCCGAAACCCATGTCTATAGCTGCATATATTGAACAATCTCGAAAACGATCTTTCACTCCTTTCAACACTTCCAGTTCTTGGGATCAACAAGTCCATTCACCTTTTTATCCAAATGTTGATCCTACTCCTATCCAAGCATTCAATTCCTACCAGTCCTACCCGACTTTCACACCTTCCTTAGACATTGCTTCTACACAGCCATTTGGGAGTTTCCAAAATCCAAACAATTTTGAATCTTTTACTGAAACCCCTTCACAACCCATGTCTAGTCTAGAACAGTCGTTGGAAGCTTATATGGTAGCGACAAACCAAATGATGAGGAATGTGGATGCGTCCATGGCCGTCCTTATACAACCTAGTGAACCGGTAGCTAGTTTCAACCTAGCTCCAAAAATTCCAATGTATGATGCGGCAGTTGGACAGATCGATAATTTGAGTAGAGAAAGAGAGCTATACACCCTTCCAAATCAAACCTACCCATCCTCAATTGAATTCCACAACTCCGGTTTTCAAACAAGTGACCCAAATGATTCACCAGTTGAAAATAAAACGTTTAATGAGTTGTGCGACTTTGTAGTGCTTGATTTGCCAGATTGTGAAGAGTCCCTTTCGAGTGAAACCATCACTAATCCTTTTGAACTTTATACCTCCAATCTAGAACCTGAATTGATTGATATCCATGCCTTTGATGAGGTGTCTAAAAAAATTGATTTTCACTTGATTGAGGATATTGACTCCGGGAATATTTTGGATGATGAACCCGTAGATTTGACTGAAATTTTATCTCCAATTCATCATCCCGAGTCATTAAATATTTCTCCCAAACCTCATATGCATCTTGATTTTGATGATAATGGCATGGATAAGCTAACTTTTGAGGAGAATTATGAGGATAGTATTGAGGAGAGTATTGAGGATAGTATTGAGGATGAACCATTTTTGTTTGATGAGTCGGATTTTCCAATTCATCCTCCTGAACCTTTAACTGTTATACTTCCTACATCACCCCCCTCCTTTCCATCGTTCCAATCACGCAAGATATCACGTTGGAGGACTGTGAGCTTGAAAAATTTTTGTTCGATCACAGCAGTTTGGACGCCACTAGTGCGTTCTTCCTTGAATCTGACATAGTTCTCATAGCCGATAACGATTACGAGTGCTTCACTTTTTTGGACGATTTTGAAGACTCACCTCCCGAGTTTGAATCCTTTGAATTTTCAGATGAGTTAGTTGAACTATCAGACTCGGTTGCTTACAGTCATTTCGAACCATTGATGGAATCCTTCAAGTTCGAGACAGATTACTTAGGTGAGAATAAGACTATCCCTAAATCACTCCCTTTCGTCCTTCCTATCTTTCGACCACGCAAGAATCCATTGCGTTTCCATTTTCAATAGATGGTTTACCAAGTTCGATGTACCCATGTTTTCTTGCGAATCTTGAGGGATTTGACCCCATTTCTCGACGGGTTGATAGATTAGCACAATCGCTTTTAACACATCGGTCATCACAAATTGCGCTAATTTATTCACTCGATTTACACCCCCAAGTTCGTACTACACTTCTTTCTCTCTTCCGCCATTCTTCTTCGAATATACCGAGACCATGTTCCACCCTTCTTCCCATACGGTCTCGTGTGTTTCTCAACTCCTTTCTCTACACTCCATTCTTCCACCAACCCTACCATTATCACGATAGAATTTTTGAATGGTTGGTGCTAACCTTTGGCCTGTGTAAGGCCTTGTATAGTTTGATTTTTCTCCTCCCTAACTCTGAACTTTAACGCTTAAAACAGTGGAAACACTGTGTCACTTAAGTTTGGGGGGAACCTTGTTGTATATATATTTTTTGTTTTTTTAACAATAATAAAAATAATAAAATAAAAAAAATTTATAAATAAATAAACAGGGGAGTGCCGACATTTTGACCCTCGTGGTGTAGCCTGACAGTGAGGACACTGTCAAGTTTAAGTTTGGGGGTGTGCTCGGTAAGCCTTCTTCCTTCGCATTCATGTGTATATTTTTGCATTTGCATACTTATTTTAAAACCCATAAAAATTGAAAATTTTGAAAAATTATAAAAATTTGAAAAATTCAATTTTGGCCATAATTGACTTGAGTTTGACATTACGGTTAACTAGCTAGGAACAACTAGATCTTAGACTTAGAAAATTAAAAACCCTAAAACTAACATTTCTTAAAATTTAACGGTAGAAAGTATATGTCTTTGTAGTTTATTTAGAAATAGGCAAATTTCGAGTTCACTTCTTTGGCTAAGTTAAAACAAGGGAAGAGTATTGATATATTTATTAAAGTATAAGTCTGAAAAATAATTCCTAAGCTTAAATCTAAATTCTGAAAATATATACCCTACAATTTGCACAAACACGAACCTTGAAACTTGGAATAGTAGAAGAGACCTTGGAATGCTTTTGTCTAAAGTCCTTAGTATAAAGAAAAATAAAATAAAAATACAAGTGCGAATAAAGAGATAATAAAAAAATGAACACTGGTTGTTGTGATTACTTAAGTCTGCATTAATAAATAAAAAATTTAGCGAGGGTGCTTCATCACCTAGTGCCTTAGACCAACTGGTTTGGGAGTCACTGCTAAAGCCTTAGGTGTTACAAGATTAGGAATTACGCATTAATGTGCAAACACATTTTGTAATCCGTCGTTGGTACCTCAAGAAGTATTAACGGTCGCATGAAGAATGTGTTAGCAATTTCATCTAAAAATTCACCAATTGAAATGTGCTTTGGACGACGGACAAGAGTATGATAACTTGCTTTGAATTTCCAAGTGTAGGGGTGATATATACACACACGTAGGGGTATGTGATTGGGATTTAGATAAGAGATAGGAATGAAAAATATGACTTATATCTTTAATAGAGATGATAAAAATTCCTAAGTTGAGATGGAACCCTATAAGGAAACCTTAAAAGATACCAAAATCTAAGTAAATTCACAGGAATATATATAATCTTAATTTAAATGATAATGAAGCGTGAAAAATACGGGTGGATAATTTATGAGTCGAAGATAATAGAGTTTCTTGTTGGAAAACCTAATTGGAGAATAAAATTCAATAGGCCGAATTGATAGGATTTTGTGGGTAGTATCCGCTGAAAACCCTCAAGAGACAACACTCCTCCTACTAGGGACACCTAGAGGTTTAACGGCTTGTTGCACGAGCTCAGTGCAATCGCGTTTCCTTGCGAAAGTGAGGCTAGGACTTTTTCGAAAATGAAAAAAACTAAGTTTGCTCGAGGACGAGAAAAAGATAAGTTTGGGGGTATTTGTTCATATCATAATTTTGCATTATTATATTCCCAATTCTTAATCATTTACAAATAAACAGGTGCTTTTGATCCATGTCTGCTATGTAGTTGCAGGTTACAGGTTCTCAGAACAAAAATAGTGAAAAAGATAAAAAGACGATACAAAAGTGAGACTACGACCAACAAATGGAAGAATCTTGATCAAGCCTACAATTTGAAGACTAAACAAAGACTAATGTACGATTTCATAAAGAACAAAGGCAGCGCAAGGTTCAAAACTTCGTCACGAAGCAAGCGGTAAAAGTCCACGACTATATTCACTGTGGAAATCTGGAAGAAATATAGAAGCCAATCTGAGAAAAAAACTGAAGAAAATAAAAGGAAAAATGCAACAGAAGAAGCCCAAGAAAACTCAGACATTGAACCCTCTTTTTGGCCGCGGAACCGCGTCCAAACATGAGTTTTGGCCGCGGTTCCGCGGCCATATGGATCCCGTGTCGGTGCTAAAAGTGTCGATGCGTCGGTGTTTAACTAGTCTTCTTAGGGGCATATTTATAAATGTAGATGTGACGCGATTGTAACCTTAAGGTTTCTATGTTCTATAAATAGAAACCCTAAAACCTGTTTTAGGTTATGCCTCTTTTCATTTCATATATTCAGATCTGTAAATTCCTGTGTAAATGTTTGGAGAGAGCCATCAATAAAGTAAGTTAATTTTTATTCTGCCTTAGTATAATTTTATTATCTGCCCTAATTAGATAGATAGAAATGTTTTTCAATTTCCTAATGAGTGAGTAGTCTACTCGCTTGTTAGGGTTAGATTTGGGGAATGCTTAAGAGATGAAAATTTCTCACACCTTTCTTGCCCATCGCATATAATTAATAGGACTCCATGCATACATACACCCACTGTTCCCTACGGCACCCTATCCCACGAGGTAGTGGTGATACCGTAGTATAAACGACCAGTTGCGTATGTTTTCCATGGAGGTTAGGGTAAGAATTAAGAAAGGAAGGACTAGAACCTAGAGGAAGAAACATCTTTTCTTTCCGATGGTACTAATCCCCTTTATTAATTGTTACCATAACACCTAAAGAAATCTAAATTAGGGCATTGAAAACGGTGAGGAAATCTTCAACTTCCAAACTTAACCTAAAGCTAACCTTAGCAAGATTCTATTCTTAGTATAAATCAGTTTAGTTTTTAGCGATAATCCATTCACACCGTTTATAATTAACTCGTTAGACCAAATTAGGAAATACACAACATCCATGAGGACCGACCCGTACTCACCGGCTAGCTACCAAACGACGTCGTTCTTGATTACGGTTAACAAATATTTTTGGTTCATATCTTTTAAAAGCGCAAACAGGAGAAACATCATTTCAATCAATCACCCAAATAAAGTCATACCCTCGACTGGTCCTAGGTAGACCCACGATAAAATCCATAGAGATCTGCTCCCATTTCCACTCCGGAATGGCAAAGATTGTAACTCTCCTGCCGGCCTCTGATGCTCAGCCTTGACTTGCTGGCAAATCAAGCATCTCGAAACGAAATCCGCAATATCTCTCTTCATCCCTTCCTACCAGTAGACATCTCTCAAGTCATGGTACATCTTGGTGGAACCCGAATGAACACTATATGCTGACCGATGCGCCTCCTCTAAAATCTCGCATCTCAGCCCCTCTGAATCTGGCACACACAGTCGAGTCCTAAATCGTATCACTCCCTGGTCATCGATCACGAACTCTAAATCTCTGCCATGTCGAATCTGCTCCATGATCTCTAATAAACGGGCATCGCCGGACTGTGGCTCATGGATACGGTCAAGTAACTGTGGACGTGCACGGACATGGGCAAGCTGTCCCCGGTCGAAGTAAACTCGAACTGTACTCGGCTGTCATATAGAATCTTCCAATCTGCAGTCGACTGTCTCTCAACTGCGCTCAAGCAAGACAAGTTACCTCCGGGCCTCCGACTCAAAGCATCTGCCACAACATTCGCCTTGCCCGGATGGTAAAGAATCTAATAGTCATAGTCTTTCACTAGCTCCATCCAACGACGCTGTCTCAAATTCAGATCCTGCTGTTGAAAGATATACTTTAAGCTCTTGTGGTCCGTGAATATCTGGCACGACTCGCCGTATAAGTAGTGTCTCCAGATCTTGAGTGCAAAAACCACCGCATCCATCTCTAAGTCGTGAATGGGATAGTTTTGCTCGTGCTTCTTCAACTGCCAAGAAGTATAAGCGATGACCCTACCATGCTGCATCAAAACACAACCTAGCCCCACTTGAGAAGCATCGCAATAAACAACAAAGCCGCCTAAACCTGAAGGCAAGGATAAAATCGGTGCAGTCGTCAAACACGTCTTCAACTGCTGAAAACTCTGCATAAGCCTCGGTCCAAAGAAAAGGAACTCCCTTCTGGGTCAACCCGGTCAGCGGTGCGGCTATACAAGAAAAATCCTGAACAAAACGTCGGTAGTAGCCGGCCAAACCTAAGAAGATACGAATCTCTGTAACTGATACAGGTCTGGGCTAATGCTACACGGCCTTGATCTTCTTCGGATCTACACGTACACCATCTCTCGTAACCACGTATCCTAAGAAATCGACACTATCAAGCCAGAAGGCATACTTGGAGAATTTAGCGAACAGCCGATGCTCCCTTAAAGTCTGCACCGTGATCCTCAAATGCTCCCCGTGCTCCTCTCGACTCTGGGAGTATACTAAGATGTCATCAATGAACACAATAATAAACTGATCAAGAAACGGCCCGAATATGCGGTTCATCAAATCCATAAATGCTGCTGGGGTATTGGTGAGTCCGAACGACATCACCAAGAACTCATAATGCCCATAGCGCGTGCGAAAAGCAGTCTTCAGAATGTCATCCTTCCGAACCCGCAACTGATGATAACCTGACCACAAGTCAATCTTCGAGAAATGCCCCGCGTCCTGTAGATGATCAAATAAATCGTCAATGCGGAGTTAGGGGTATCTATTCCGCACAGTAACCCGATTCAACTGACGATAATCGATGCACAAATGCATATTGCAGTCTTTCTTCTTGACGAACAGAACAGGAGCACCCCAAGGCGAATCATTCGGACGAATAAGCCCTAATCCAGCAAATCTCGCAACTGATCCTTAAGCTCTTTAAGCTCCGCCGGGGCCATCCGATAAAGTGGTAGGGAAATAGGCCCTGTGCCAAGGATCAAGTCAAAACAGAACTCGATATCGCGCTCTGGCGGCAATCCAGGAAACTCGTCAGGAAAGACATTGAGAAACTCCCTCACTATCGGAACCTGGTCCAGTGGGACCTCTGCGGTTCCAACATCACAAATATACTCTAAGAATCCCGGACATCCTTTCCTCAAGATCTGACTAGCGCGAAGAGAAGAAATCAATCTGGGAAGGGTGGCACTACTGTCTCCCTGAAAAACAAGAACTGGCTCACCCGGAAAACTAAATCTGACTACCTTCTCGCGGCAGTCCACGGATGCATAACAAGTGGCTAGCCAGTCCATGCCTAGAAGAACGTCGAAGTCCAACATATTGAGAATAATCAAATCAACAGAAGAATACCTCTCCCTGATAGAAACAGAACAGGATTGAAACACATGTCGGGCAACAAATTGTAGGGTTGCTAGGCACGCGCACAAGGGTCTACGAGGCATCAACCATGCCCGAATAATAATTTAGCCGTGCCGAACAACCCGAATACGGAACTTTAAACTAGAGATTAGGCGATAACTTGCATGCTAAACATTTTAACACTAAGTGAGAGGGATTACAACCTTTGTAGATCCGGTCCTTCACTTCATTTGCTCCGTGTTGTGGTCCCTTCGCTGCGATCATCGGGATCCGGACTCTCGAGAGGTTCCACGAAGAGAAAGACGCAAGCGTTGCTTCCGATCTTCGATACTATGATGATCTACCTCGAAGTTTCTTTAACACAAGCTAACACTCATGAAATAATGTGAACACCCTCATCTAAATGGCAAGGGAAGATGAGGATGATGAAGTAGGATTTTTGCTCTATTTATTTATCTTTTTCTCATATTTATTCATCACCTTTGGAAAAACAAGCAAGCTTTTCTATGAAAGAAAATGAAGGAAGAAGATGAATGAATAATCATTATTCTTTTGTGATGAATAGGAAAGGAAATCATATGATAGATAATGCAACCATGGTCAATCTAACTCTTGTAGAGATTTTACTAGGGTTAAAGGTTTGGTTAGGGTTTTGAAATATCTAGCATAATATCTTAACAAAGACAAAGAAAGTAAACTTCTAGAAACTTCTAGAAAGTCTTAACCCTAATCACACCCTAACCATGTTTAATCTCTACTAAACAAATTGCATTATTTATCATATCATGTTACAATATCATATATCACATATACAATATTTATTGCAACAAAATAAAATAATACATTTAACATATATCGCATATATATCAATGCATTACCCGAGTGAGAAAAAGAATCTTTTAGTGAGCAAATATTAGTTAATGTAATTTAATATATCAAATATATTATTATACATTAAATTATCGAATCAACACTTGATCCGACAATCCGGCTATATCGCATATAACCGACTAATATTTATCCGTACCGATTCATCGAATCAACACTTGATCCGATGACCCGGCTGATATCAAATATCGCGAGAATATAATACGGTATCACATATCGCATTATCCTCGGTCCCGCACATATCACATATGTGCCCCTACTCCGTTTTTCCTGAGTCAAGAAACCTCTGTGTAGGACTCTAAAGAATCGTCAATACGCCGGCAGTAGGTGATGATCATATCAAACACCCACAAGCTGCAAGCGGTCAGCTAACAGCTACCCAGGTATTGAGCGCTCAGAAGATCAACAAGCAATCCTGTAACTTCTCCTGTGAATCCAAACAGTAACACTCCCGTACAGTCCGGTCTCGTCGTCTGATATGTCGCATATCTCGCCTAGGGGTGGTAAACGTCAGACCCCAGTAGCTCGATAAGTCGTGTCGATTTGAGGTCTATAACAGTTCGAGAAACTACCGATAACACTTACCAGTAAATCTCAGCAACCCTGGCCAGGGATTTCCGGTTATAGCCAATCGAACACAGCACAATATCAACTACCTATACCGAGAGAGACGAATCCCCTCCTATCGCTCATTGCCTCCATGTGATTCGGGACTGTACCCAAAAGCCATCTTTTTGCACGCCCTCTTGGACGTGGTATGGTGGAAATCAAAGCATAGTGGGAACCACACAAGACTCTATGACGATCTCGGGTCAACAGACTACTCTGTACCAGTGTCACCGGAGAACTGCCATCTGACGTATGGTATAATACCATCTGGGAGTTCTCGGCGAGTCCGTCCAGTGTACCCAGTCTCCACTGAGCACCCGTACACCATCCTTGATGTCAAACACCGATGGATATGGGATCATCCATCGTCCATCATATGGGTCAAGATGCGTATACGCTAGTCTACTCTGGTGCATCGATGCCCTGTCTCGATACACCCTCGACTAGGAACAGTTATAGGATGTACTCGTCGACTACCATGGCCCCACTAGTATGATCTCATCATAGTCCCAGTAGTCGAGTACTTATCCTAAGGGCTTTATCAACATGTAACATAGAGACAATCAGAGTACATGTTAAGATAAAGTACAACCAGATAGCATACTATCATGTCGAGCAAGAAAGTCCTCCCTATATATGTCCTAGCATCCACTACAATATACATCGTATGTACAGTAATGGCCTCTAGGGCATACATATAACTAACAATCTCCCACTTGCACTAGGGCCATCTGTTATGGTATCGCATACCCAACAATTAGCTGCGGTTGAAGTATCTCATACTCAACCATCCCATAAGAGTCTCTACTGGGAAAAAGACCTTTGTGAGTGGATCCGCGCTGTTGTCCTCTGTGTCTTCTCTCCTAACCTCGATCTCCCTGGAGATCAACCATCTCCATGATCAGGTGATACTGCCTAAGAATTATATCTGGATTTCTGATGGGACGGTAGTTCCTTGGCTGAAGCCACAACTCCATTATCACACAATGGTAGGAACGAAGTTCATCTTATGAACTTATATATATCCAGACTGCCTCTTTGGTAGCATCCTTGGTAACGATGTATCTTGCCTTTAATCGTCTAGTATGTCACGGTATCTAGCTTGGAACTCTTCCAACATACCGTCCCTCCACTGAGGGTATAGACAATGCCTGCGACTGACATTCAGTCGTCCTTATCACCCTGGAACCTTTCCAGTGATTCTCCCCAGGATCGAGTGATACCATCTCACTACAACTAGTGAGTTTCCTAACATCCAATTAGATCTATCTCATAGATCCAAAACCCAGGATTTAGGAGGTATCACTTTGATCCTATATGGAGAATCCTTGTGATAAGCAGAGATTGACCGAGCGTAGCATAGGAAACTCCTTCCCTATCAAGAGTATGTCATCCACGTATTCTACGAGGATCACCACCATACTCTCTACTACCTTTTCGTATATACAAGGTTCATCTACCATTTTGATGAATTCAAACTCTTTGACTACCACATCAAAACAGATGTTCCAACTCCGCGATGCCTGTTTTATCATATAAAACATCTTGCACACGTTTCCGCTGCTCCCACTGTCTACGAAGCCCTCTGGCTGTGTACTTATAGACGTTCTCTTCTAAAACATCATTTAGAAAAGCAGTCATGACACCCAACCACCAGATATCGTAGTCATGGTATGTAGCCGTGGCAAGTAGGATCTGGATGGACTTAAGCATAGATCCTTAGAAAAGGTTTCAACATAATCCATACCTGGTCTATGATGCAAACCTTTAACAAGTCTAGCTTTGAAAGTCTCAACTTTTCCATGTACACCAACTAATCTTCTCAAGATATACTTGCTCCTGATGGGGATTTAACCCTTCAGATAAAGCAACCAAAGTCCATACTTTGTTGGTGTATAAGGATTCCATCTCAGATCGATAAGCATCCAGCCATTCTTACAGAGTCCCACTCCTGATGGCCAGCTCGAAAATAGTTGGGTCATCATCTCATGATGCAATCCTCGCTCCCACTGTCATAAAGAAACCGAAGTATCTCTCAGGTGGGTGAGGAACCCTACTAGATCGGCGGAGAGGCTGAGGTTCGTTGGAAACTATTGAATCCTTTGGTTCTACCAAATCATCAGCTGCAGTTTGTATAGCTGGAACCATTCCAGTTGTACATAACAGACCTTGCCTAGAGCTTGTCCGGATTTTACTTTTAGACATAGGCCGGACAACGCCAAATCTTAACAAGTTTAAGATATGGGCTCTTCCCTTTCCATATCACATATGAAGTGGTAGGCAACTGATTTGATTTGAACCCTATTCAATAGGTATGCTGCTTCTCAAGTGCATAACTCCCAAAAGGAAATAGGAAACTCAGTAGTACTTATCATAGAGCACACCATATCACATAGGGTGCAATTGCTCCGCCCCGATATACCTCCGTGCTATGGTGTATACGAAGGAGTAATGCTGAGAGAGAATCTCATTCTCCTTTAGAATAGTCCAGGAATTCCGTGCTCAAGTATTCTCCTCCTTGATCACATCAAAGGACATAATACTTATACCCTATTTTGGTTCTCTACTTCTAACTTATATTCTGTGAATATCTCAAAAGGTTCGGACTTGTGTTTCAACAGGAACATATGTCTGAATCTTGAGAGATTATCAGAGAATGTAATGAAGTACAAAGAACCGATCTTGGCATGTGTAGACAGGGGACCTTTCATACATCAGCATGTATCAATCCCAAAAGTTCACTAACTCTTTCTCTGTTTCCAATAAACAGAGCTGTGGTCATCTTATCTTTGTGACATGACCGGCAAGTTTCATAAGATGTAAATTCAAACTAATTTAAATATGCATCTATATGTAACTTCAGCCAGTCGGGTCGCATTGATATGACCTAGTCTACAATACCTCAAGAAGGATTCGTTCATTTCTGAACTTTTCTTCTTGTGTGTGTTCTGTATACTAAGAACTGTAGTTTGATTTAGAACGTCAATGCTTTTAGATAACGTGCCTGAACCGATCAACTCTTGATATAGGAAATGTTCAAAACATTATCCAACAATACAAAATTTTATCATTTCTTTACTAATAAAGAGACTGATATGATTTTGTATATCAGGTTCGGTATCTAATAACATTTGTTCAGAATCAATGTATTCTGGTAATACAGGGTGACAGTGACCAACAGACTTGGCTGCAACACTTGAACCGTTTTCTGTCTCATGAAACTTATCACCCGTTCTCAGTTCTCTACCTATCTGTAGCCCATGTAACAGATTACTTATGCGGGATCCTGATCCGGTATCTCATACCCAGGACGTAAAGGATACTGAGAAACAGTTCTGTGTAATGAACACACCCGAAGATGATGCATCAGCATGCACTTTCTTCGTTTGGGCGGCTCGGGAAATCTGGTATTCCCCAATTTCCTGCTCTATCTTATAACAATTATAAGTTGGAGCGGGACCAACGTTCCCCAGCTCAGTATAACAAGCGGGTTCGGTCAATATATCCGTTTTATTATCTTGATTAAGGCGTGATATCGTCGCTATCTGGAGAGAGAGAGAGAAGAAAACACTCAGCGTATGCTCTTGCAAGATTAGATTGGTTATCTAATATATCTAATCAGGATGTCTCCCACTGTTTTAGTCAAATCTTCCTTCAAACCCTAAAAGGAAAGACTAGCCGGGATTAATTACACGCTACAAGTTCGCCAATCTTTCAGCCAGGCCAGTGTCGGTACTTTGAGGGAGGTCCCCCGTGCTTTCGCACGAACCTAATTACAGTAAACCTCGTTTTCCCAGAGGCGTAACCCCGTTAACACCTTTCTAGACACCTACTTGATCGGCTAATTGTAATGTGTAAAACTCTCCCAGGAGTAACTCTTACTCGCAGCAGGTATCGGAATCCAACTATCTTATAGAAGGTATGCAATCTCATTACAAATTTCAACACTTGAAATTCCCAATAATCTTTTGCCCCTAGCATCTTATGACCTTGACTAAGGTCAACAAATCATAAGTGCTAGCCAAGTTCAACCCGTCATTTCCCGATTGAATTAAACCCACCCGCACGACCCTTGGCTAAGGTCAACAAAGTCGCACGACTACCCTAACTCAATCGCATCATATGCTTATACAGATAAGCACTAATCAGCTACCGCACACTACGCCTTGGCTAAGGTCAACAAACGTAGCACGAATACTAACCAGTACTTATCTGAAATGACGGAGGGCTACGACGGGTTTTTCAGAAAACCCTTTGCGTAATGAACTTGATATCGTTGTAGAATCGAGTGATTTTAAATGGAGTGTTTTTTAGGCTTTTCTAGTTTTGCTAAAGGGGTCACTCCCGGTGAAGGGATCGTCGGCCCTTTCCTCATCGAATAAGGTGCAGGATATATCATATATACCGCTGTGCAAAGCAAGAACTATAGAAGCAATCAAAAGACAGACCGAGTTTGTAGCATCTGCCAGTTATTGCTAAAGGAGTCACTCCCGGTGAAAGGATCTCGGTCCTTTCCTTATCGAATAAGGTGCTGGATGTTCTACAAGGAACACCGCTATGCAAAGCAAGAACTGTAGCTACCAGTTTTTATAAACAAGTTTCTACAATATCTTAGGTTTCTTTTATTTCATTAATCTCATTAATGAAGTCCCATTTTAATATGCTTCACAAGCATCACTTTTGAAACGAAATCTGCAATATAACATATATCTCATATATATAATATAAACATTCGTCTCAGGCAGTAATATGATCTCATCACAGAATATTGCAGCAGAAGAACATATATGAAATATTGGATATACTAGGACGTCCGTGTTTTCAATACGAGCCTGTATAAAACACGGATTCCACGGTCGCAATGAATAGCCAAACCCACATCCCTAGACCCCTACGAGAGCGGCAAGTAACACTGCCAATTCTAGGGTTAGGAGACCCGGTCTCGATTCCTCGAGATGGTCTCCCACTGGACCCTAGAACCCGGTTACTTGTGCTCCCCGCCTTGGGTCTACCTAATGCGGAAAAGTAAATAATATACAACGGTGACATCTTCTGCTACCTGGAAGTGCCCCAATAAAAGAATATTACATACAAATGAATTTTACATGAATGAAAAAGAAAACAACTCTCATCTCACATAAAACCCCCGGCTATTCAAACGCGACGATCCAATAGAACATATCACAGCAACACATAATATCACATATCATCAACGTAAGCAAGTATGCGTATCCCGATTGGCGTTGATGTATAGCAACGAAGCCGGCGATACACCACATACTACGCTTACGGTCACAGAAAAGAAAGTGTAAAACTACAACAGTTGGAATCCGCAATCTCTTTAGACATCGCATGCCTAACCAAATGAATTCCTTAGACATCGCATGCCTAACAATTATAAACCCCGCATTTTAGTCTCATTTATCGAAAACTCTTTTCAATACCAAGTCGGCCAATTCAACAAGATTCCCGACGTCCTGATCGAATGCTCGTCGCAAACTTTAGTAGACGGCCGCACCCCCGATACCGTCGACGAAGTGCACCAAGGCGGAACACCGCTACCGGGAGCACCCGAACGGATGCTTTCGGCGACGGGGTTCTCCTACAGTCACATGGTCGGGGCTACGGAGTGAGGCTGTCTATTAAGTTTACCTGGCGAGTATCCGCATACACTACGTGATTGCGACGGACTTTTGATCGCATCAAAATTCAGTGGCAACCGATCATCTGAGACTAAACTGCTATGTTTATAATATTCAAATTAGTTATCTCATAACTACCTGTGGATTCCAATTATTGTATCACATTCCAGATAAATAGAAAAAGTTAAACTTTCCGATCGAATCATCAAGCACCCAAGATTTCCCCAATATATCTCAACTCTTGAAATCAGTTTAAAACGTCCATTACATGCCACAGTACCAATGGTCCAGCCGTAGAAGGGTCAAGCCAACGCCTCACATGTGGCACGCCGTACTGCCCCAAAACCTAAGGTTCGAAGAGCAGTTCAAGACGGTCACATAATCGAGTTAAGGTTTGTTGTCTTCTAGAGGGTCCACCGAGTTACTTGCATGACTTAGAACATTCTTAAACAGTAGAAAAAATCCAACTTTTGAAAAATTTTCCGACAGGGGAAAAAGTGAGTTATTGATATCCATTCGAACTTTTTAACAGTTTCTAAAATTATCCGGACAAAACTAAACAATTATAATATCCGATCAAAACTTTAAGTCCCCAATACAACCTGTATAATTCAACAGTTGAATAAAAAATAAAAATAAAAATTTCCAGAAAATACAACACTAACAAATAGGAGTTACTGTGGAAAGCACGTGCGCAGAGTCGATCACGTAGCCGCGGAACCGCCGCACATGCTGGGGTGGGGCCGCGGTTCCGCGGCTCTTTGAGCGACTTACGCTCACGTGCTTCACAGTAACTCTTATAATTACCTGCTGTAATTTTTGGATATTTTTAATGTGGAAAAATCCCAATTTTTAGAAATTTTCCAGAGAGCATGTTTTATCGGGGTTTCGGGTTTCGATCGGACTTTAAACTTCGTTCAGACTTCGCCTAAAGCTCTAGCTTGGCTCTGATACCACTGTAGGGTTGCTAGGCACGCGCACAAGGGTCTACGAGGCATCAACCATGCCCGAATAAAAATTTAGCCGTGCCGAACAACCCGAATACGGAACTTTAAACTAGAGATTAGGCGATAACTTGCATGCTAAACATTTTAACACTAAGTGAGAGGGATTACAACCTTTGTAGATCCGGTCCTTCACTTCATTTGCTCCGTGTTGTGGTCCCTTCGCTGCGATCATCAGGATCCGGACTCTCGAGAGGTTCCACGAAGAGAAAGACGCAAGCGTTGCTTCCGATCTTCGATACTATGATGATCTACCTCGAAGTTTCTTTAACACAAGCTAACACTCATGAAATGATGTGAACACCCTCATCTAAATGGCAAGGGAAGATGAGGATGATGAAGTAGGATTTTTGCTCTATTTATTTATCTTTTTCTCATATTTATTCATCACCTTTGGAAAAACAAGCAAGCTTTTCCATGAAAGAAAATGAAGGAAGAAGATGAATGAATAATCATTATTCTTTTGTGATGAATAGGAAAGGAAATCATATGATAGATAATGCAACCATGGTCAATCTAACTCTTGTAGAGATTTTACTAGGGTTAAAGGTTTGGTTAGGGTTTTGAAATATCTAGCATAATATCTTAACAAAGACAAAGAAAGAAAACTTCTAGAAACTTCTAGAAAGTCTTAACCCTAATCACACCCTAACCATGTTTAATCTCTACTAAACAAGTTGCATTATTTATCATATCATGTTACAATATCATATATCACATATACAATATTTATTGCAACAAAATAAAATAATACATTTAACATATATCGCATATATATCAATGCATTACCCGAGTGAGAAAAAGAATCTTTTAGTGAGCAAATATTAGTTAATGTAATTTAATATATCAAATATATTATTATACATTAAATTATCGAATCAACACTTGATCCGACAATCCGGCTATATCGCATATAACCGACTAATATTTATCCGTACCGATTCATCGAATCAACACTTGATCCGATGACCCGGCTGATATCAAATATCGCGAGAATATAATACGGTATCACATATCGCATTATCCTCGGTCCCGCACATATCACATATGTGCCCCTACTCCGTTTTTCCTGAGTCAAGAAACCTCTGTGTAGGACTCTAAAGAATCGTCAATACGCCGGCAGTAGGTGATGATCATATCAAACACCCACAAGCTGCAAGCGGTCAGCTAAACGTAACAGCTACCCAGGTATTGAGCGCTCAGAAGATCAACAAGCTAGCCTGTAACTTCTCCTGTGAATCCAAACAGTAACACTCCCGTACAGTCCGGTCTCGTCGTCTGATATGTCGCATATCTCGCCTAGGGGTGGTAAACGTCAGAGCCCAGTAGCTCGATAAGTCGTGTCGATTTGAGGTCTATAACAGTTCGAGAAACTACCGATAACACTTACCAGTAAATCTCAGCAACCCTGGCCAGGGATTTCCGGTTATAGCCAATCGAATACAGCACAACATCAACTCCCTATACCGGGAGAGACGAATCCCCTCCTATCGCTCATTGCCTCCATGTGATTCGGGACTGTACCCAAAAGCCACCTTTTTGCACGCCCTCTTGGACGTGGTATGGTGGAAATCAAAGCACAGTGGGAACCACACAAGACTCTATGACGATCTCGGGTCAACAGACTACTCTGTACCAGTGTCACCGGAGAACTACCATCTGACGTATGGTATAATACCATCTGGGAGTTCTCGGCGAGTCCTTCCAGTGTACCCAGTCTCCACTGAGCGCCCGTACACCATCCTTGATGTCAAACACCGATGGATATGGGATCATCCATCGCCCATCATATGGGTCAAGATGCGTATACGCTAGTCTACTCTGGTGCATCGATGCCCTGTCTCGATACACCCTCGACTAGGAACAGTTATAGGATGTACTCGTCGACTACCATGGCCCCACTAGTATGATCTCATCATAGTCCCAGTAGTCGAGTACTTATCCTAAGGGCTTTATCAACATGTAACATAGAGACAATCAGAGTACATGTTAAGATAAAGTACAACCAGATAGCATACTATCATGTCGAGCAAGAAAGTCCTCCCTATATATGTCCTAGCATCCACTACAATATACATCGTATGTACAGTAATGGCCTCTAGGGCATACATATAACTAACACAAATGACTCGTCTACGGGAGTAATAACAACAAGCGGATGATCTAGCAACGACGACTCTCGGTCCAATCTCGGTGGAAATTGTCTAGATACATAAGAATATGTGGAACCTGGGTCGAATAATACCCACGCGTCGAATAAACATACTGAAAGAGTACCTGTCACAACGACATTGGATGCCTGTGCGTCCTGAGTAGTCAAAGCGAACACTTGGGCCTATCCCCTACCAATAGCCGGATGTCCTCGGCCGCTGCTACCGCGTCCTCTCTGAACTGGACTGCCACGTCCATGGCCTCTGGGAGCATCCATCTGGCATGGAGCAACAACATATGTAGGAGGTAAGGCTCTCGGAGGAGGGGGTGAAAGTGGTAAAATCACATGTGGAACTGCTGTCGTGCTCTGGCGCCTCACAATACAATCTCGGATACGGTGATACTGACTCCTACATCGAAAACATCCTGGCGAGAACTGCTGGCCCTGTAGATAAGAACCAAATAACTGACCCTGCCTCAATCCTCTGCCACCACCATCTTCCGGAAAGAATCTGTCGCGGCGTCTACCTAACTGCCTATGAGCTGGCGCATCGATATGAATCCGCTTCGGTCATGGAATGACCGAAGTCTCGGAATTATGCTCCTCTAACAGTAAGGCCGCGTCCACGGCAGCTGCATAAGTGTCAAAATGCTGGGCACGGATGGCAATAAATAACTGCATGTCAAGTCCCTATACAAACCTCTTTATACATTTCTCTTCAGTGTCCACCAGGTAAGGAGTATATCGGGACAACTGAGTAAGATGGATGTCATACTCAGACACTGTCATCCTAGGAGTCTTGCACAAAGACTCGAAACTACGAGCTCGAGCATCTCGAATGCTCTTCGGAAGGAAACGAGCAAGAAAAAGTGTCGCGAACTCATCCTAGGTCATAAGAGGTAGCCTTGCAGCTCGACCTCTCTCAACTGACTCGCACTACGTCTAAGCATGACCCTCCAAATGAAAACTAGCAAGCTCGACCGATCTCTCATTAGAACATCTCGGCGAACGGCAAATCCTGGCCATCCTGTCGAGGAATGTCTATGGACCCTCTGCTGCATCTGTGCCTATAAAAACTGGAGGCTTCAGCCTCATAAACTCCTGTAAAGATACATAGATAGTCCCGGCAGCAGCAGGAATAGCTGTCTGGACAGCAGGTACATCGCAGTCCCAGAAGTAGGAGGAACAACATCGGATCTCCGTGCTCGGCTGGCCTCAACTAGGGATCCAACCATCTGGCGTAAGTCCTGAATACTCGACTCCAGCCTAGCTATCCGGCTTGGAGAAGGTGGATCAATCTGTCCTTGAGGGGTAGGCGTACCGCCCTGATCGGTCCTTGTCTCAGACAAGCCCTCTCTAATCTTATCTCTGGCAGTGGCCCTCTGAGCCCTCGTAGTCCTCGGCGGCATAGTGGCTGGAACAAAAAACAGGATTGATAAGAACATTGCAATCGAATCAAAGGGTCTATAAAATCAAGGAAGGGAATACAAACAAATACATCATATGGCCACTTAGGTGGAGTATCGTATCGTAAGCATGCCGCGGAACATACACACGCTACGTCACTCTGCTTAAGTCACCTACATCATCTACCAAGGGTCATCCCACACTCAGAAAGGTAAAACATAACACTCTGATACCAACTTTGTCACGACCCGAAAGTGTGGAACGTGACTAGCACTTAAATCACGCAACGTCTAGAGGCGTAACGTAATCTAAATAAGCCAAAGCCCAGAAATCTAAACCGTTTAAAGAAATAGAGTGAAGAAAACTTAATTTTTAAAAGGTTGATTTTTTAACAAAAAGAGTTGCATCAAAAACATTAAAAAAACATCCAATTTTTATGAAAATTTCGGCAACGTCTCCTTTGTAAAAACTGGCCCCAAATGGGTACAACACATGAGTATACATAAGAAATGAATAAAAGCATCCCCAAACGGGAGCTAGCTCTTCGCCAATGGCGGAATCACAACCACATGCAAGAAACATCATAACAGTCTGAGATAAACATCTAAAGACAAGAAATAAGAAAACACCAAGTTAGCTCACGTGAGCTCGACACCAGATAACAAAATATACAATCCTCACTGTCATGTCTCTAGGTCACATATACAAATAATGGAAAAGGTAGGTAGGATAAATGGAGTGTACTAGATACAAAAGTAATATACAAGGTGGGAACAAAAGAGTATCCTCACAAAACCCACCTACAAGAAAGCCGCAAAAGGATGCAAAGGAGCAGAAGACGAAATACGCCCGCCGCTACTATGCTGACGGGTCGGACCTACAAATTACTGTGGCACAACGGGGGTGGGTTGCTAACTCGTGATTAGCAAGTAACATCTAATAATGTTACCGTAGCATGCACGCAAATACTTCACAACCTACATATACAATTATGATGCGATGCACTAGTATGATTGCGGCATGAATGAATAATCAAACACGAAACCAGGATATATCTGGTATGAGAAAATCCATATTCTTATCTTAGTAAAACTTTTGTATAATAAAGCTGGAGTATCATCAATGAAATCTGTTAGTTATATGTATGCCCTAGAGGCCATTACTGTACATTGGATGTATATTGTAGTGGATGCTGGGACATATATAGATAGGACTTTCTTGCTCGACATGATAGTACGCTATCTGGTTGCTCTTTATCTTAACGTGTATACTTTCTGTCTCTCTGTTACATGTTAATAAAGCCCTTAGGATGTGTACTCGACTTCCAGGACTGTGATGCAGATCATACTAGTGGGGCCTGGATAGTCCATGAGTACATCCTTGAAATGTTCCTAGTCAAGGGAATATCGAGACGGGGCATCGATATTCCAAAGTAGACTAGCGTATATCTTCTCGACCCATGCGATGGGCGATGTATGATCCCATATCCATTGGTGTTTGACATCGAAGATGGTATGCGGGTGCTCAGTGGAGACTGGGTACACTGAACGGACTCGCCGAGAACTCCCAGATGGTATTATACCTCACGTCAGATGGCAGTTCTCTGGTGACACTGGTACAGCTTAGTCTGTTGACCCGAGATCGTCATAGAGTCTTGTGTGTCTCCCACTGTGCTTTGATTTCCACCCTACCACGGCTCTACTGAGTTGTGCAAACAGGTGGTTTTTGGGTACAGTCCAGATTCACATGGAGGCAATGAGCGATAGGAGGGGATTCGTCTCTCCCGGTATTGGGGGTTGATGTTGCGCTATGCTCGACTGGCCATAACAGGAAATCCCTGGACAGGGTTGCTGTGATATACTGGTAAGAGTTATCAGTAGTTTCACGAATGTTATGGACCTCACGTCGGCATGACTTATCAAGCTACTGGGGTCTGACGTTTACCACCCCTAGGCGAGATATGCGACATATCAGACGAACAGACCGGACTGTATGGTAAGTGTTACTGGTTGGATTCACAGGAGTGTGAGCGGGATTGCTCGTCGATCTTCTGATCGCTCAAATACCCGGGTGGCCGTTACGTTTAGCAGACCACTTGCGGCTTGTGGGTGTTTGATATGATCATCATCTGCTGCCGGCGTATTGACGAGTCTTTAGAGTCCTACACAGAGGTTTCCTGGCTCAAGCAAAATGAAATAGGAGTGCATATGAGATATGTGCGGGACCGAGAATAATGCGTGTATGTGATACCGTATTCTATTCTCGCGATGGATGTATCGAATGGTTATATGCGATATAACCTAGTTATCGAATCAAGGATTGATTCGATAAGCCGATACATTAGATACTAGCCGGTTATATGCAACATGACCGGATCGTTAAATCAAGTATTGATTCAATGATTTAATGCATAATTATATATTTGATATATTACTTTGCATTAATTAGTATTGGTTCACTTTAAATGGATTTTCTCACTTGAATTGTGCAAGTTGTATATGTGATATACTTTTGTGCACAAGATTGTATCATGTTTGATGATACATGCAAGCTTGGGTTTGTGTAAAGAATTGACCATAGTTATATGAATGGTTAGGGTTTCATTTTATTTACTTATTCATTTATTTATTCTTTTTGTTTATTTTGGCAAAAGAAAAAGATAAAGAGAAAAAGAATGGTTGCTAGTTTTGTTTTTAGTTGAACATTCATGAAACTTTGACTAAGTCACCATTCTTGTCTCATGCTTAACCCTAACCATATGAACTAACCATAGTACATTCTCTACACTTAACCAAGGGTTAGTAAATGATAAGTATTGATTTATTTATCTAATTTACATAACTTACCATATCATCTTCTTCTTCTTCATCTTCTTCTTCCATGAAGAAAGCTTGCTACATCAATGGTGATTGATGAAAAAGTGTGAGAAATCCAAATCTAAAGTCTACCCACTTCCTATTTCTTCATCCTCTACCTCTTGCCAAGTAGTATAGGGTGTTTCCTTCACAAGTTTTCTTGACTTGGTGAAGTTGGAGCTTGATCTAGCGATGCCTCGACATAGATCATCTTCGGCATCGTCGTCGATGACCTAGCCCGCTTTTTCTCCGATGAAGCCGACGCTAGAGCCCAAGATACGATTTGGACAGCGAGGGGACTTCATCACAGAGCCTAGGAGGTGGTGGACCGGATCTACAAAGGTTGTAGCCCCTTCCCTTTAGCTATATTTCCGTTTACTTGCTTGCTTCGCCTATACTTCTAGCCAACGATCCATTTTAGGGTTTCTCGGCACCGTAATTTTTAGAAATTGGCATGGATGATGCCTTGTGAGACCTCACTAGGGTGCCTAGGAACCTTTCACTGGTATCAAAGCCTAGCTAGAGCCTTAGGCGAAGTCTAGACGGAGTTTGAAGTCCGATCGACCCGAAACCCAAACCCTAAACATGCTCTTTGGACATTTCTGTAAAATGTGGATTTTTCGAAAATAAAAATATGCAGAAAAATCAGCAGGGAATCCTAAGAATTACTGTGCAACACGTGTCCATGATTCCACTGTAGCGCGGCGGAACCGCGGCACAAGCTGGCTTGTGCGGCGGTTCCGCGGCTATGTTGTCGTTTTGTGCGTCTAATTCTGCACAGTAATTCTTAGTTTTCTGTGCTGGTTTTCCTGGGAATTTTTAATATTTTTTCCAGAGTTGTATTTTCTGGGTTGTATTGGGGATTCGGAGATTCGATCGGACTGTCTAATTTTGTCTGTGTGTTTTTCCGGGTAATTTTTAGAATATGTTAAAAAGTTCGACCGGATATAAATACCCAAGTTTTCCATTGTCGGGAAATTTCCAATTGTTGCATTTTTCCGTAGTTTAACGACATTCTAAGTAGTGCAAGTAACGCGATGGTCCCTCTAGAAGACAACAAACCTTAACTCGATTATGTGACCGTCTTGAACTGCCCTTTGAACCTTCGGGTTTGGGGCAGTACGGCGTGCCACATGTGAGGCGTTGGCTTGACCCTTCTACGGCTGGACCGTTACTACTGAGGCATGAACTGAATGTTGTTAGACTTATTTCATGTGTTGAGCTGTTTCGGGAAAACTTGGTGTCACGACCCAAAAATGGTACGTGATGGCCCTAATACTACGCAACGCCTCTAGACGTAACGCAGTAAAAGAAAGCCAAAACCCAGAAATCTAAACCATAAAAAATACGGAAAAGATAATAAAAAGATTTTGAAACATTCGAAATCACAACCCAAATTCTTTAAAAGAGTCCTCTTTTTCTTTAAAATTTTGGCAGCACCTCCTTTGTAAAACAAGCCCCCCAAAAAGGGTACAACATAAATATAAAGTAAAGCATCCCAAACGGGAGCAAAATCCACGCCCAACGGCGGAAAACAACACCACAACAGATATACGACGCCGTAGAGAAGAAATAAGAGACAAAAGAAAGAAAACTGTATAAAAGCAACAAATCCACAATATATACAAAATCGTCCTCACCAAGTCTCTAAGTCACAACAAACTGCTAGTAGATGGAGAGTACAAGATACAACGAATATACAGTACAAATATCAGATACCCACAAAACCCACCTGGGCAAAACTGCAAACTAACAGGCGAAGTGGTATCCGCAGCCAAAAGATGATAGATAGGTGAATAGCTGAAAAGCTTAATAGCTTGAAAGCTTGCCTCGACTACTCTGGGGAAACACCTGCAATACCTGTGGCACAACGGGGGTGAGTTGCCAACTCGTGAATAGTAAATAACATATGCAGGTAATCGCAAGAATGTACGTACAGCATGAATCTAATATATGACATTTCAATACTAACAGGTCATGAGTACGAAATAATGGAAAGTACACTAACTAGTACCACCAATATATCTAGCAATAATGATATGACAACAGTATGCAATAATCATGCACTGGGGATATGAGAAAATAAATGTGCAACACTCATGAAGGTACGCTCACAGGTACTCCCAATACATGGAATAGTGCACAAGTATGTCAAGATGAGGTATGGAGTGAAATATGTCATTTCCACGGAATCCTGACGTCGTGGTAGGATCACAATCCAGTAAGACAAATCAATTCCCAATCCCTCAATCAGTCACCAAATTGGTTCTCATATCATCTAAGTGTCACATCTCCTCAACTACACAATATCAAATATATCTCACATAAGTGTCGAATGTACACATCAAGTAGATCTCACATATCTAATATGTACAAAAACAGTATATCTCCCATATATCAAATGTACAACAGCAAGTGGATCTCACATCTCTCGTATGTACAATATCAGGTATGTCTCACCTATATCAAATGTACAACAGCAAGTGGATCTCACATCTCTCGTATGTACAATATCAGGTATATCTCACATATGTCATATGTACAACACTAAGTGGATCTCATATCTCTCGTGTGTACAATATCAGTATATCTCACATATATCAGATGTACAACATCAAGTGGATCTCACATCTCTCGTGTGTACAATATAAGTATATCTCACATATGTCATATGTACAACACTAAGTGGATCTCACATCTCTAGTGTATACAATGTCATCATCCAATCCCAATGAATCTCTTAAATCCCAAAATAAATCTCCAGCACAGTTCTAACATCCTAATATAATGTCATAATAAATATGATGAGGGCAATACACATGTATTAGCGTCCCATTCCACTAATATTGGTGTAAGGGCATATATAACAGCGGCTCAATCCCCTGTTATATATACAAATGAGTAATTAGAAATATCATGAAACCCATGTGTCAAGCATCGACACAGAAATACTGATAAGTACATATCACACGCTATCCGGAAAGCACGAGTGCCTAGCTCTGACTCCCGTCTTTCCACGTATCCATACGCACATGACTCCCGTCGGTATCCACTCGATAGCCGATGAGTCAATGGTCCTGTCACCGGAAAGTATGGCTCCCCTAGGCCTCATCGCCTCACTGCGACGTCGACTCACTCCGACAACATTCTTGCTTCGGGGTACCTCCGGGCCCCACCATGTACCCTCATACGGCTCACGACGCCTCCTCGCATGGGGTATATATATCAGCACCGATAAATCTCATGATGGATGCTATAATATCATCTCAAGGAAACCGGGTTTTTCAATGTATGCATAATTTCATGAACTACCACGGTTCCCAAATCCAGAAAACATCATGAAAAATCCATATAACAATGCGATAATCCATGAATAAAATATACGCAATATGAAAACTGTAATGAAAGCGTATAAGAGAACAGCATAGCATTCACCAGATATATATGAACACATGAATAGTAAAGCAGAAATATAGGTATCTACCTATAAGATGATGTGATATACCTATCAGGTATAAGGAAAGTATGGAATGCAAGTACACCTGTATCTATGTCCCTAGGTGTAAATGTACCTAACACTAATGGTACAACATCCTATAGGTAAACAGGAACTAGCATGTCAAAGTCTAAGTATAACGATAAGAAATATGTATCAAAGTCACAATGTCCCTAACCATACAATATCATTTCTAAATATGGTTGTGTATGACATGGCAATTATTGACGGTGTGTGTGGCATACAATCAGTGCTCTCGCAATCTGAGCCGTCAATAATAGTACAGTGTCCTAAGGATACTAGTCCAATCATAACTATCACTAAGCAGTAAGGTATATGCGCAATTCTAAACATGATATAGAATATGCGACAAGGTAAATATTTCTAGCCCAGACGCATAACGCCATGCGGGCGATTCCCCTGTAGATGTTAAATCTACTCACCCACACTCCAAGCTAGAAGAAATCTACCACCTGAATCCCCCTGTGGCAGTGTCCGTAGTCTCCGCCTGCGAACCTGCAACATATAAACAACAAGCAAATATTTATATTAATAACAGCTACGAAATACGAACTAGCTACATCTAACCGACACAACAACACACAAACACCTCTTAAGTGTTCGTATCGTGGCTAACGAGAGTAGCAAGACGACGAAAACAACTTAAGAGCGAAACCACGAAAATTGCACGACCCGTGTCGTAACACGTATCGCGCGAACACGAAACACTAGAAACTACCTAATTGATCCCAGATTTGCCTACTGTGAAAACTAAACAATTTAAATAAGACCAGAGAAACACAAACCCTAGCAGACACCTACAGAACAAAAACCCAAACCCTAACTCATCAGGATGGCCGGCGTCGCCGGCCCCTCCTTAAGCCCTCGCCGGCCCTGGCCGGTGGCATGGGTGTCGTCTCTCAGGTGGTGCTCCAGGTCCTCTAGTACAACACTACCACTATGTTTAATTTTTCAGTACACTATCCGGGTCAAAGCAGATCCTAGAAACCACAAACCGATACAAAAATACGATATTTCGCATCAAACCCTAATTTAACAATCTAAACTGAAACTATTAATCAACAAAGCACAAAAACTAACTAAAGAAGAGATAATGATAATTACCTAACTGAAAGAACACAAGATCCAAGCTTTAGAGCACTCCAAGTCAAGAAAAATGAGATAACTTGAAGAAAAATGGGATTTTTGATGAAGAGAGAAGGATTTGTGATTGTTTTGTGAAAGAAATATGAAGAAATGAGAGAAGAAAATGGCTAAGTGCAGAAGTGAGAGAGAGAGAGCTCGGCCAAGGTGAGAGGGAGAGAGAGAAAAAGGAATTTCCAAGCAATTTCCACACTTAAATGCATATTAATGCATTCACACACTAAAGTCCACATGCATGCACCTTCTTATCCTCTCTTTTCTATTCTTTTCTTTTCTTTTCCTCCTTTAATCCTTGTCCACACATTCATTTATGCTATGGTTAAGTTTAACTTAAGGAAAATTTTAGAAAAGTAGAAAAGAGAAGATTTCCAGAAAAGTGCAAACCGGATTAAAATAACATTAAAATTGGGAAAAATTCAAATTGGACCAAAACGTCACATATACTCTCAAAGTGTGCGCACTAGCTTTATTTTATCAAAACTAGGCGCTGGCAAATCGATATGGCCGTTTGATCACAATCGGTATAAAACTGAAAATACCGACGAATTTCACCCAAAACAGAAACAAACACAAAACGATTTCTAGAACGTTACACTTGGGTGTTCGATTATTCGATCGGAAAGTTTAACATTTTCTATCTTATTCGGAATGTGATACAACAATTGGAATTCACAAATAGTTATGAGATAACTGAATGAATGTTATAAACATAGCAGTTTAGTCTCACTTGATCGATTGCCACAGAATTTTGATGTGATCAAAAGTCCGTCGCAATCACGTAGTGTACGCGGATACTCGCCGGGTAAACTTAATAGACAGCCTCACCCCATAGCCCCGACTAAGTGGCTGTAGGAGAACCCCATCGCCGAAAGCGTCCGTTCGGGTGCTCGCGGTAGCGGTGTTCCATCTTGGTGCACTTGGTCGACGGCGTCGGGGGTGCGGCCGCCTAACAAAGTTTGCGACGAGCATTCGATCATTTTTTCGGGAATCCTGTTGAATTGCCCGACATGATATTGAAAAGAGTTTTCGATAATGAGACTAAAATGCGGGGTTTATAATTGTTAGGCATGCGATGTCTAAGGAATTCATTTGATTAGGCATGTGATGTCTAAAGAGGTTGTGGATTCCAACTATTGTAGTTTTACACTTTCTTTTCTGTGACCGTAAGTGTAATATGTGATATCGCCGGTTTCGTTGCTATATGTCAACGACAATTGGGATGCGCATATTTACTTACGTTGATGACATGTGATGTTATGTGTTGCTGGATATGTTATATTGGATCGTCCTGTTTGAATAGCCTGGGGGTTTTTATGTGAGATGAGTGTTTTTCATTTTCATTCATGTAAAAAACTTGTATGTAATATTCTTTTATTGGGGCACTTCCAGGTTGCGGATGTTGTCACCATTTGTATATTATTTACTTTTCTGCACTAGGATAGACCCAAGGAGAGGAGCACAAGTAACCGGGTTCTGGGGTCCAGTGGGAGACCAACTCGAGGAGTCGAGTCCGGGTCTCCTAACCCTAGAATTGGTAGGGTTGCTTGCCGCTCTCATAGGGGTCTAGGGGTGTGGGATTGGCTATTCATCACGACCGTGGAATCCGTGTTTTATACTGGCTCGTATTGAAAACACGGACGTCCTAGTATATCCAATATTTCATATGTTTCTTCTGCTGTGATTTATCTGTGATGTGATCATGTGATGTTCTGTGACAGATATTATATATAGTATATATGATATATTATATAGACGTTGCTTATGTTTTACACCCGCGCTAGCCCTTCCTCGCTCTGCCGTTAGTTACCTAACCTAACGGTGCAGACGGGACATCGAGGCGAATGCGGATGGGGTATAATAGACATGCGATCCCTTTCCAAATCAGTCTTGGGAGACATCTCTTTTGAAAGGGTGATCCCGTGACAAGCCGGTAGATTACCGCGCTTGGAATCTTCCATACTGAATCTTTTCAGTATGGTATCGATGTACCTGGACTGTGAGAGTCCCAGTATCCTCTTGGATCTGTCACGATAGATCCGGATCCGCAGAATGTATGAGGCATCACCCAGGTCTTTCATGGAGAACCTGTGTGACAAGAACCTCTTGACAGATTGTAGCATAGGAATGTCATTTCCTATTAAGAGAATGTCATCCACGTATAAAACGAGGAATACTACAGTTCTCGCTGCAAATCTACTATAGATGCATGGTTCATCTGGATTTTTGATAAAGCCAAATTCCTTGACCGTCTCATCAAAACAGATGTTCCAACTCCGCGATGCCTGCTTCAGTCCGTAAATGGACTTAAGCAACTTGCACACCTTTCCGCTGCTCCCACTCTGAATGAAACCCTCTGGCTGGTCCATATAAACACACTCCTCTAAATTTCCATTTAGAAAAGCGGTCTTTACGTCCATCTGCCAAATCTCATAATCGTGGAAGGCAGCAATGGCAAGAAGGATCCGAATGGATTTCAGCATAGCTACTGGAGAAAAGGTCTCATCATAGTCCAAACCAGGTCTTTGACGAAAACCCTTTGCAACCAGTCTTGCTTTATAGGTCCCAGCCTGTCCATCTACACCAATCTTCCCTTTGAAGATCCACTTGCATCCTACGGGTTTTACCCCATCTGGAGCAACGTCCAACGTCCATACTTTGTTGGTGTACATGGACTCTATTTCGGTCTGCATTGCATCCAGCCATTTTACCGAGTCAACGCTCTGAATGGCCTGCTGGAAGCTAGTCGGCTCATCATAATCAATGATGCAATCCTCTCTATCCCTGTCTATGAGAAAACCGTAGTATCTCTCGGGCGGATGAGACTGCCTACTACTCTTGCGGAGCGGCGCAGGAATATCATGATCTTTCGAACCCTCTGGTTCTACTAAGCTTTCAGTAATAGCTCGTGGTTCTGGAATTTCTTCCAGTTCTATTATGCTCCCACTTATCTGATTTTCCAAAAATTCAGTTTCGAAGAAGTGGGCATTGTTGGGGTAAAAATTTACACCCCTGTTGACCGAGTCAAAGTCAAGGTCAACCCCCAAGATAGGTGGGCCCAAGCCCAGATCAAGCGAGCCCATGACCAAGTCAAGCCCGCGGCCAGCCTCCCCATGCCAACAACAAAATCATGTAATAAATAATTTTTATGTAATTTTTTATACATGAATGTACGCAAAATGGGCATAAAGCCAATATTTTGTAAGCCCATAGCTTATGTGCAAAAATGAAATGGCACATGAGCCATGGGATAGGCAAAATGCCATTTTGTGAAGCCCAAGGGGCTATATGTAAATATGTAAGCCTATATAAGGCAACATTTTGATGAATAAAGCATATACTTTTCATTCTCTCCACAAAAAATTTTAGATCTGAGATCTTTTGTGCCTCCTGCTCCTTCTCCAAGGTTCTAAACCTTCTCATTTCTTTTGAATTAAATCAAGAGTTTTACTCTTTCTTTTCAAAAACTAAGAAGTCTTCCACCACAAAACCCACAAAGGGGAACTTGGATCTACCATTAGATCTCAGAAAGGAGAGATTTTTAGATCTCACATCTCTTGATAATCAAGATCCAGCCAACAGAGGAGGAAGAGGAAGAATCCCTTTCATCAACCGAAACATTTTAGGAGTTTAACTCCATATATTTACATATATATATATATATAATAAATTTTTCCTTTCTGAAGCATAGCTTCCGGTTCCAGGACTAAAAGCCCCATTTGTCTCACCAGCGCCCAGCGCTCGAGCGCAAAACGCCCACGTGCCGACACGTGGCGCGCTTGCGCTCAGGCGCACTGTGCTCGAGAGCAAAGTGCCCATATGCCGACACGTGGCGCGCTTGCGCTCAGGCGCACTGCGCTCGAGCGCAAAGCGCCCACATGCCGACACGTGGCACGTTGCGCTCAGGCGCACTGCGCTCGAGCGCAAAGCGCCCACGTGCCGACACGTGGCGCGCTGCACTCAGGCGCACTGCGCTCAAAGCGCAAAGCGCCCATGTGCCGACACGTGGCGCGCTGCGCACAGGCGCACTGCGCTCGAGCACAAAGCGCCCACATGCCGACACGTGGCGCACTGCGCTCGAGCGTAAATCGCCCACGTGCCGACACGTGGCGCGCTTGCGCTCAAGCGCACTGTGCTCAAGCGCAAAATGCCCACGTGCTGACACGTGGCGCGCTTGCGCCTGAGCGCACATCACCTAAGCGCACAGTGCTCAAGGCGCTGGCCTCACGCATCCTTTGGATGCCTTTTCCCCCTCTTTCTTTTATATATATATACATATATACATATATATATACACATATGTATGTTAGTTATATGTATGCCCTAGAGGCCATTACTGTACATACGATGTATATTGTAGTGGATGCTAGGACATATATAGGGAGGACTTTCTTGCTCGACATGATAGTATGCTATCTGGTTGTACTTTATCTTAACATGTACTCTGATTGTCTCTATGTTACATGTTGATAAAGCCCTTAGGATGTGTACTCGACTACTGGGACTATGATGAGATCATACTAGTGGGGCCTCGGTAGTCGACGAGTACATCATACAACTGTTCCTAGTCGAGGGTGTATCGAGACAGGGCATCGATACACCAGAGTAGACTGGCGTATACGCATCTTGACCCATATGATGGGCGATGGATGATCCCATATCCATCGGTGTTTGACATCAAGGATGGTGTACGGGTGCTCAGTGGAGACTGGGTATACTGGACGGACTCGCCGAGAACTCCCAGATGGTATTATACCATACGTCAGATGGCAGTTCTCCGATGACACTAGTACAGAGTAGTCTGTTGACCCGAGATCGTCATAGAGTCTTGTGTGGTTCCCACTGTGCTTTGATTTCCATCATACCACGTCCAAGAGGGCGTGCAAAAAGGTGGCTTTTGGGTACAGTCCCGAATCACATGGAGGCAATGAGCGATAGGAGGGGATTCGTCTCTCCCGGTATAGGGAGTTGATGTTATGCTGTGTTCGATTGGCTATAACCGGAAATCCCTGGCCAGGGTTGCTGAGATTTACTGGTAAGTGTTATCAGTAGTTTCTCGAACTGTTATAGACCTCATATCGACACGACTTATCGAGCTACTGGGGTCTGACGTTTACCGCCCCTAGGCGAGATATGCGACATATCAGACGACGAGACCGGACTGTACGGGAGTGTTACTGTTTGGATTCACAGGAGAAGTTACAGGCTTGCTTGTTGATCTTCTGAGCGCTCAATACCTGGGTAGCTGTTACGTTTAGCTGACCGCTTGCAGCTTGTGGGTGTTTGATATGATCATCACTTACTGCCGGCGTATTGACGATTCTTTAGAGTCCTACACAGAGGTTTCTTGACTCAGGCAAAACGGAGTAGGAGCACATATGTGATATGTGCGGGACCGAGGATAATGCGATATATGATACCGTATTATATTCTCGCGATATTTGATATCAGCCGGGTCATCGGATCAAGTGTTGATTCGATGAATCGGTACGGATAAATATTAGTCGGTTATATGCGATATAACCGGATTGTCGGATCAAGTGTTGATTCGATAATTTAATGTATAATAATATATTTGATATATTAAATTACATTAACTAATATTTTCTCACTAAAAGATTCTTTTTCTCACTCGGGTAATACATTGATATATATGCGATATATGTTAAATGTATTATTTTATTTTGTTACAATAAATATTGTATATGTGATATATAATATTGTAACATATTATAATTATTAATGCAATATGATTAGAGGAGTTTAAACATGATTAGGGTTTGGATTAGGGTTAAACCTTCTAGTTGATTCTAGAAGCTTTTACTTTGTCATGATAAAGATATTTGTGTTGATCTTTATCCATGACTCACACTTAACCCAACCCAAACCCTAACCCTAGTAAACTCTCTACAATGGTTAAGTGAACCATAGTTGCATAAATGATTATGATAACATTCTTTCTATTAATCACAAATGATTTATCATCTTCTTCCTCCTTCATTCTTCCATGGAAAAGCTTGCTTGTTTTTCCAAAGGTGATGAATAAATATGAGAAAAGGATAAATAAATAGAGCAAAATTCCTACTTCATCATCCTCATCTTCCCTTGCCATTTAGATGAGGGTGTTCACATCATTTCATGAGTGTTAGCTTGTGTTAAAGAAACTTCAAGGTAGATCATCATAGTATCGAAGATCGGAAGCAAAGTTTGCGTCTTTCTCTTCGTGGAACCTCTCGAGAGTCCGGATCCCGATGATCGCAGCGAAGGGACTACAACACGGAGCATATGAAGTGAAGGACCGGATCTACAAAGGTTGTAATCCCTCTCACTTAGTGTTAAAGTGTTTAGCATGTTGTTTTCGCCTAATCTCTAGTTTAAAGTTCCGTATTCGGGTTTTTCGGCACGGCTAAATTTTAAATCGGGCATGGTTGATGCCTCGTAGACCCTTGTGTGCGTGCCTAGCAACCCTACAATGTATACATATGTACATACACACATACTCCACGACACTGTCCCTGTTAGAAAAAAATTTCTAACGGGGCGCTGCCCCGCACCCCGCAAGGGGTCTGCTAGCCCCTTTGACCCCCAGCCCGCTATCCGGGTAGCGGGACCCCCGTAAAAACTCTGCGTGGCTCCCGATATATTTAAACCCCCCTCCAAAACAAAACACACGTACACTGCACATTGAGTTCGCATGACTAGTTTAACCCGTTAATCGGAGGTTCCCTCGCCCCAAAGGCGAGGGGTAATTAACGGAAGCTTAGTCCGCGGCTGCCGGAGATTCGAATCCCCATAATCATTAAACCCCGGCCTACTCTAGGCAGGGGGAATCTGTAGTACGCCTGACAAGCGCGCGCGTATTCCCATCTCAATGGGGTTACGAAAAACACCCTACAGATTCTGGCACGCCCGGTAGGACCAATCTCTCCTCCCATATTTCGGAATAAGCATTCATGCGAACTCAATCATTATACATACCTGTATTTATACTAAAATAATGCACTTTCATGCAGATTTTCAAACAATCACCTTCCGACGATGTCTTCGATGATGAACTCAGCTCCCGTCTCCTACACAATGAAGATAGACTCCAGGACGGTCCTTCCGGCCAGTCTCGGGCGACAATGGGAGGAGCCGCTGCTACCATTCGGCTCTATTATGTTCATGCCAGTTGGCGCCATCCCAGCTCCTCAAGCCCCGGTGGCAGAAAAACCGGTCTCGAAAGGCAGGAGACCAAATGTGGTGATCTCAAAGGCGTCCCAACCCAAACGCAAGTCGGTATCTGAACGAATTTCCTTGGCCCCAGCTGGGGGCAAGGCCATCAACACCAACAAAGCTACAATGCGTCCCGAGCAAGCTCCAGCGGCGCCCCTGACAAATGCTCGATCGGGTGTCTTCTCTAAGCTCCCCGCTGATCAACTCACAATGGCTTTCCGGGTAGCGGATGCCCGCCAAGCCTTCAAAATCGAGAAGCTGAGGGAGAAAAGGCTCAGACATAGAGCCAACAAAAGAGCTAGGGCTCCTGCCAGGCTGAACCTCATGAGGTTCGAAGAACAAGGTTACCCCGCCGAAGATGAGGAAATGGCTGGGTATGTGGTCCACACTGTCTACACGGTGGGCACGCGCAGCAAGAGCAAGGACGGGGTTACCACATCTCAAACCCAATCTGGCTTGAATGTGGTGGTCGCTTCCCAAGAACAGCCGCCTCTGCTGAGTGATGAAAACCCTCTTGATGATGACGATAGGCGGAAAGACCCTTCGGTCCATGAGGAGTCGGGCTCGGAAAGCAAAGAAGAGCCGACTTTCCGCCCTAGGACCGCGGAGCAAAAGCTGGTTCAAGAGCTTCGAAAGCAGCTCAGAAACAAAGACAAGGAGATGGACAAACTCTACTCCAAAATTGATGACTTGACGAATGTCGTGATGCAGCTCACGGCCCGACTTGCCTCTCAGCCGCCCAATCAAGCGGAGGGCTCTGCTCGTGAACCGGGAAATGGTGTCCCAAAGCAGCCAACGCCTATTCCCTCATATCCAAAAGTGGGCGAACTACATGAAAACCAGTCGCATCCTATCTCGGGAAATGTCTTGGCTACCGATGACAGTAGCCCGCTAACTCAAGATCAAATCATGGATTTGGTTGCTAGCAAAGTCAAAACATTGGTGGCCGAAGCCGAAGCGCAAAAAGATATCAGCAGTAGTGGGAGATCATATCCTGCTCAGTATGATCTGGTAGAATTTCCTAGCGGCTATGTCATCCCCAAATTCGGAAGATTCGATGGGACGGGAAATGCGAATCAGCATATCGCACACTTCAAAGCCTCATGTGGGAATACTGGGGGCAATGATGCGCTTCTCCTCCGCCAGTTCGTTAATAGCTTGACCGATATTGCTTTCGACTGGTACGCGAGCATACCGGATGGCTCCGTCACAACTTTTGTCCAAATGGAGTCTCTGTTTCGGCAGAGGTTCATGAGCGTCAGCGATAAGATTACCATTGCCGAGCTCGTAAGGACCAAGCCCAAGAGCGACGAAAGCAGCACGGATTTTATAACCCGATGGCGCAATCTCTCCGTCAAATGCGAACCGCCGATAGAGCAGGACCAATCTGTCAGTCTCCTTGTCGAAAATCTCAACAATTGGATGGCCCCGTTTTTATGCACCACGGGTCTCAAAACATTCCAAGAGCTGACCAGGAAAGTCCAGATGCTGGAGCGCTCAAAACAGGAGTCCTCCTCGGATTCTCAAAATAACAATAGGTCCTGGAGAAACCGGAAGGACGATAATCGCAAAGGCGGAAACTCCGATGATTCTGAATCTTTCAACACTTCGGCTAACCGAAATAAGCAAGGGATGAGCGGACCTAGCGCCAACCAGCCTCGGAAGCCAATGTTCGGAGAGGGAGGAGAATCTCCACTGAAAGAGAAGCTGGATAAGGTCTATTCCTTCAGAAGGGAAAAAATCCATAAAATATTCAAAGACGCCCTGAAGAATGGTCTACAACTGCCAGAGTCAAAAAGACCGCAGGAAGCGAATAGGACCGACGACCCCAAATACTGCCCCTATCACAGAGTGATAGGTCATGCCATTGAGGACTGTTTCTTCTTCAAAGATTGGGTCGAAAAGCAATACAAGGCAGGAGAGATAGAACTGTCCAAAGGCGTGTTAACAAACAGTCAAGCTGCAACCGCCAATTTCATACAAATGGAGACCGAAGTTCTTCGTGAAACCGATTCTCTCATACATCTGCCCTTCTCTGCAAACAATCGACCACCACGTCATTAAACTGGGAACAGTCGACCTCTAAGTCGTTAAACTGGGAATGTAAAAAAAATGTGTGTATATAAAAAAAATGTGTAAATAAAAGAAAAATAAAGAAAAGACGAAATGATAGGGCAACTCGCAATAAAAATCAGCGAGTAAAATAAAGATGAAAATAAAGCTGAAATGATGGGGTAACCGCGAATAAAAGCCGAAATGATGGGGCAACCACGACCTTCGCGATAAGAAAAGATGAAATGATAGAGCAATCGCGGTAAAACAAAAAATGCAAAAACATCAAAAAAAAAAAGGTGAATGATGAGTCGCTCTTGGTACCATATTCTAGTGCAGCGATGCAGACGCCAACCAAAATCCAGTTTCCCAAAATTCTTTCAGCCCTACGGCTACTCCCCAAATTGACTGCCGTATACAATCCACGGGCTCAAATAATTCTCAGCATACCCATGCCCCACCGCAACCACCAGTTACGCGGCTGGTCTCCGCCTTTGGAATTATGCTCCATTGAGAAGACCCACTAATGTGTCCTCACGATACATGAGGAGAACAAACCTTTGTGGGATCCTTACGACTCATAAAGGAAAAACACACTTAGGAGTCCTCACGACTCTTAAGGAGAAAATACACCTGCGAGATCCTTACGACTCGTAGGGAGAAAATGCTTTTATGGGACCCTTACGGCCCATAAAATTGAAAAGTCTTAGGTGATAGGGATCTAAACCTGTCTCCTAAGCCATCACTCCCCAATCCCCAAGCGGCGAATGATGAGTCGCTCCTGGTACCATATTCTGGTACCATATTCCAGTGCAGCGATGCAGACGCCAACAAAGTCCCAAAAATTTTTATGGCCCTACGGTCTGGATCATACATCCTGCAAAACCGTATACAATCCATGGGCGTAAAACAATCCCAATCTCTCCAGAAAATAATAAAATAAAAATAAGAAAAAGGTATGTCCATAAGCAAAATGGGCACGGATGAAAACCCGAAAAGGCTCCGTGAGTAAAAACAGCAGGACTGCCGGCGAGTTTGTGAAAACCCGAAAGGGCGCAAACTCGTGAAAAAGAGATGAAATGCACACACAAGGTCCTCTCGACTTTGTGAGGAGAAAATTCCCGCGTGAGATCCTTACGACTCACAAAGGAGCAACACACTTGGAAGTCCCCACGACTCCCAAGGAGAAAATACACTTACGGGATCCTTACGATCCGTAAGGAGAAAATGCTTTATGAAACCCTTACGGCTCACAAAATTGAAAAGTCTTAGGTGATAGGGACCTAAAAACTGGCTCCTAAGCCATCGTTTCCTAATAAGCAAACGCAAATGATGATTCGCTCCTGGTACCATATTCAAGTGTAGCGATGTTGATGCCAAACCAAAAAAAGCACTTCCCAAATCCTCTCATGACAAATGAGAATTCGCTCCTGGTACCATATTCCAGTGTAGCGATGCTGATGTCAACCCAAATCAAATCAAACTAACAACCTCTGCGGCGGAATCATGCTCCGACCCAGAATTTACCCCGTGTCGAAATCATGCTTCGCCTCGGGATATATAACTTCCCTGCCGGAATTATGCTCCGCCTCGGAATCAAATCAACCAACCAGCTCTGCGCCGGAATCATGCTTCGTCTCAGAGTGTCCCCCGCGTCTAAAACAAGCTTCGCCTCGATGTATCTGTCTTGCCTGTCGAAATTATGCTTCATCTCAGAATCAAGTCAGCCAACAAGCTCTGCGCCGGAATCATGCCCCATCTCAAAATGTACCCCGTGTCGAAATCATGCTTCGCCTCAGAGTATTTTCCTTCCCTGTCGGAATTATGCTTCGCCTGGGAATCAACCTCTGCATCGAAATTATACTTCGGTCAGAATGTCTGCCGCTCTTCGGAATGATGCTCCGATCCTTGGAATCATGCTCCGCTCATCGGAATGATGCTCCGATCCCTGGAATCATGCTCCGCTCTTCGGAATGATGCTCCGCTCCTTGGAATCATGCTCCGCTCTTCGGAATGATGCTCCGAAACCTGGAATTATGCTCCGCTCATCGGAATGATGCTCCGATCCTTGGAATCATGCTTCGCTCTTCGGAATGATGCTCCGATCCTTGGAATCATGCTCCGCTCTTCGGAATGATGCTCCGAATCCTGGAATTATGCTCCGCTCATCGGAATGATGCACCGATCCTTGGAATCATGCTCCGCTCTTCGGAATGATGCTCCGATCCTTGGAATCATTCTCCGCTCTTCGGAATGATGCTCTGAATCCTGGAATTATGCTCCGCTCATCAGAATGATGCTCTGATCCTTGGAATCATGCTCCGCTCTTCGGAATGATGCTCCTACCCTTGGAATCATGCTCCACCCTTAGGAATGATGCTCCGAACCCCTGGAATCATGCTCCGCTCATCGGAATGTTGCTCCGATCTCTGGAATCATGCTCCGCCCTTCGGAATGATGCTCCGATCGTTGGAATTATGCTCCGCGAATCGAAATGAAGCTCCTATCCCCGGGATGATGCTCCGCCCCCGGAATGATGTTCCACCTCGAAGTTCAGCTTCAAGATCCATCAATTTCGTGCACACAACTCATGCATGCGGTGTGCATTCATTGATGGGGGCAATTTGTTGGGGTAAAAATTTACACCCCTGTTGACCGAGTCAAAGTCAAGGTCAACCCCCAAGCTAGGTGGGCCCAAGCCCAGGTCAAGCGAGCCCATGACCAAGTCGAGCCCGCGGCCAGCCTCCCCATGCCAACAACAAAATCATGTAATAAATAATTTTTATGTAATTTTTTATACATGAATGTACGCAAAATGGGCATAAAGCCAATATTTTGTAAGCCCATAGCTTATGTGCAAAAATAAAATGGCACATGAGCCATGGGATAAGCAAAATGCCATTTTGTGAAGCCCAAGGGGCTATATGTAAATATGTAAGCCTATATAAGGCAACATTTTGATGAATAAAGCATATACTTTTCATTCTCTCCACAAAAAAATTTAGATCTGAGATCTTTTATACTTCCTGCTCCTTCTCCAAGGTTCTAAACCTTCTCATTTCTTTTGAATTAAATCAAGAGTTTTACTCTTTCTTTTCAAAAACTAAGAAGTCTTCGACCACAAAACCCACAAAGGGGAACTTGGATCTACCATTAGATCTCAGAAAAGAGAGATTTTTAGATCTCACATCTCTTGATCATCAAGATCCAGCCAACAGAGGAGGAAGAGGAAGAATCCCTTTCATCAACCGAAACATTTTAGGAGTTTAACTCCATATATTTACATATATATATATATATATATATAATAAATTTTTCCTTTCTGAAGCATAGCTTCTGGTTCCGGGACTAAAAGCCCCATTTGTCTCGCCAGTGCCCAGCGTTCGAGCGCAAAACGCCCACGTGCCGACACGTGGCGCGCTTGCGCTCAGGCGCACTGCGCTCGAGCGCAAAGCGCCCACGTGCCGACACGTGGCGCGCTGCGCTCAGGCGCACTGCGCTCGAGCGCAAAGCGCCCACGTGCCGACACGTGGCGCGCTGCGCTCAGGCGCACTGCGCTCGAGCGCAAAGTGCCCACGTGCCGACACGTGGCGCGCTGTACTCAGGCGCACTGCGCTGAAAGCGCAAAGCGCCCACGTGCAGACACGTGGCGCGCTGCGCACAGGCGCACTGCGCTGAAAGCGCAAAGCGCCCACGTGCCGACACATGGCGCGCTTCGTACAGGCGCACTGCGCTCGAGCGTAAAGCGCCCACGTGCCGACACATGGCACGCTTCGCACAGGCGCACTGCGCTCGAGCGCAAAGCGCCCACGTGCTGACACGTGGCGCGCTTGCACTCAGGCAAACTGCGCTCGAGCGCAAAGCGCCCAGGTGCCGACACGTGGCGCGCTTGCGCTCAAGCGCAAAACGCCCACGTGTCGACACATGGCGCGCTTGCGCCTGAGCGCACAGCACCTAAGCGCACAGCGCTCAAGGCGCTGGCCCTATGCATCCTTTGGATGCCTTTTCCCCCTCTTTCTTTTATATATATATACATATATATATACACATATGTACATACACACATACTCCACGACACTGTCCCTGTTAGAAAAAAATTTCTAACGGGGCGCTGCCCCGCACCCCGTAAGGGGGCTGCTAGCCCCTTGACCCCCAGCCCACTATCCGGGTAGCGGGACCCCCGTAAAAACTCTACGTGGCTCCCGATATATTTAAACCCCCCTCCAAAACAAAACACACGTACACTGCACATTGAGTTCGCATGACCAGTTTAACCCGTTAATCGGAGGTTCCCTCGCCCCAAAGGCGAGGGGTAATTAACGGCAGCTTAGTCCGCGGCTGCCGGAGATTCGGATCCTCATAATCATTAAACCCCGGCCTACTCTAGGAAGGAGGAATCTGTAGTACGCCTGACAAGCGCGCGCGTATTCCCATCTCAGTGGGGTGACGAAAAACACCCTACAGGCATGATAAGAAGCATAAATCTTTTGTTCCTCTTCGCAATAGAAAAAATATCCCTTGGAGTTCTTTGGATATCCCACAAACTTGTACTGTACTGAGCGGGCCTCAAGCTTATCCGCATGCTTCTTTTTGACAAAAGCTAGACATCCCCATGTCTCAATGTGATTAAGATAGGGTCTCTTCCTACACCACATCTGATATGGTATAGTAGGCACAGTCTTAGTTGGAACTCGGTTCAAAAGGTATGCAGCTGATTCTAGTGCATATCCCCAGAATGATCGCGGTAACTCAGCGTTACTCATCATGGACCGTACCATATCCAATAAGGTTCGGTTCTGTCTCTCCGATACACCTTTATGTTGCGGAGTGTATGGAGGAGTAAGCTGAGAGAGAATTCCATTCTCTTTTAAATAGTCCAGGAACTCGGCACTCAAGTATTCACCACCTCGATCCGATCATAGTGTCTTGATACTTTTGCCGGGTTTTTTTTCTACTTCATTCTTATATTCCTGAAATTTTCCAAAGGCTTCGGATTTATGTTTCATTAAGAAGACATAACCGTACCTTGAAAAGTCATCCGTAAAAGTAATGAAGTAAGAATAACCGCTTCGCGCATGTGTAGACATTGGACCGCACACGTCGCTGTGTACGAGTCCCAGGAGCTCGCTCGCTCTTACTCCGTGTCCAGTGAACGAAGTCTTTGTCATCTTTTCTTTGAGACAGGATTGACAAGTGGCATACGATTGATATTCGAACGGATTCAAATATCCTTCTGTATGTAACTTCGTCAACCTTCTCTCATTGATGTGACCCAGTCTACAATGCCATAAGAAAGTCTGATTTATTTCCGGAGACTTTCTTTTGTGTGTATTCTGAACATTGAAAATCTATGGTTGGTTTAGTACGTATATACCATTGCTTAATGTACCTAACCCAATCAGAACTTGATTAAGGTGAATGTTTACAACATTACTTACAAACGGAAATTCATAACCTTCTTTAGAAATCAAAGATACAGAAATGATATTACAAGTTGCGTTGGGTACAAAAAAGCAATTACGTAAAACCAAAACATGTCCATCTGACATTCCCAGGTGATAGTCCCCCACGACCTTAGCATCCATGCTATCTCCGTTTGCAACTTTGAGGGTCATGTCACCTGCCTTCAAAACCCTACGGTTTCTCAACGCCTGCAAAGAATTACAGATATGAGATCCTGATCCGGTATCCAATACCCAGGAAGTAGAGTTTATTGATAGACAGTTTTCAATAACATACACGCCTGAAGCTGAAGCCGCAACCTGCTTCAGATCCTGTTTTCTGGCTTTCCAAGCCCTGCAATCTTTCTTCCAGTGACCACTCTCATGACAAAAAAAGCACTCTTCCTTCCCTATAAGCTTCCCCGCTATCTTTGTTGCTTTTGCTTTTCCCTTCGTATCCACTTTACTAACACCGCCCCTTGGTTTGGCGGGGGTTTTCTTCTTCTTTCCCTTGGCTTTCGCCTTGGACCTAGAAGAGGAAGATCCTCCTACAAACAAAGTGGATGTTTCCCTACCTTTCTGTAGGGTGCTCTCTGCACTCCTCAGCATGTTGAGAAGCTCTGAAAGTTCAACTTCCTTTTCTTGCAAGTTGAAATTCAGGATGAACTGGGCGTAAGTGGAAGGAAGGGACTGAAGAATCAAGTCTGTATAGAGCTCATTCTCCAATGTGGTCCCAAGGTCCACGAGCTCCTCAATGAAGCCAATCATCTTAAGCACGTGTTCCGCTACCGATGATCCGACGGCCAACTTTGCCGAAAACAACTTCTTCGACACTTCGTATCTTGCTATACGAGATTGCTCTCCATACAGTTCTTTTGTATGGAGACATATGGATTCGAGGTCCATATTCTCGTGCCTCCTCTGATGTTCGTTGTCCATAGAGGCAAGCACGAGGCACTTGGCCCTCGCGTAATCGATCTCCCAGGTCTTACGGATTTCCTTATCCGCGACGCTGGTGGTGGGACCTGGGACAGGGGGAACTTTGGTGGGAAGGAGATACCCCAACTTGTCATAAGTGATTGCCGTTTTGACATTCCTGAGCCAATCTTTGTAGTTTGGCCCTGTCAGTATGTTTTTATCTAGTAATAACTTAAGTCCGGTCATGATGTTTGGTCGCTGCAATTAGGAGAGAGAGAAGAAACACTTTAGCATGATGCTCTTGCAAGTTTAGAGTGGTTTTTAATTTGTCTAAACAGGATGGCTCCCACTGTCTCTCGAATCCTTCCTCAAACCAAAAAGGAAGAATTAGTCAGGATCAATCTCACCGTACAATACTTGCTTAACCGTTCGGCCAGGTTGGTGTCGGTACTTCGAGGGAGGTTTTCCAACGCTTTCGTGAAATTCCTTAATTTAAGAACCTCTTTTCCCTGGGGGCGTAGCCCCGCTAACACCTTTCTAGACACCTACTAGGTTTATAGCATTGATCGTTTAGTGAGAAATTTCCCGAGGAGTAGCATATACTCACAGTAGGATCGGAATCCAAATATCATTGCGTGACAAAACTGAAGGAATCCTACCAGAATCATCACACTCCAAATGGTATGCAGCGCTAGCAAGTTTCAGTTCTTTTGAAACTCCCGATGTGGATTTTTGCCCCATGCTCTTATGACCTTGACTTTGGCCAACAAATCATAAGTCACATGTCAAGTTCTACCCGTCATTCTCCAGGTTAATTTGAGCCCACCCGCACATACCCTTGACTTTAGCCAACAAGGTAGAACGACTGCCCCAAACCAACACATCTATCTATGCTGCACATGAATACCCAATAGCTACCAATCACTATGCCTTGACTTTGGACAACAAACATAGCTTGAATACTATTGACCATTCATGTGAAACGACGGAGGGCTACGAATGGTTTTGGCGAAACCGTGAACGTAGTGAACTTGATATAATCGATGGAACGAGATAGCTTTTAAAAGGAGTGGCTTAAGCTTCGCGTTTAAAGTTATTTTGAAAAGAAACCGAGTGGTTTTGAAAGTGTTCCAACGACTTTTACTTGGTTTATTTTTCTTGCATTAGTTCTTTTAATGCGTCCCATCATTTAATCCTACCATTAAAGAAAACAACCAAAATATGACGTACACTTATGCCATTCGCATTCGCCACGGGGCCCCGTCATTACCCGTTAGGTTACTTAACTAACGACAGAACGGGGGCTGGGCTAGCGCGGCTGCAAAACATAAGCAACGCCTAAATAATATCATATATAGATATATTACAATGATAACCATTTCAGATCACAGATGAACACATTGGATATACTAGGAATCCGCAATTCGTACGAGCCTGTAACGAAAAGCGGATTACACGGTCACGATGAATAGCCAATACCCCACCCTAGACCCCTACGGGTGCGGCAGACTACCCGCCAAATATCCGAAGTGGGGCAACCTCCCTCAATGACGTGAGTAGGCCACTCGGCACTTTGAGATACCCGGTAGTTTGTGCACCCCACCTTGGGTCTATCCTAGGAGCAAAAACAGTAAAAAGAAATTATACAATGACGGCTATAACCCCAACCCGGTTGTGCGGCCAAAAATAATATCACATCAATTTACATATTACATGAATTAAAAGATAAAAGAAAACTCTCATCTCACAACCCCCCGGCTATTCATCCGCGACAATCCAATGAATTCATATACACATACCATCAACATTACAGATCACAGATATGTATAACCCCCACTAATCGACATATAGCGATTAGCGGACATTCAATACATATAACACATCACAGATATATACCCATCAGCTTAAGTCTTTAGAAGTTCGATCAAAATACGGATTTTTAGGCCCCAAACACAAACTTTTCTTTCTGGAAAATCTGGGCAGAAAACACATATTTTAAAAATCCCAAAACAACCCCAGAAACACTCTGCAAGAAACCCTTTCCTCGACCGAGTCAACTCGGCCGCGGAACCGCGGCGGGAGCACGCTCCCGCCGCGTTTCCGCGGCGCTTTGACCGATTCGATGGACCAAATTTCTTGGGTGTTTAAACAAAAGCCTGAGCCGATTTTTAAGATAAGATTTATCAATTTTTGGACAGAAACAAAATTTGGCAGAAACTTGATTTTACGGGTTCGTTTCGCGACTTTTTCTTCGATTTCTAGTTACTTTGCTAACATGTTAGATAGTGTTTAACTAGGCTCTGATACCACTGTAAGTCCATGCTACGCTTCCCCGGTACTTATGGGGTTTCGGAAGTGGTGAAAAACGATTTTCAAGAGGGTGGTAACATGGACTAAAAATACGGATCTTTGTTAAAGAACTAACTAACAACCTAACTTGAGTTTTACCTACTCAGTTAGGGGGCTATACCTTTCTTGAACTCCTTCTTCTTCAACTCCTCCCGGTGTATGGATCGGCCTCACCTCGTCGTCTCCTTGCGCCGAAGATGGATCCACCCGAAAGCTTCTACCTTTGGCTTCTTCTTCGAACTTTGAAGAAACTAGAACACTTGGCTTGCTAGGCCTTGTGAACTAGAATGAGTAAAGGATTGTTTTGGTGTCTTTTTATCTCCAAGGCAATGAGTCTCAACACATGAGAATGGTTTGCCTTGAGCTAGAGAGAGCAAGAGGAAGAAGGAGAGCTTGAGCAAGTGATGGCAAGAGAGAGAAATGAAATGATAGAATGAGAGAGTCTTTTGCCATCCAACCTCTCATAATCCAAAACCATCATAACAAAAATAGTAATCAAGTATTATGTGATGGTTTAAGTCAAAATGGCTATATCATTTCATGCACTCATTTTGCATAAATAAACAAGCAAACAAAAGTCTTTGCGATGAAATGATAGCCATTGTCATGATGATGGTCAACTAGTCCAACCTAGTCAACCAGTCAACAAGTCAACAAAGTCAACCCCTCAACAACCATGTCACTATAATACTTAATTAATATTATTGTTAATCATATATCTTATTCTCATTAGGGTTTAGTCAAAAGTCAACAGTCAACAGTCAACAGTCAACAACCCTAATGAGAATCCGCTGCCTCTCTCTCTGTCAACTGTGCATACACACCCGCATCCGCGTTCCGAGGAACACGAATACAAACGAGATAAAACCAATCCCAAAATGTACACTAGGATCCGGCTTAAACCAAATTCCGCTAGTGTTAACTGTCCGGACACCAAACGTGCACAAGTGCACGGATGTGACCGAACCCTGTCGCAAAACCATGCGTCCTGTCGCAAAACCATGCGACCTCTACTCTTTTGCCTAAAGGCGAATAGCTTTCTGTGTGGGACTCTAAAGACTCGACACTACACTGGCAGTGGGTTTAACCACAGACCGCAAGCGGCACTAGCTGTGCATAACGGTCCCCAGGTAGATGCCGACAAGAAGACTGACGAGGTGAAACCCATCTGAACTCCTACTGAGTCTGAATGTGACAATCTCTATACAGTCCGGTCTGTTCATCTGATACATCGCATGGCGGGCCTAGGGGCCGGTAAACGTCAGTCCCCTAATAGCGGTACAAGTCGTGTCGGTGTGAAGCCCAGAACACCCTGAGATAACACTGGAAACCTACCGGTATATCTCGCTTGCCCTGGCAGGGACTACTCGTGTAATGGCTCTCCTAAACACAGCGCGATGTCAACCCCCAATACCGGGAAAGATGAATCCTGTCTAACGGTCACTGCCTCCAAGTGCTTCGGGACTGCACCCAAAAACTACATGTTTGCACGACTCCTTTAAGCCGTGGTAGGGTAGTAATCAAAGTACAGTGGGAACACACTCGAGGCGAAGTGACAGTGTCAAGTCAGCGGACTAAGCTGTACTCATGTCACCTAGGAACTGATAACTGACGATAGGTATAGTACCAACCAACAGTTCCCGACAAGTCCTGTCCAGTGTACTCGTAACCTAACGAGCACCTGCATACTATCTCAAATACGACGTACTGACGGCTGTGGGACAGACCGTCTCCCACACTGGGATGAGAAGCGCATACGCTAGTCTACTCCGGAGTATCGATACCCTGTCTCGATAGTCCTGCGACTAGGGACCTGCATAAGGATGTGCTTATAGATTACCCAGCCCCCACGAGTGTGACTGCTATCACAACGCCGGTAATCAAACAAAGATCCTAAGGGCTCCACTAATGTGTATAGGTGATATGCAAAAATAAACACATGTACACATTAAAGCAGAAACAAACCAAGTAGCATACTACTATATTGAGCAAGATTGTCAATCCAAGGTGAATATCCCAAGCTTCCATTAAGTAATATACATACTAGTATGATACAGTAATGGCCTCTAGGGCATATACACTATGACTGTCACATCAGAAATAGATGATCTATCTCCGCTATATCTGCTTTAGTCTATAAATAAACACAAGCTACTTGTCCACTATGCTTCCGCTGCTCCCACTGACCATAACAACCCTTTGGCAGAGTCATATACACGTACACTTCTAAAGCTAGTTTAGAATGACGCTATACTCATCCTCCTGCCGGGTCTCATAGTCTGGAACAGCAGTAGTGTCAAGTCTGGGTAAACAAGAACCTCCATGTCACCGTCCTTGAGGCTACTGGAGTACCTCTCGGGTGCCTGAGGTTACCCACCATATCTGCGGAGTGGCTAATGGAATGTCAAACCTGATTGAATTTTTAGGTTCTATTAAATTTTTAGTAATCGTTTGCGGTTCTGGAATCACTTCCAGTTCTACTATACTCCCACTACTATTTTCTGAAAAAATCCATTTTACTAAAACTGTGGTGAGTCAAGAACAATATCATTATTGATCTTCCTGATGGTAGAAAGTTAACCCTCGTCAAAGCCCGGGATAACCCACAAACAGCCATTACTGAAACGTGCCTTGAGTTTATCCGGATTCTGGTTTTAAGCATCAACCGGATGACTCCTTATACCTTAACATCATTAAGATATAAATTGATTCTATATATATCTAATATAGAAACAAAAGCACTAATTTAATTGGAACCAGATTCAAATCATTCAGTTGTCTCCAGTGCATGCCAACTAAATGGAGAGAGGCCGATCAACATTACTCAACTTAGGAGTGCGTCCAATTATGAGTAACCTGAAAGAGAAACAAGCTTCTCAAAACTATTACTATCAACTGAATACCTCATACAAGTATCTACATCTTCGATCACCTTGAAGATTCCCGATACTTGCGACACCTGGTTCTCTACTTTATTCTTGTACCTATAACTGCTCAAACTTGGACCTTGTATTTCTACAAAACACTTGTCCAAAACTTGAGAAGTCATAAGTAAATAGAATATAGTACGAGAACCAACCCCTTTGTCTTAATGGACGCTGGGCAACATACAATACTTTGTACAAGTCCTCTGAGTTGTATAACTCAAACCCTGTGCGTCGTAGGTTGAAAACTGTACCCAGGCAATTTCCTCAAATATCACCAATTACAACGAATTCTGATATAACATAGATGATCACCTAATTCCCAATAATTTACTCCCACTCATCATCTGTAAAATCATACAGATGTGAGAATCAAACCTGGTAAATACATACCGTGGAGCAAGGGTCTAATTGGGAAATCAGTTTTCTATTAACAATGCACAGTGAAACTGAAACATGAAAATGTTTCGTTTGGGTATACGGGTATTCATAGTAATGCCTCTTCCATTATCAGATTCACGACTGTAACCGTATATTTCTTTGTCATCTCTCCAAATCCCTTTATTTGTCTTTGGTCGTTACCTTCTGTACACCTTCGTTAGGCTTAAATGGTTTTCTTCCTTCCCTACCGTTCGGCACCAGCCTATGGTTTGGAAGAAGACTATCCAATAAGCATAATAGGTGTAATCTCCTAATCCTAGGAGTACTCGCAACTTGAGAGAAGGTAAGGATAAAAGACAACTGAATAATCTTTATTCTATTTCTCCTAAACCAGAATCCATCCTTGAAAAAGTTCCTTCGAGTTCGTATATAACCATATGATGGATTTATCCAATAGGATTGGATGTTCGTAGTGATATGGGGTGTTCTGGAGAAATACAAAGGTGAAGTAGGAGTGGCGTTGAAAGACTTGGTTTGGTCGTGAATAGCAGTCGCAATTTACTTTGCCCTCTTTCTAATCCCTTTATTTGTTTTTACTCATTACCTTCTGTACACCACACTTAGGCTAATTGGTTTTCTTCATTCCCTACCTTTCGGCACCCACATATGGTATAGAAGAAGACTATCCAATAAGCGTAATAGGTTTACCGTCTCCTAATCCTAAGAGTCCTCACAACCTGAGAGAAGGTAAAAGGAAAAGACAACTGAATAATCCTATTCAATCTCTCCAGAACCAGAATCCATCCCCGAATCTGGAACAAGTTCCTTCGAGTTCGTATATAACCATACGATGGATTTATCCAATGGAAGTGGATGTTCATAGTAATACGGGGTGTTCTGGAGAAATGCAAAGGGTAGAAGAAGGAGTGGCAATGATGTATGCAACTCAGACAATCCAAAAGCCAGTGTTTTAAGAAAGTTCGGTTAACTTGGTCACTAAGTTATAGTATAGGGTCGGGTCATGGTCACTGTCAAAGAGAGAGAGAAAAGAAACACTCTGTGTGCACTCTAATCTGAATGTCTCCCACTGTATCCTCAAATTCTCCTCCAAACCTGAAAGAATAATTAGTCAGAATCATCCAAGGAGTAAACCAACTCATCAGTGGGAATCGGGATCCAACTATTATCGCATGATAATTTGATGGAATCCACTCAAGTCACCACACTCCAGAAGGAATGCGCAAGCCTGGCAAGTTTCCTGTATGTTTGAAACTCCCGATGTGATTTTTACCCCTAGGACCCAAGTGACCTTGACGAATAATCAACAAATCAAAAGGTCCTAGTCAAGTTCAACTCGTCATTATCTTGATTGCATTAAACCCACCCGCACGACCCTTGACGAATAATCAACAAAGTCGTACGACTGTTCTAACCAATCCACATATCCATACGACAGAAAAGCATTACAGAGCTACCGCACACTACACCTCGGCGAATAACAACGACAAACGTAGCACGAATACTAAGCAATACTAATCTGAAATGACAGAGGGCTACGGCTGGTTTTAGGCGAAAAACCTTTAACGTAATGAACTTGATCTCGTTGAAGGAATCCAAGTGGTTTTACAAATATATAGTGGCGAAAACTTCTACTAAAGAGGTCACTCCCGGTGAAGGGATCTCGGCTCTTTCCTCGTCGAATAAGGTGCAGGATATTCCAAACCGAATACCATGATGCAAAGCAAAAAGTAATCGACTATAGTGAAGTTATTACGTTGACGCAAACTTCTGCCCAAGGGGTCACTCCCGATGAAGGGATCTCGGCCCTTGTCTCGTCGAATGAGGTGCTGGATATTCATAACCGAATACCACTGTGCAAAGCAAAAGCGTACGTCTGTAATGTCAGTTTTTAAAAACTTAGTTCCAACAACATCAAATAATAGGTTTGTTTTCCTTGCATTGATAAGAATTAACGCAGTCCCCTCAATTAATCACACCAGAAAAGAACGAAAATAAAATGTACGTATATGCCATCCATATTCGCTACTGGGTCCCGTCATCACCCGTTAGGTTACTTAACTAACGACGGAACGGGGACTGGGCTAGCGCGGGTGCAAAACATATACAACATCTACTAGTATATATAAATATATATAACAATCGTCCCAGGCATGATAAATGCAACATCACAGAGAAGTAATAAGTATCACAGAACAATACAGATAATCTGGGATCTCCGCGTTTCCTTTGAGCCACAACTGAAAACCCGGCGTTCCCCTGGTCGTGCGGATAGCCTGTGCAATGAAAACCTAGACCCCTACGAGCGCAGCAAGTTACCCGCCAAAACCTGAAGCGAGGCATCCCCCTTCAGCAAAGTGAATGGACCACCCAACACTTCACGGAATCCGGTAACTTGAGCACCCCTCCTTGGGTCAACCTATACCCCCTACGAGTGCGGCGAATAGCCTGCCAATTCTAGAGTAAGGTCCCCTCCGTCTCAACGCCATGAGATGCGGATCTATTGCCCTCTAGAACCCAGCTATCCGTGCACTCCACCGTGGGGTAATCCTAGTACAGAAAAGAAAATAATATACAAGGGTGATATCGACCTCAACCCGGTCGTGCCCCAAAAGAATAATATACAAACAAGCAGTGACGGCAGTCCACATGTCGGACACTCGCCCCACAATATCAAATGTACAAATAAATCTAAACCGCACTACCATTGCACGCAATCTATCCACCACGACAATCCGCAACATCACAGCACAACACAGAACAACAACGTGAATGTCATGTTCGCAAACCCGTCTAAAAGGACTATAGCGATTAGACAAGATTTACCGATCAATGACATTCAAGGTCGCAGATAGAAATGTAATGTACTGCAAATTTTAAACAATATTAAAACTTATCGACTTCGAAATAACCCTCGAATAAACCCAAACAAACTGAAAAAAAACATATCCAAAATTGGTTAAATAAACAATACCACTGCACAGAGATTCAAGAGACCAGACCACACCCAAAAATTCAAGTCCAGAAGCCCACCAAAAACCGGCCAGCTCAGTTTTGAGCTCAATGTGCTCGGCCAAAATCTGGCGCCTTGGTCTCGTGTTTGGGGTGTGTCTTGTGGTCATGTCAGTAGCCTTCTGCACTTGTTTAAATAATTTTTCGAGACACTTCAAAAAACAACAGAGACTGGATTGTGCAGGGCAGTGTATCTGGGTTTTTTCGATTTTGATATGTTAACATTATCTAAATAAGCTAGATTACGGGTTAATGGGTGGATCTGATACCATGAAGGGTCATGGGAGTGCCCCGGCCATCCAACCGTGGCCAAATGCGGAACAAAAATTTCAAAAAAAAAAAACTGCGCTACCATTATCCGATTAACAAGATCGAAACCATTAACCGTAAAACTAGCAAACCAAACTCAAAGAGATAGAATAATTATACCTAATGAACCAAGTCCTTTGGGTCTTCAACCATTTCCAAGCTCCTAGTGATGCGGATCGACTTTGGTCGCCGGTCTTCCTTCATCTCCGATGATCCACCTAAGGGAAACGGCACAAGCTACAGGTTCGCCAAGCGGACCAACCGACTCTTAAAAATTGCTAGTAGTAGAGAGTAGGGGGTGTAGGATAGTGTCACTAAAATTCTTTCTCTCAACCATGAGCTCAAATGAGCATCTCAAGAAGAAGATGAAGAAGGTGATGATGGCAAGGCCTTGAAAATGGCTAAGTATTTTGTGTGAGCATGAGAGTGTGAGAGTGTGAGGAGCACCATCTCAAAAATCAACAAATGAGCAAGCCCCCTTCCCTCAAGTGGCCAGTCCCTCCCCTCTCTCATGCCCCCACAAAAAATCTCATTTTCATTATTCATTAAACAAACACCACCATACCAAATCACAACATGACCAAAGCACATGCTTTGAACAAAACCCATGCCTATGCCATGTCACCTTTTCCACCTCATCTAAAACAAATGATTTTCTAAAGAAAATCAATAATGAGGTGGTATCTTCTAGAAGCCATTCCGTATAAATACGGAATACTTCCCGGTACATGTATCGAAATGCACATACGCGTATTCGTACGAAAATACGAATAGCCAAAGAGAGAAAATAAATAGTGAGCAATAATACTAGAATACATATATATATATATATATATAAATACATATGTAAATTATCAAATCAAAACTTGATTTAACAATCCGGCTTAATCCTAAACCGCTAGTATTATCAACCGTCCGATTAAAGTCTGTGCAGCCTGTGCACATATTCAATCAGACACTTGTATGTACCTGTTCATATCATAATATTGCATTTTATATTCCCCATTCTTATTCGTTTTATAAATAAACAGGTGCTTTTGATGCATGTCTGCTACATATTACAGGTTACAGGTTCTTGGAGCGAAAACAGTGAAAAAGACAAAAGATGATATAAAAAGGGACTTTTGACAAACAAACAGAAGACTCTTGATCAAGCCTACATCAAAGATAAAATTCACAAAGTACAATGCAATGCAAGGTCCAAGATTTCGAAGCCACGGTTAAAAGTCCACCACAATTATTCACTGGAAAATCTGAAAGAGAACAGAAGCTATTTTAAAGAAAGAATTAAAGAATTAAGTAGCCCAGGAAGCCCAAAGACAGAAGAGCCCACAAAGGAAAGGCCCAATACTTCCTTTTTAAGAAGACAAAAGGAAGATTTTATTTTACCAAAATTCATTTGCGGCTTTGACTAGTTGACCTAGGGCTATTTTTGTAATTTCAGACATGCGGATCAAAATGTAACCTAGGGTTTCTATTTCCTATAAATAGAACTCTAAACATTGTAATTCTTCATGCCTCCCTTTAATGAATAAAATTTAGAAATCTTTTGGAGAGCATCGGTGCCTCTCTTTAATTCAGAAATTCAGATCTGACAAACCTGGATGGAAGATTGGAGGGATCCATCTGTAAGTAATTTAATTTCTTGTTCTAGTTTAGATTTTAATTTCTTGCCTTAGATGTTAGCTTTGGGAAAGGCTTTTGAGAGATGAGATCTCTCATCCCTTTCTTACCCATCACATAGAATCTATAGGACTCCATGCATACACGCACACACTGCGCCCTACGGCACCCTATCCCTCGAGGTAGCGGTGATACCGTAGTATAAAGGCTCAGTTGCGCGCGTTTTCCATGGAGGTTAGGGTAAGGATCTCTAAAGGAAGAACAAGAACCTAGAGGAAGGAACACATTCCCGAATGGATCTAATCCACTTTATTGATAATTACCATAACTCCTCTTAATCCTAATCTGGGTATAGAAAGCGTTGAGATTTATTTGCATTTCCAAATCATTCCTAAACCTAACCCTAGCAAGATTTAGATTTAGATAATTGCCCTAGGTTAATTAGGTTTTTAGATTTAATAACAACTCCGAACACCCTTCGGAATTAACTCGTAAGAACGAATCGGAAATTCACAACATCCCTGTGGACCGACCCGTACTCACCGGCTAGCTGCAAAGCGACGCCGTTCTTGATTGCGGTTACAAATATTTTTGATCTATCTTTTAGAAAGCGCAAGCACGCTAAATCATTTCAATCAGTACCAACATACATCAACTGCACCATATCGCCTGAACCGTGAAAACCCTCTGTGTGGAACTCTAAAGACTCGTCAATACGCTGGCAGTGGGTTTAACCACAAGCACGTCAGCAATACTAGCTGTACGTAACGGCTACCCAGGTATTGAGCGAAAGGAAGACCGACGAGCAAACTCATCCAAATCCTTACTGAGCCTGTCAGTGATAATATCCATACAGTCCGGTCTGTTCTTCTAAGAGTATCGCATATCGAGTCTAGGAGGATGCATAAAGTCACACCCCTAACAATGCGATAATTCGTATCGGTATGAAACCCATCACTACTCGAGAAACTATCGATCCTGGATCGGTAATTCTCACATACCCCGGCCCAGGATTTCTAGTGATGGCCACTCGTGCACAGCACGACATCAACCCCCAATACCGGGAGAGACGAATCCCCGACGATCCACTCACTGCCTCCATGTGGCTCGGGACTGTACTAACTAAAACCTATTTGCACGACTCCTTTGAGCCGTGGTAGGGTAGTAATCAAAGCACAGTGAGAACTCACACGAGACAAATGACGATCTCAGGTCGACAGACTAACCTGTACACAAGTCACCAGGGAACTGCTATCTGACTATAGGTATAATACCAACTAGTATGTTCCCGGCGAGTCCGTCCAGTGTACTCATACCCAATGAGCACCTGTATACTATCTTAGGTGAACAACAAACACCAATGGCTTGTGAGACCGGCCACTGCCCCTCGTCAGGGTCTAGATAAGTATACACCAGTCTACACTAGAGTATCGATGCCCAGTCTCAATACTCCCACGACTAGGGACATTTAAGGATGTGTTTATAGATCCCTAGCTCCCACGTATGTGATCGCCATCACAATGCTGGTAGTCAAGCAAGAATCCTATGGGCTCTATCAACATGTACATGATGATAAAGACAAACCAGATAGCATACTATCATCTCGAGTAAGACTGTTTTATCGGTATAGGTCCTCCCTCAATCATCATAATCACTTACCTGCGACTACGACAATTGCTTTGAGGGCACTATAGCCAACAAAATCATTGGTAATGGTGCGCGTGTCTTAACAAATGAAGTTAAGTAAAATTAAAGGTATAAACGTAGTATATATCATAAGAAATCGAAATGCGAGTGTATGCAGAATAATGAAATCGTAACGTGAACAAATATTAAAATATCCAACTACGTCTGAGCCATATAGTTTGTAACACCTTAGAATGCTATTAGTGTTAATTAAGCGATAATACGGATTTTTAGTAAAAATTTTACCAAAATAGTTTTCAAATATTTTATAAAAATTAATTAATATTTTATTATAATTTATTGTGGGCTTGCACACACATGTGCATGTTAATCTACGGTTAATTTGGGGTTAAACCATGATTAAGTAGCCATGGCATATTAACTCATTCCATTAAGTGTAATATGTGTTTTATTAAATTAATTAGTTTTCAAATTTTAAATAAAAAATGGTTTTTATTTAGGTTGACTTGAGGGAGAGAGGGGCATGATGATACATGGCAAGCATGCCATGCATTTAATGAGGAGAGAGGGGAGGGAGGCATGCTTGTGCTAAACTCACCCCTCAATTCTCATTCCCTCACTCACACACATACACACACACTCTCTCTCTCATCTCATTCTCATTTTTTCTTTCTTCATCTCATTTTCTCACACCCTCACCTCCCTCAAAATGAAACCCTAACCCAACCTTCACAAACCAACACCAAACTTCACTAAACCCGTCACAAAGCCAAGATCAAGCCACTAGATTCACTTGGAGCATGGAAAGCTAGGGTTTTGAAGCAAGTTTGGGAAGGTAGTGACTCTAATCTGTTATTTAGGTTGTTAAATTGTTGTGTTGCTTTGTAGTTCCAGTTTAGAACACTAAAAGTATAGTTTTGTGCATGATATCATATTTTAGTGTCGTTTTAGGATATCTGTAATCTGTTGTGACCCCGAGTGTTCACTGTGAAAACAAGCAGTGTAGTAGCGTAATGCCAGAGACCCTAAGTCATTACCTGAGACCCCGACCCTATCTGACCGGTTTTGGCCGGCGACGAGGGGAGATTTTCCGGCGAGCTCGGCCGATTGGGTGCCTGGGGTGTTGTAATTTTGTGGGTAGCTTTCTGTAGGTGTTTGGTACTGCTAGTTTTTAGGTAGTTACTATAGGTAGAATCTGGGAGCTGTAGTGAGTGTTTTAAGACCTTAGTGTGGGTTGTATGGCCTCGAACTGAGAATATAACCCAAATTATGGACCTAGGATTTTACCCTTATCGGTTTTGTGAAGTTGTGTTGGCCTACAGGGAATCTAGGACAACCTGGGAAGTTTCTGAGTAAAACAAACAATACCATTGACCTAGGCTGAGCACTAGAAGACCACCCTAACGAAACGAACCCCATCATAGAAGATTTGGCCGAGGTGGCCGGAATTTTTGGGCATGTGGCCGGCTGCTTTGAGGGTATTTGGGTCTAGGTTGTTGCAGTAGCTCATATACTCCATATAAAACTCCTTATACTTGCTAGTTTTTTCCCATTTTACCTGAGATAGAATCTGAGACCATTTTCCTTAGTTGTTGCTTTGTTTTTGGTTATGTTTTCTGTATTTTGGAATTATTGGTTTTGATATCTGGATTTGTATTTGGTCGTTGGATGTTTGTACATCACGACAAGGGATAATTGGTTGGTTTTGCATGCGTAAGCTATAGGTTCTAACCTATGAGCGCACCGTGGGCCGTATTGGTTTTCCGGACTTGATTTTAATGGTATTGCGATATGTGTTGATATTGTAGGTACCTTCGTGTGGATTCCGAGATGACGGAGCATGGCGTCATCGACTTCGGCAAGCAAGGATCAGGTGAGTAGATCTATATCTACAGGGGAAGTCGGGTGGAAGGCGTATAGCACCCTCGCAATTTGATGGACACCGATTCATAGGATACTGTAACGTTTTGGAAATCGTTTCGGTGAAATTTCGGAAAATCTGTAAAATAAGGGGGTTTTCGGAAAAAGGTCAAAATGCAAATATCTTATTATAAAAATTAAATATATATATTCTAGCTATGTAATTGCTAGTATTTGGTGTTTATTGAGCCACTAGTGAAATTTCAAATTTTCTGAAAAAAATTATTTTATTATTATTTTAAGCCGTCACTAATACATTTAATTAGGGAAAATTACAAATTGGAATGAGTTGAAATAAATTTTGTGCATCATAAAACTTTAAATAAAATTTTATCATGTGGTTTTTGAAACGAAATCGTTTGCTAAAACGGTTTAGAAAATATCGAAGAAAAAGGCTTTTTTCGGTGAAATTAGTGTTAATGGGAATTGGGGTAATACATTTATCTTTTTGCCTAACCCATACACCCATAACTCACCCTCTCTCCCTCTCCCCATATAGCCGGCCCTACCTTGACAGCCCTCCCACCCTCTCTCTCTCTCCAATCACCTCTTGTTTGAAAAGAAAAGAAAAGAAAAGAAATGAAAATGAAAGAAAGTCAAAGGGGTGTAAATCTTGTCTTTTCTCCCCACTTTCTCCACCTCACTCTCTCTCCTCTCCCCCTCAATTTCCAGCCGACCCTTCCTCAACAGCAGCCCCCCCCCCCCCAATTTTATTCCATCATTTCTCATCAAAAACTTCATCAATTTGCCCCAAAAAATAAGTTAAAACCTCAAAAATTCTCCAATCCAACTCTTACCTATTATTTCTTAGCATATCTAGCAAGGATCAAGGGAACAAGGTTTCAATTTGGGAGGCCATGGGTGCTTGTGGATCTTCAAATGTTGTTGGGTATAATTCTAAACATTTTGCTTAATTTGTTACTTAATTTCTTAAAGCTAAATTACTTAAGTGTTAATTAGGCTTTAGTTGCAAGTTTTGAAATTCAAGATAAAAATTTGAATACAAGTTAGGGTTTTGTGAAATTGGTGTATGGTTGTGTGATATATTTAGGCTCTTTTGTCATGTTAATACAAGATTAGTAGCTAGTTGCTAATGGTTAGTTTAAAAATTGTGTTGATTATGCTAATTTGCTAACTAGGTTTTTGAAATTGGTTAAATAATTGGGATTAAAAATGTGATTAGGTTTTTCATGACTTCTTTAATATTATTAGGTGTGGTCTAATACTTTAGTTCATGAAAATCCAACCAAAATTTTGGTTTGTGCATTTTGCTATAAAATTGTTAAAATTTAGGTTTTGACCTATGTGGGATTCGTGAGTAGTTTTGGTCATGAGTCGGATTTTAATGCGACACGGTGCATTATGATATGTAGGTATCCCATGTGGATATCGAGACGACAAGCAAGCGCGTGGCGACGTCGGCACCGGGGAGCGAGGACCAGGTGAGTAGATTTATATCTACGGGGAGAAGTCGGGTGGATGGCGTATAGCACCCCCGCAGTTCGTGGTGATGTATACGAATACGTATACACACATAGTGATTTGTATTGTTTGATGTTATCGATGTTATAGATGGATTTAGGGTGTGATCGAATTAGTTAGTGTTGCGAGACCCTAGAGTAGAGATTACCCCACATTTACACGCATACATACTTGCATACATTACTTTCTTGTGCGCCGATTGGGATGTGTATATATGTATATATGCGTGGGTATGGGACTATGCATATGTACATTCATATACACATGCATGGATAATGAGGATAGTACTTGGGATTTAAGATGAGTCGATGAGATTTGATTTGAGGCCGTGAGATCGGTGATATAGCAGGGTTCGTATTTGAGATACGACATGACGTTGTAATGGGTCTTGACGTAGTGTTTCACACACGTGCATGCATACTTAGGCGGTATCAGTATTGTACTAGACGTAGATCAGTACCCCGATCATGATATTTGATAAAGAGGATACCAGGTGAATAGTATGATGAATGTGATATTGACCCGTACCCAGATTTGGGATGCCGTACGACGGATTTACGTACGAGCCATATTGATGATTGATCCGCACTCTTGATTTGGGATGCCTGATTATAGATAGGGTATCGAATATGATATTATTGAGGCGGGATCACCGACTATACGTATACAGGTATGTATATGTATCGACTCAGATGATAGGCGGTTTCCTTACCTGTAGTTCAGCTTGTTAGTTCAGCCGTATAGTTTAGTGTAGTTATTAGATTAGATTAGACTCCTACCTATTTCAAAACTAGCGGATCGTGGTTATTTTAAAAGATAAGTCAAGGGATCTACGGATATTTCAAAAGACGTATCTTTTCTTAGAAAAACACCATAGCCCCTATTTTCAAAACCCCGCGATTCGTGTTATTTCAAATGGCGCCATTGTTTAATATTTAGCTCCCGCTCATTTTGGTTGCTCGCTCCGCATCACATACTTACATTGTTATTTCATATTGCATTGTTGATATTATGTTGTTAGGACACCAGCACCATTACCGATGATGCGTATGTACCACGTACACTTACTTGCCGGCTCACACACATCTTCATCGGTAATTGCCATGTCACGCACACCCTAGAAAATATTATTGCTTATCTTCGCTTGATAGCTAGTAGTTTGACATGATATTAGTGTACTTATCTTATATGCCAGCTTAGATATTGTAGTTATTACTGTCGCTTCATGCATACCGTTATTCATTGTTATGCCGCATTCATGGATTCTCATGCATATATTCACTTTTTACGTGCTATTGAGGTTTTGGATTCGGATTTCCATGAGATTTTCTGGATTTGGGGAAAACCGCAAAACATATACAAACTTCTTCTTTCTCTTTTTAAATGAAAAGCGCGGTTTTTCCCATGATGTATGAGTCGTCCACCATGAGTTTGCTGATGGATTTCGAGACCCGATTCGAGGAGTTGGATGAACCGTTTCGGGTACATGGTGGACCCGGTAAGGTACCCCGGGGCAAGAAGCACGTGATGATGACGATGTGAGCCTGGCAGGGGAGCGCTACCTACCGGTGATATTACCCGACGCGTCGGATATCCGGAGGATACCGTCGTGGTCTTGAGATGGATGGTAGGGGCCGGTCTGGACTGACGGCGCCCTAGATTTTGTAATTTAGACATTGAGATTTCGAGATATGGAGGTACAGAGACTGTGATACAGAGATATCGAGATATTGGGATTACGTTTTGTGCCGATGCTAGGCACTGTTTTATGCTGATTTCATTATGATACCTCATTTTAAAAATACAAAGGAAATCTCACTAAATTATGAAAACGGTCTCTTCATTTATATGTATTCTGTTTTCATGCATTCATACCTCATTCATATGATATATTGCTACCTGAGGCACTGACACGGGCACATGAGATTACACTCGGGTTAGATATTTACCCTAGCCTTTGTTATAGGCTGCATGTTGTACATATTTGAGGATATATGTTGATCGTATGACCTAGGATTGCATCATACATGCGATTCCTATTCGTAGATATTTTTCTATTCACGAGTTAGCAACTCACCCCCATTGTGCCCCAGTTTCTTGCAGATTTGCCGTACAGGTTTCATTACGGCTTTGCGGGCACAGTTCCTTCGGGTGATTTGCTAGTAGGTGGGTTTACTTGTATCGTACTCCCATTATATATCTTGTATATCATTTTTCTGTTGTATCTAGAAGTTCCATCAACCAAACATGTACTTATTTGAGATAGAGACCAGTGATGTTTATTCTTTCGACCTTAGAGTCGCGCGTTGTATTTCTGTGGAATTCTTGTTGTTTTGCGTTTCCTTTTGAGTTTTGATCCTCGCCCTTGGCGTTGTATATTATATTGCTAGTGTGGTTGTGACCGTCGATTGACGAAGAGCTAGCTCCCGCTTGGGGATGCCTTTTTTGATTTCGTATACTTTTCATGTTGTATCCCGTTTGGGGGCCAGTATTTACAAAGGAGACTCTGCCGAAATTTTCAGGAAATTTTTGATGTTTCTTTAAAACCGCATAATTCGGCTTATACTATTAAAAATACTTGTTTTAAATTGGTTTTCCTTCACTCTACTACTTTTCTTGGTTTTGATTTCTGGGTTTTCGGTTTACTTAGATTACGTACGCCTCGAGACGTTCGTAGTTTAAGTGCCGGTCAGGTTCCGTACTTTCGGGACGTGACAGATACAGTTGTAGAAACCTAGATTAGGAACTAGGGTTATGGTTTTAAAATGGATAGTTAGAGATGATATGAGTGATTGAATATACAGGTTGGGATATGAGATGAAAGCTTTAGGGATATGAAAAGTGAATGTGAATCTCGACTTATAGATATATAGTTGCACCAGAATAGGTATGAGTTTTAAAGTAGCATGACACTTCGTAATAGGGGATGTATCTGTTACGAAGGTAGTAGGGTGAGATGTCCTGGTATTTGGATGACATACACAGAGTAGGAAGTAAAGTTCATATACTACGATCGGTTATACTATGGTTGTCACACAGTGGTTTCTCCATATAGGATATGGATATTATATCAGGCATTCTGGTTACTAGATCTAAAGTTCTAGATCTTGATTTGGGTAGTTTCTCAATCTGGGTACTTAGACAGTATTCTAAAGATATTTAGAATGGACGACTCCTGGCATGGTGGTGTACCTACAAGTGATGGAGTCACACTCTCTAAAGGTGTCTTACAGACTAAAGGGGAGAGGGGCGTGCGTGATTGGCATATCACTTGCTTAGGCAATTGAGTCAATCATGAGATGTCAAGTACCACACCAGATGTTGTTTTTGCACTAGATGTAATAAATTGATATATTAATCCAATCCTGGAGAAAACGATTGGAAGCAGTTTATGAACATAAGTGGATGCTCTAGGATTTGATAACGGCAGCCTCCTTCTGGAGACGGTTATTATTTCAGGCTTCCAAGGAGAGCTGGATGACAGAGTGACTGTCAGAGTTATAGTTTTCCCTCTGACAAGGGGCAGTAGTTTGGACAGATGGTCCAAGCGGATACTGAAGAAGGTATCGCGCGGTATACTGATTGAATTCAGTAGACGACACAGTCTAAGAAGTTTGCTGGATTTGGAGTTCTTTTGTGAACTGGTCCCCATCAGATATCCAGACATATTCTAAGACTGGCATTGCTCATTTCGGGAGATACCTTACTCCGTGAGGTTGAGATATAGAGACATACAGAAAGAAACACTGGAGCGGATCCACTCACTGAGGCTATTTCTCGAACGCAATAGTTTTACAAACGAGGTTTGTGAAATTGATTAGTAGAGGGGTTGGGTGTTCGGTATCACACGGGCTGTGAGTATGCGACATCACAATAATTAGCCTTAAGTGCAAGTGGGAGATTGTTAGCTATAGTGCCCTCAAGGCAATTGTCGTAGTCGCAGGTAAGTGATTATGATGATTGAGGAAGGACCTATACCGATAAAACAGTCTTACTCGAGATGATAGTATGCTATCTGGTTTGTTTTTATCATTATGTACATGTTGATAGAGCCCATAGGATTCTTGCTTGACTACCAGCATTGTGATGGAGATCACATACGTAGGAACTGGGGATCTATAAGAACATCCTTAAATGTCCCTAGTAGTGGGAGTATCGAGACTGGGCATCGATACTCCAGTGTAGACTGGTGTATACTTATCTATGAAAGGTTTCTAGGCACTCTAGTGAGGTCTCACAAGGCATCAACCATGCCAATTTCTAATTTAACGGGTGCCGAGAAACCCTAATACGGATCGTTGGCTAGAAGTTTAGGCGAAAAAGAAACTAGTTAACAACTTAACTAAATGGTAAACGGAAATACAACCTTTGTAGATCCGGTTCTCCACCTCCATGGCTCCGCGATGAAGTCTCCTCGCTGTACAAATCGTATCTTGGGCTCTAGCGTCGGCTTCATCGGAGAAAAAGCGAGCTAGGTCATCGACGATGATGCCGAAGATGATCTACGTCGAGGCATCGCTAGATCAAGCTCCAACTTCACCAAGTCATGAAAACTTGTGAAGGAAACACCCTATACTACTTGGCAAGAGGTAGAGGATGAAGAAATAGGAAGTGGGTTCACTTTAGAATTGGATTTCTCACTCATTTCATCAAGTCACCATTGATGAAGTCTAGGTTTTCTTCTTGAAGAAGAAGAAGATGATGATGATAATGTTATGATAAGAATAATAAAAATAGAAAAGAAAATGAATTCTTATCATAATTTTAACCATGGTAAAGTGTAGAGAATTAACTTGAGTTAGGTTGAATGGTTAGGGTTAGAGAAGAAGACAAGAATGGTTGCTTTGGTCAAAGTTGCATGAAGCTTGAAGAAGCTTCTAAGAAAGCAACCATTTGTTTTCTTTTCTCATTCTTTTCATCCAAAAACAAATAGATAAATGAATGAATGAATAAATAAAACCCTAACCATTTACTTAACCAAGGTTTAATTCTTTACACAAACCCTAGCAATCTTGCATCATCAAACATGATACAATCAAGTGCATAAAAATATATCACATATACGATGTGCACATGCGAGTGAGAAAATCCATCTTAAGTGAACCGATACTAGTTAATGCAAAGTAATATATCAAATATATCATTATGCATTAAATCATTAAATCAACGCTTGATTTAATGATCCAGTCATATCGTATATAACCGACTAATATCAACAGTAACAACTTATCGAATCAACACTTGATCCGATAACCCGGCTATATCGCATATAACCGATCAATGTCACAGATCGCGAGAATCAAATACAGTATCACATACTGGTATCATTCTCGGTCCCGCACATATCTCATATGCACTCCTATTTCGTTTTGCTTGAGCCAGGAAATCTCTGTGTAGGACTCTAAAGACTCATCAATACGCCGGCAACAGGTGATGATCATATCAAACACCCGCAAGCCGCAAGCGGTCTGCTAAACGTAACGGCCACCCGGGTATTGAGCGATCAGAAGATCGACGAGCAAGCCCGCTCACACTCCTTTGAATCCAACCAGTAACACTTACCGTACAGTCCGGTCTGTTCGTCTAATATGTCGCATATCTCGCCTAGGGGTGGTAAACGTCAGACCCCAATAGCTCGATAAGTAGTATCGATATGAGGTCTATAATAGTTCGAGAAACTACTGGTAACACTTACCAGTATATCTCAGCAACCCTGGCCAGGGATTTCCGGTTATAGCCAATCGAACACAGTGCAACATCAACTCCCTATACCGGGAGAGACGAATCCCCTCCTATCGCTCATTGCCTCCATGTGATTCGGGACTGTACCCAAAAACCACCGTTTTGCACGCCCTCTTGGACGTGGTAAGGTGGAAATCAAAGCACAGTGGGAACCACACAAGACTCTATGACGATCTCGGGTCAACAGACTACTCTGTACCAGTGTCACCAGAGAACTGCCATCTGACGTAAGGTATAATACCATCTGGGAGTTCTCGGCGAGTCCGTCCAGTGTACCCAGTCTCTACTGAACACCCGTATATCTCCTCTGATGTCAAACACCAATAGATATGGGATCATCCATCGTCCATCTTTATGGGTCGAGAAGGTACACGCTAGTCTACTCTGGTATATCGATGCCCCGTCTCGATACACCCAAGACTAGGGACCTTGAAGGATGCACTTATGGACTACCATGTCCCCACTAGTATGATCCGCATCATAGTCCAGGTAGTCAAGTACACATCCTAAGGGCTTTACCAACATGTAACAGAGACACAATCAGTGTACACGTTAAGGTAAAGAGTAACCAGATAGCATACTATCATGTCGAGCAAGAAAGTCCTCCCTATATATGTCCCAGCATCCACTACAATATACATCCAATGTACAGTAATGGCCTCTAGGGCATACATATAACTAACAATCTCCCACTTGCACTAGGGCCATCTGATAGCAGTGGTTGTAGTATCTCATACTCAACCATCCCATAAAAGTCTCTCTCTGGGAACAGGCCTTCGTGAGTGGATCCGCCGTGTTGTCCTCTGAGTCTACTCTCCTAACCTCGATCTCCTTGGAGATCAACCATCTCCATGATCAGGTGATACTGCCTTAGAATATGTCTGGATCACTGATGGGACCTGCGTTCCTTGGCATAAGCCATAACTCCATTGTCACACAATGGGAGGAACATAGTTCATCTCATGAACCAATATACACCCAAACAGCCTCTTTGGTAGCATCTTAAGTAGCGATGTATCCTGCCTTTATCGTCTAGTATGCCACGGTATCTAGCTTGGAACTCTTCCAACATACCGTCCCTTTACTGAGGGTAAAGACAATGCCTGTGACTGACATTCAGTCGTCTTTATCACCCTGGAACACTTCCAGTGATTCTCCCCAGGATCAATTGATACCATCTCACTACAACTAGTGAGTATCCTAACATCCAATTAGATCTATCTCATAGATCCAAAGCTTAAGATTTTGTAGGTATCACTTTGATCCTTTATGGAGAATCATTGTGATATGCGGAGATTGATCGAGCGTAGCATAGGAAACTCTTTCCCTATCAAGAGTATGTCATCCACGTACTCTACGAGGATCACCACCATACTCCCTACTACCTTTTTGTATATACAAGGTTCATCTACCATTTTGATGATGTCAAACTCTTTGACTACTTCATCAAAACAGATGTTCCAACTCCGCGATGCCTGCTTTATCCCATAAAGCATCTTGCACACGTTTCCGCTGCTCCCACTGTCTACGAGGCCCTCTGGCTGTGTACTTATAGACGCTCTCTTCTAAAACATCATTTAGAAAAGTTGTCATGACACCCAACCACCAGATATCGTAGTCATGGTATGTAGCCATGGCAAGTAGATCTGGATGGACTTAAGCATAGGTACTGGAAAAGGTTTCATCATTATCCACGCCTGGTCAATGACGAAAACCTTTAACAAGTCTAGCTTTGAAAGTCTCAACTTTTCCATTTACACCAAGTAATCTTCTCAAGATATACTTGCTCCTGATGGGGATTTAACCCTTCAGATATAGCAACCAAAGTCCATACTTTGTTGGTGTACATGGATTCCATCTCAGATCGCTAAGCATCCAGCCATTCTTACAGAGTCTTACTCCAGATGGCCAGCTCGAAGCTAGTTGGGTCATCATCTCATGATGCAATCCTCGCTTCCACTGTCATAGAGCAACCGAAGTATCTCTCAGGTGGGTGAGTAACCCTACTAGATCGGCGGAGAGGCTGAGGTTCGTTGGAATCTACTGAATCCTTTGGTTCTACCAAATTATCTGCTGTATTTTGTATACCTGGAACCTTTCCAGTTCTACATTACAGACCTTGCCTCGAGCTTGTCCGGATTTTGCTTTTAGACATTAGCCGGACAACCCCAAATCTTAACTAGCTTAAGACATGGGCTCTTCCCTTTCCATATCACATATGAAATGGTAGGCAACTGATTTGATTGGAACCCTATTCAATAGGTATGCAACTTCTCAAGTGCATAATACCCAATAGGAAAAAGGTAACTCAGTAGTACTCATCATAGAGCACACCATATCAAATAGGGTGTATCTGCTCCGCCCTGATATACCATCGTGCTATGGTGTATACGGAGGAGTAATTCTGAGAGAGAATCTCATTCTCCTTTAGAATAGTCCAGGAATTTCCGTGCTCAAGTATTCTCCTCCTTGATCTCATCAAAGGACATAATACTTTTACCCGTATTTTGGTTCTCTACTTCTCGCTTATATTCTGTGAATATCTCAAAAGGTTCGGACTCATGTTTCAACAGGAACATATGACTGAATCTTGAGAGATTATCAGAGAATATAATGAAGTATAAAGAATCAGTCCTGGCATGTATAGACAGGAGACCTTACATACATCATCATGTATCAGTCCCAAGAGTTCATTGACTCTTTCTCTGTTTCCAGTAAACGGAGCTATGGTCATCTTATCTTTGTGACATGACTGGCGAGTTTCACAAGATGTAAATTCAAACTAATTTAAATATGCATCTTTATGTAACTCTAGCTAGTCGGGTCACATTGATCTGACCTAGTCTACAATACCTCAAGAAGAATTTGTTCATTTCTGAACTCTTCCTCTTGTGTGTGTTCCATATACTAAGAACTGTAGTTTGATTTAGAACATCAACGCTTTTAGATAACGTGCCTGATCCGATCAACTTTTGATATAGGAAATGTTTAAAACATTATCCAACAATACAAAATTTTATCATTTCTTTACTAATAAAGAGACTGATATGATTTTATATATCAGGTTCGGTATCTAATAACATTCGTTCAGAATCAATGTATTGGTAATACAGGGTGACAGTGAGCAACAGACTTGGATGCAACACTTGCCCCGTTTTCTGCCTCATGAAACTTATCACCCGTTCTCAGTTTTTCTACCCTTTTGTAGCCCTATGTAACAGATTACATATCTGGGATCCTGATCCGGTATCAAATACCCAGGATGCAGAGGATACTGAGAAACGGTTCTTTAAAATGAACACACCCGAAGATGATGCATCATCATGCACTCTCTTCGTTTGGGTGGCACGGGAATTCTGGTAATCCCCAATTTCCTGCTCTGTCTTATAACAATTATAAGTTGGAGTGGGACCAACGTTCCCCAGCTCAGTATAACAAGTGGGTTCGGTCAATTCATCCGTATTATTATCTTGATTAAGGCGTGATATAGTTGCTACCAGGAGAGAGAGAAGAAAACACTCAGCGTGCGCTCTTACAAGAATAGATTGGTTATTATTTTATCTAATCAGGATGGCTCCCACTGCTTTTTATCAAATCTTCCTTCAAACCCTAAAAGGAAAGACTAGCCGGGATTAATTACACACTACAAGTTCGCCGATCTTTCAGCCAGGCCAGTGTCGGTACTTTGAGGGAGGTCCCCCGTGCTTTCGCACGAACCTAATTAATGTAAACCCCGTTTTCCCAGAGGCGTAACCCCGTTGACACCTTTCTAGACACCTACTTGATCGGCTAATTGCAATGTGTAAAACTCTCCCAGGAGTAACTCTTACTCGCAGCGGGTATCGGGATCCAACTATCTCATAGAAGGTATGCAATCTCATTGCAAATTTCAACACTTGAAATTCCCGATAATTTTGCCCCTAGCACCCTATGACCTTGACGGAGGTCAACAAACCATAGGCTACTAGTCAAGTTCAACCCGTCATTTCTTGATCGAATTAAACCCACCCGCACGACCCTTGACGGAGGTCAACAAGGCCGCATGACTACCCTAATCCAATCTGCATCATATGCATAAGCAGATAAATACTAGTTAGCTACCGCACACTACGCCTTGACGGAGGTCAACAAACGTAGCACGAATACTAAATAGGACTTATCTGAAATGACGGAGGGCTACGACAGGTTTTTATGAAAACCTATTGCGTAATGAACTTGATATCGTTGTAGGATCGAATGAATTTTGAAATGGAGTGTTTTTGAGGCTTTTCTAGTTTTGCTAAAGGAGTCACTCCCGGTGAAGGGATCGTCGGTCCTTTCCTCGTCGAATGAGGTGCGGGATATATCATATATATCACTGTGCAAAGCAGAACACTTAAAAGCAATCAAAAGACAAACCGAGGGTTGTAGCATCGGCCAGTTATTGCTAAAGGAGTCACTCCCAGTGAAGGGATCTCGGTCCTTTCCTTATCGAATAAGGTGCAGGATATATCATATATACCGCTGTGCAAAGCAAGAACTGTAGCTACCTGTTTTAATTTTGAAATTCGATTCTACAACATCTTAGGTTTCTTTTATTTCATTAATCATATTAATGAAGTCCCATCATTTAAGTACCTAAACATCACAGATAAATACGACGTACGCTTATGCCATCCGCATTCGCCTCGATGTCCCCCCGTGCACCGTTAGGTTAGGTAACTAACGGCAGAGCAAGGCAGGGCTAGCACGGGTGTAAAACATAAGTAACGTCTATATAATATATCATATATACTATATACTGTATCTATCACAGAACATCACATGATCACATCACAGATATCGCAGCAGAAGAATCATATGAAATATTGGATATACTAGGACGTCCGTGTTTTCAATACGAGCCAGTACAAAACACGGATTCCACGGTCGTGATGAATAGCCAAACCCATACTCCTAGACCCCTACGAGAGCGGCAAGCAACCCTACCAATTCTAGAGTTAGCAGACCCGGACTCGACTCCTCGAGTTGGTCTCCCACTGGACTCCAGAACCCGGTTACTTGTGCCCTCCTCCTTGGGTCTATCCTAGTGCGGAAAAGTAAATAATATACAAAAGGTGACATCTTCCGCAACCTGGAAGTGCCCCAATAAAAGAATATTACATACAAGTTTTGACATGAATGAAAATGAAAAACACTCATCTCACATAAAAAAAAAACCCGGTTATTCAAACAGGACGATCCAATATAACATATCCAGCAACACATAACATCACATGTCATCAACGTAAGTAAATATGTGCATCCCAATTGTCGTTGACATATAGCAACGAAACCGGCGATATCACATATTACACTTACGGTCACAAAAAAGAAAGTGTAAAACTACAACAGTTGGAATCCGCAACCCCTTTAGACATCGCATGCCTAATCAATGAATTCCTTAGACATCATATGCCTAACAATTATAAACCCTGCATTTTAGTCTCATTATCGAAAACACTTTTCAATATTAAGTCGGGAAATTCAACAAGATTCCCGACATCTTGATCGAATGCTCGTCGCAAACTTCAGTAAACGGTCGCACCCCTGATACCGTCGACGAAGTGCACCAAGGCGGAACACCGCTACCGGGAGCACCCGAACGGATGCTTTCGGCGACGGGGTTCTCCTACAGTCACTTGGTCGGGGCTATGGAGTGAGACTGTCTATTAAGTTTACCCGGCGAGTATCCGCGTACGCTACGTGATTGCGACGGACTTTTGATCACATCAAAATTCCGTGGCAACCGATCAAGTGAGACTAAACTGCTATGTTTATAACATTCATTTAGTTATCTCATAACTTATTGTGAATTTCAATTATTGTATCACATTCCGGATAAATAGAAAATGTTAAACTTTCCGATCGAACAGTCAAACACCCAAGTTTTCCCGATACAGATCAACACATGAAACAAGTCTAAAAACATTCAGTTCATGCCTCAGTACCAACAGTCCAGCCGTAGAAGGGTCAAGCCAACGCCTCACATGTAGCACGCCGTACTGCCCCAAACCCGAAGGTTCAAAGGGCAGTTCAAGACGGTCACATAATCGAGTTAAGGTTTGTTGTCTTCTAGAGGGTCCATCGAGTTACTTGCACTACATAGAACGTCTTTAAACCACGGAAAAATCCAACACTTGGAAATTTCCCGACAGGGGAAAAATTGGGTATTTATATCCGGTCGAACTTTTTAACATATTCAAAAATTATCCGGAAAACACATAGACAAAATTAGACAATCCGATCGAATCTCAGAACTCCCAATACAACCCAGAAAACTCAACTCTTGAATAAATATTAAAAATTCCCAGGAAAACCAGCACTGCAAAGTAGGAGTTACTGTGCAAAATTCAATGCATGAAGAGACTAAAGGGCCGCGGAACCGCCGCATTAGCATGCTATTGCCGCGGTTCCGCCGCGCTTTGGTGGACTTAGGTGCTCGAACTTCACAGTAATTCTTAGAAATACCTGCTGATTTTTCTGCATATTTTTAATTCTCAAAAATCCACAAATTTAGAAAATGTCCAGAGAGCATGGAAATATTGGGGTTTCGGTTCGATCGGACTTCAAACTCCGTCTAGACTTCGCCTAAGGCTCTAGCTAGGCTCTGATACCACTGAAAGGTTCCTAGGCACTCTAGTGAGGTCTCACAAGGCATCAACCATGCCAATTTCTAATTTAACGGGTGCCGAAAAACCCTAATACGGATCGTTGGTTAGAAGTTTAGGCGAAAAATAAACTAGTTAACAACTTAACTAAATGATAAACGGAAATACAACCTTTGTAGATCCGGTTCTCCACCTCCATGGCTCCGCGATGAAGTCTCCTCGCTGTACAAATCGGATCTTGGGCTCTAGCGTCGGCTTCATCGGAGAAAAAGCGGGCTAGGTCATCGACGACGATGCCGAAGATGATCTACGTCGAGGCATCGCTAGATCAAGCTCCAACTTCACCAAGTCATGAAAACATGTGAAGGAAACACCCTATACTACTTGGCAAGAGGTAGAAGATGAAGAAATAGGAAGTGGGTTCACTTTAGAATTAGATTTCTCACTCATTTCATCAAGTCACCATTGATGAAGTCTAGGTTTTCTTCTTGAAGAAGAAGAAGATGATGATGATAATGTTATGATAAGAATAATAAAAATAGAAAAGAAAATGAATTCTTATCATAATTTTAACCATGGTAAAGTGTAGAGAATTAACTTGAGTTAGGTTGAATGGTTAGGGTTAGAGAAGAAGACAAGAATGGTTGCTTTGGTCAAAGTTGCATGAAGCTTGAAGAAGCTTCTAAGAAAGCAACCATTTGTTTTCTTTTCTCATTCTTTTCATCCAAAAATAAATAGATAAATGAATGAATAAATAAATAAAACCCTAACCATTTACTTAACCAAGGTTTAATTCTTTACACAAACCCTAGCAATCTTGCATCATCAAACATGATACAATCAAGTGCACAAAAATATATCACATATACGATGTGCACATGCGAGTGAGAAAATCCATCTTAAGTGAACTGATACTAGTTAATGCAAAGTAATATATCAAATAAATCATTATGCATTAAATCATTAAATCAACGCTTGATTTAATGATCCGGTCATATCGTATATAACCGACTAATATCAACAGTAACAACTTATCGAATCAACACTTGATCCGATAACCCGGCTATATCGCATATAACCGATCAATGTCACAGATCGCGAGAATCGAATACAGTATCACATACTGGTATCATTCTCGGTCCCGCACATATCTCATATGCGCTCTTATTTCGTTTCGCTTGAGCCAGGAAACCTCTGTGTAGGACTCTAAAGACTCGTCAATACGCCGGCAGCAGGTGATGATCATATCAAACACCCGCAAGCCGCAAGCGGTCTGCTAAACGTAACGGCCACCCGGGTATTGAGCGATCAGAAGATCGACGAGCAAGCTCGCTCACACTCCTGTGAATCCAACCAGTAACACTTACCGTACAGTCCGGTCTGTTCGTCTGATATGTCGCATATCTCGCCTAGGGGTGGTAAACGTCAGACCCCAATAGCTCGATAAGTCGTGTCGATATGAGGTCTATAACAGTTCGAGAAACTACTGGTAACACTTACCAGTATATCTCAGCAACCCTGACCAGGGATTTCCGGTTATAGTCAATCGAACACAGTGCAACATCAACTCCCTATACCGGGAGAGACGAATCCCCTCCTATCGCTCATTGCCTCCATGTGATTCGGGACTGTACCCAAAAACCACCGTTTTGCACGCCCTCTTGGACGTGGTAAGGTGGAAATCAAAGCACAGTGGGAACCACACAAGACTCTATGACGATCTCGGGTCAACAGACTACTCTGTACCAGTGTCACCAGAGAACTGCCATCTGACGTAAGGTATAATACCATCTGGGAGTTCTCGGCGAGTCCGTCCAGTGTACCCAGTCTCTACTGAGCACCCGTATATCTCCTCTGATGTCAAACACCAATGGATATGGGATCATCCATCGCCCATCTTTATGGGTCGAAAAGGTACACGCTAGTCTACTCTGGTATATCGATGCCCCGTCTCGATACACCCACGACTAGAGACCTTGAAGGATGCACTTATGGACTACCATGTCCCCACTAGTATGATCCGCATCATAGTCCAGGTAGTCAAGTACACATCCTAAGGGCTTTACCAACATGTAACAGAGAGACAATCGGTGTACACGTTAAGGTAAAGAGTAACCAGATAGCATACTATCATGTCGAACAAGAAAGTCCTCCCTATATATGTCCCAGCATCCACTACAATATACATCCAATGTACAGTAATGGCCTCTAGGGCATACATATAACTAACAATCTAGACCCTGACGAGGGGCGGTGGCCAGTCTCACAAGCCATTGGTGTTTATTGTTTACCTAAGATAGTATACAAGTGCTCATTGGGTATGAGTACACTGGACGGACTCGCCGGGAACATGCTAATTAGTATTATACCTATAGTCAGATAGCAGTTCCCTGGTGACATGTGTACAGGTTAGTCTGTCGACCTGAGATCGTCATTTGTCTCATGTGAGTTCTCGCTGTGCTTTAATTACTACCCTACCACGGCTCAAAGGAGTCATGCAAATAGGTTTTAGTTGGTACAGTTCCGAACCACATGGAGGCAGTGAGCGAATCGTCGGGGATTCGTCTCTCCCGGTATTGGGGGTTGATGTCGCGCTGTGCACGAGTGGCCATCACTAGAAATCCTCGGCCGGGGTATGTGAGAATTACCGATCCAGGATCGATAATTTCTCGGGTAGTGATGGGTTTCATACCGACATGAATTATCGTGTTGTTAGGGGTATGACTTTATCCACCCCCCTAGACTCGATATGCGATACTCTTAGACGAACAGACCGGACTGTACGGATATTGTCACTGACAGGATCAGTATGGATTTGGATGAGTTTGCTCGTTTGCCTTCCTTTCGCTCAATACCTGGGTAGCCGTTACGTACAGCTAGTGCCGCTGACATGCTTGTGGTTAAACCCACTGTCAGCGTATTGACGAGTTTTTAGAGTCCCACACAGAGGGTTTTCACGGTTCAGGCGATATGGTGCAGTTGATGTATGTTGGTACATGCAGGCGTCCGATTGAATATGTGCACAGGCTGCACAGACTTTAATCGAACGGTTGATAATACTAGCGGTTTAGGATTAAGCCGGATTGTTAAATCAAGTTTTGATTTGATAATTTACATATGTATTTATATGTGTGTGTGTGTGTGTATTCTAGTATTATTGCTCACTATTTATTTTCTCTCTTTGGCTATTCGTATTTTCGTACGAATACGCGTATGTGCATTTCGATACATGTACCGGGAAGTATTCCGTATTTATACGGAATGGCTTCTAGAAGATGCCACCTCATTATTGATTTTCTTTAGAAAATCATTTGTTTTAGATGAGGTGGAAAAGGTGACATGGCATAGGCATGGGTTTTGGTCAAAGCATGGGCTTTGGTCATGTTGTGATTGGTATGGTGGTATTTATTTAATGAATAATGAAAATGAGATTTTTTGTGGGGGCATGAGAGAGGGGAGGGGCCGGCCACTTGAGGGAAGGGGGCTTGCTCATTTGGTGATTTTTGAGATGGTGCTCTTCACACTCTCATGCTCACACAAAATACTTAGCCATTTTCAAGGCCTTGCCATCATCACCTTCTTCATCTTCTTCTTGAGATGCTCATTTGAGCTCATGGTTGGGAGAAAGAATTTTAGTGACACTATCCTAAACCCCCCACTCTCCACTACTAGCAATTTTGAAGAGTCGGTTGGTCCTCTTGGCGAACCTGCAGCTTGCGCCGTTTCCCTCGGGTGGATCATCGGAGATGAAGGAAGACTAGCGACCAAAGTCGATCTGCATCACTATGAGCTTGGAAATGGTTGAAGACCCGAAGGACTTGGTTCATTAGGTATAATCATTCTATCTCTTTGTGTTTGGTTTGCTAGTTTTACGGTTAATGGTTTCGATCTTGTTAATCGGGTAATGGTAGCGCCGTTTTTTTTTTTGAAATTTTTGTTCCGCATTTGGCCACGGTTGGATGGTCGGAGAGCTCCCATAACCCTTCAGATTTCATGTTACACTTGCACATACTCACACGTTACACCTACACCTCATCGGTAATTGCCATGCAACGTACACATATAAAACTTGCTATGTCACCCGTATCGCACTATACTCTGTTAGCATTATAGATTACTGTTTAGTATCCAGCACCACGTACTGTTCTGGAAATTGTACTTTCTTTACATTGCTTATACGAACACGCTTACATGAACACGCTTGCCATGCTATATCACATCATACTATATTCTGCCAGTACCTTAGATTGTTGCTCAATTCACATCAGCATGCATTATATTACTGTTCTGTGCCTTTACATGTTGTTCCATTATTGTCATATTTTTATGAGACAGTATTTTCATGAGATTTTTGATATTTTTGAAACAACAAATACGATTTTATAAAACTTGTGAATATTTTAAAAATGCGGTTTTCTCTTGATATGATATTTTGGCGTCCACCATGAGTTTTCTCGGTTCTGAGCTATGAGTATTATCCGATTTGATGAGTGAGGAGTCACTGTTTGCGGATATATGGTGGACCCGGTACGGTATCCAGGGACAAAAAGATCATATAGAAAGACGTTGAGCCTGGCTGGGAACGCTGCCTACCGATGATAGTATGGGACTCGGCGGATATTCGAAGGATACCGACCGGAATGATTTGATATAAATGGATATGAGGGCCAATCCGATGAGACGACGCCTGAGAGAGGGCCCGTCCGAGAGACGGCACCTGAGATATGGGGATGTTGAGTGTCAATGTTGGACACGGGATTTATGAGAATTTCGAGTGTCGATGTTGGACACTCATTTTTTTATGATGATTTCGAGTGTTGTTGATGGACACTCATTGGATGGTATATATATAAATATGCTATGGATAATATGTTACCATATATTGATACAGACATGATATTATATATACACACACACGTTCACTTTCGTTACCAATAGCATGATATTATTATACAGTGTACCTACGTAAATCATTATGCATTCGATTTCTACCTAATGATATTTTCTACTCATGAGTTGGCAACTCACCCCCGCTATGCCATAGTTTTCTTGCAGGACTGACCGCTCGGATCAGTAGCGGCTTGCTGACACGTTTCTTTTGCGTGATTGCTTGGTAGGTGGATTACATTACAGATCGTAATCGCCGCTTGTATAATTATATTCATTTGTAATCTAGTTAAAAACTCTATCGACCGGACTTGTATATTTTATTGACTTAGAAACCGGACTTGTTTATTCTTTGGATTTAGTGGCGAGACTTGTATATTATATTCTTTATGTTGAGTTGGACATGGTTGATTTGATGATGCTTTGATATTTCTTTTACTTTTTTCTTGAGTTGATCTTCGTCTTGGGAGTCGTATATACTGCATGGTTGTGATTCCGCCGTTTGGGCGATGAGATAGCTCCCGATTGGGGATGCAGATTATATTTATGTTTATGTACTGGTTTTTATCAAAATTTATAAAGGAGGTGCTGTCCAAAATTTTAAATGACGAAAATGTTCAAATATTAGTCTACAACCCACTCGTATTTCTTTTCTTATACTTTAAAATCAGAACTTGATTTCATAAATAATCATTTTTCAACACTTCACCTCCATTATTTACTTTAAAGGTTTAGATTTCTTGTTTTCGGCTTACTTGGGTTACGGTGGGGTCCTGTTGATTTCACGTGATTCAAGTGTCGGCCGCATGCCTTCTCCGGGTCGTGAAAAAAATACAATGAACTTTTAAGGTGTTTTGAATAAATACCATGTAACTTTCAAGGTTTTTCAAATAAATAACATGGATCATTATTTATTAACCATGAAATTTAATTATGTCAAATAAATACCATGAACTTTCACATTTTCTCCATAGTGTAGAAAATATGTACCATAAATGTACCATATTATTAATAAATACCACAAATAATGTTTTGGTTTTCCAATTTTTGCAAATAAATACGACATCTTTTATCATCATATGAATTGAAACCTACTAAAGTACAAAAAGTAAAATAAAAATAAAAGAATGATTTAAGCTACTGTTATTTAGATTCTATGATATTTATCTAATCATATCTAAAAAAACGCTAAATTAATATTTGATAAAATTTAATATGATTTTCTAAAAATCCCACACGGGGTTTATAGTAAACTGAAAGGGGCTTACCCATAGTAAATTGAAAGAGGCTTAGCACGAGCAACAATCAAATAACCATCGAGTTTTTCATATTTCCTGAAACACAGCAATGATTTGGTCGGCTCGTCCAGTCCAGTCAACATCCATGCGCCTCACTTATTTAGAGCAGGAGGCCTATACAATCTCATCGTCATGATATTTTTGCTGGACAAAACGTAATGGATATATCAACATATGCAACTGCAATATTTTCTTTGATCACATGCTAACTAATTTATTTCAAGTTCACTACGCGCTACGCACTCTGAAAACAATTTTGTGAAAAGAGCACAATTCTTTAGTTACGTCGAGCATGCCAATTTAAATTGCAAGAATTTCCACGCTGCTTCTACACATCAAATACAAATATCACAAATTTGCAAGATGTTTGGCTGAATTCACACAAACCTCACACAAATTATATTTAACCACCTCATCACATCTCAAATATGTACCGTATTAATGATCTATATGCTTGCAGATTTCTCCAAAATTTTAAACTCATTACTCTGCTCCCAGTTTTCTTTGTAATGCAAAATCTACTTCACTTTCCATTTCTCGCTCTTGATGTATCGAAGCAAATTCCATTCCATCAAGTGATGCTCTTTTCAATCTTGAATCGTGTTGAAGGAATACTTTGATAGAAGCTGTGGGATTCCAGATAAAATTGCACCATATGTCTGCAACATGCGGTCAAAACACAGTCCAGCAAACAATTAGCAAGTAAAAATGCTCGTTTTTTTTTTAAATTTTATTTTATGCATCAAACCTCTCAGTTGTCATGAAGCTGACATAATGGGACCGCGAGCAGTTTCATGTTTCTTGGCACAACGAATTCACGAGCCAACGGTAACCTAACTAGGTAAATCTTCGTGCATTCCTATAAAGAAGAAAATTAAAAAATATTAGGTAATTAGATTTATGGTTACATTTCACCATATCCCTAAAGTTAGTTTTAATTTCATGAAGCTCCTTAAACTTTGGTTTTGGAGTAGTTTGTTTTCACTAAAGTACCTCTAAATGTACCATTTAGGGGAGTTTATAGTAATAAAAAGTTCAACCGGAAAAAGCACTTTAATAAAAAAAAAGGAAGAATAACCGATTTACTGAAATTTAGCCTAAATTTACTGTAAAAAGGAGTCATGGATAGAAATACACGAGTACCTTGGATTTCCGAGGCATATATGGATACGGCAAGGTTTCGAAATCGGACCTCCACCACATTCCGATGCATTCTCCTATCTAAAGACAGAGAGGACCCGTTTGTATCATGTCAATGTGTTTTCTAACTATAATAACTAAGAATTGTTGTACACATAGAACTATACCTCCCAATCATCGTCAAGACAATCCTTATGAGAGAGCTTTCTGGAGAGCTTACGCTTCAATCCTTCCGTACCTGGTACAACAGGACAATTGCAATTTTCATCAAGTGGCATATAGAACACGAGCCCCACATTATGTGTGTGTACATATATGTACTTCGGCCTAGCATTTTTTTTTATTGTAAAATGATGACAATTGGATTATTAACAGGTTTTACTTTATGTGTGTATTTATATTTATCTTCGTCCTAGAATTTTGTTCTATTGTAAAATGTGACAATTGGATTATTAACGGTAACCTGATTCACTAGGTCGTAGACGGCCGCCCGGGAGAGTAAAAATTGAGTTTCTGACTTGCAGCAGCAACACATGTGGTTGGTGAAACAATTCAACCTGTTTCCCATAAATTGTTTTTTATTAACTTCTCATCAACATGAAGGACTATAGTATAAAACACAATGGAGACATGCTCATTCATTTTCTGCACAGGACGCAGGAAGATTGCACCTTATCATGCAGTTAAGTATCTAAATTAAACAGGATAATCCAGAAAGATGATGTCCGTAGGCTACAACGTTAGGATCCACTAATATTAAAATTATGGTTTACTCACATGAAAAACGTTGTATCTTTAGCAAACTATCCACAATGATAGTGAATGATAATTATTTCAAAATTATTGGCCCAGGATTTGAAGCCTAGATCGAGTAGGAGACGGCCTCGGCCCGATTGAGATTTACATTAATCCTTAAATTAAATCTTAAGCTTATCTCTTTGTAATCCTAGTTTAAATTTAAGTCTTATCTCTAAATTGATGTAAGTTATAAATATAAATCCAAATAGCCTAGGATTTAAAAAATAAATGGGTTGCCAATACGCTCCACAATGAAAAGGACACCCATAAAACCAAGAGAGAGGAAGATAAAAGAGAGGTTTTTGTGACGGTTGGAGATTCTTTGTATTGGACGGTGATCGGTGAAGACGTTTTCGTGTAATTCTTACTTGATGTGGAAGTTCTTATCGTCGAATTGCAGGATTATATGTAAGTCATACCAAACCTGGATAAAATCTTGTGTTTGTATTGTTTGGTGGGTGCTTCTGATAACTTGCATTGTTTTGATAGATTGTTCGGTTAATTTTTTTTCAGATAGTTTATTTGCACACGATTCTGATAGATTTTCCGTTATAACTCTTGGTGTGGTTTGTGATTCCTTCTAGGATCAAGGGTATAGAAATTACAGGTGGTATCAGAGCATCAGATTCGGTGTCTTCAGATTATTTAGAGATATGGCATCTATGCATTACAAGGTGGACAAGTTTGATGGACGAAACAATTCCGGCCTTTAAAGGTTGAAGATGACGGGTATTCTGAAGCAGCAGGGGTTTACAAGATTGTCCTTGCAAAAGACATTCTGAAGACGACCACGGATGATATGAATGAAGAGATGGAGGACAAGGCCTTCAGTGCGATACTTCACTTGTCTGATGAAGTTCTTTGCGAGGTCGAGCAAGAGACTACGACAGCAAGGTTATGGAGCAAGTTGGGGTCCCTATATATATGAAGAAATCGCTGACAAATCATCTCTACCTCAAGCAATGATTGTACACGTTAAAAATGAAGGGGACATCAGTCAAAGACCACCTAGACGAACACAAACAGGTTGTGATGGACGAAACGTGGAGGCGAAGATAGAGCATGAGGATTGAGTGATGATTCTACTTTGTTTGTTGACCTCAAAGTACGAGCAGTTCGTCTAGTCGGTGTATGACCAGGATAAGCTTTTCTTATAGGATGTCAAAGCATATCTACACAGTGAGATGTTGAGAGAGAAAGTATGTGACAGGGATAGTCAGAGCGACGTGTTGTCTGGTAGATACCGTTCGGACGGAGGCTTGATGGAAAATTCAAGAAATCACGAGAATGACAAGTGCTTTATTTGTAAGGAAAGCAGGCATTGGAAAAGAAATTGTCCGAAGCGCAAGGAGAAAGGCAAGCATGTGTTTTCCGGTACTGCAGTAGCGGTGGAGGACTCGGATAAGGACAGTTATGGTTCGATTCTATCGGTATGTGCGACTTCAGAAGCACATGGATCGTGGATGTTGGATTCGGGATGTTCGTTCTATGTGACTCCAAATCAGAGTTCATTTGCTATGTACGATTCAGTTGATAAAGGCTCAATCTTTATACGGAATGGTATGCTAAGCAAAGTTGTTGGGATTAGTACAGTTCGAATCCTCATATATGATGGGAGAGTTCAGACATTGACAGATGTCGGACACATGCCAGATCTAAAGAAAAGTTTGATTTCATTAGGTGCTTTGAGCAGGATCGGTTGCAAGTGCATGATCGATAAAAAATCCATGATGATTTACATGGGTGCTCGTATTGTCATGAAGGAGAAGAGAGTGAGGAACATTTATTTTCTTCATGGACGGACGATCATAGGAGATGTTGCTAAAGTTTCTATTAGTTCAGGTGGTTCAGACTCCATCAGGATGTGGCGTCCATGATTAAGCCATGTTGGCAAGACGAGTTTGAAGGGACCTCGAAAGAGGCAGTCACTTGGAGGTGTAAAGATCGGCATGAGAGATCTTCAGGAGGATTGTGTTCAAAAGAAGAAGACCGAGATGGTTCTAGCACCGATGTGATCTCAAGGTGGAGTTAGACATCAGGATTCCTTCGTCGACTTCTCGAGAAAGCTATGGGTGTACATTCTTAAGCTGAAAATCGAGAATTTTGATATTTTCAGGAAGACGTTTGTGGAGAAGCAGTTCAGGAAGTGTGCGAAGATTCTTCATTCCGACCATGGTAGAGAGTTCTGCAAGTCGGGAAGAATCATGCATCACACCATTTTTGATCGTATGTATATTGACGGAGCAGAGCAAATAGTTCTGACGGTGTGGGAAGAACATATATTCACAGCTTCCGAAAGAGTTTCGGACGGAGGCCCTATTTACTACCGAGTTCCTCATCGGTCGATCACTATGGACGGCGGTAGACAAGACAATTCTCAAGAAGATATGGACTGGAGGGCTAAATGCAGAGCAAAAGGGTACAGGTCGTGATGTCCTGGTATCAAGGATGGAGTAATCAGCCGACATTTGATAGTCGTTGAGTCTGCGATATCTCAAAAAAACGACTAGCAAAAGGTTAGTTCTCACTCTCAAATTGCAGGATTAGGTGTAAGTTGCACCGAACGTGGTTAAAATCTTGTGTTTGTGTTATTTGGTGTGTTTCTGATAACTTATGTTGTTTTGGTAGATTGTTCGATTAGTTTTTTCAGATAGTTTGTTTGCACGTGATCCTGATAAATTTTCCGCTGCAACTCTTGATGTGGTTTGTGGTTCCTTCGAGAATAATCACTTCGAGAATCACGGCTATAGAAATTACAACAGTTAAGTCCCAAGTTGAGTTGATTTTTTAGAAAAATATTGGTAGGATTATAGATTACTTATAATAGTCAACACAATCATGTTCAAAAACCAATAATCATATCATAATTATGTGTGTGCACATGGGTGGTAATATAGATCATCTAGAGACTAAATTTCTTGGGAATGTTTGTTTCATATATAGAATGTGAGAATATAGACCTGTTTGGGGATGGAGTTAAGTTTAGATAACAAGGGTTCCATAGAGTTATCTAAACTTAACTTCAAAATCCTAAATATGCTATGTTTGACTCTCATTTTGGAGTTTCGAAAACTCCAATTCTCTAAACTTCAAAGTTGAGCTAACCAGAGCTTATGAAAGTCCAGTCCAAACAAAGTTTTGTAAGCTCCAAAAAATTGAGAAGAAAACTCTCATTAAGTAACTCTACAGCAAAACGTTGGCGTTTACATGACTCCAAAATCGAACACTACATAAAAGATAAAGGCTAAATTGCAGAAACTCTTTTAACTTTTACTCTAATTACATGAAATATGTTGGAAAAATATAATAAACTTAATTGTGTCATATGAATTTGAATTATTGGATGTTGTGTAGTTGAACTTCTCGAGAAGAGTTTATTAAACTAGGTGGGTTGTTGGCCATCTCTAGAAAAATTTGTTGTAGGTGGCTTCTTGGTAATTGGAGGTTGAGTAAATGAAGAGTTCTAGAAGTTTCATTGTACTCTAAAAATAGAGGTTCATGGTGTAGCCATGGATGTGGCTAAATATGAGTAGAGAAAAATTATAAAGAGCATCCATCTAAAGAAATATAAACTTCCAAGTTATTCCTTCTATTATTCTCTTTTACTATTCTTCTGAGTGTTCACCACCACCATCCTTTCAAATATTTACTTCAAAGTGGTATCAGAGCTTAGCTCAGATCCTTTCTGGAGATGGCAACAGGTTTTCTTCCCGATCCTCTTCTAGCCAAGAACTATGAGAATTGAAGTATCCAAATGAAGTCTTTGTTTGAATCCCAAGATGTTTGGGAGATTATTGAGAAGGGGTATAATGAGCCCGAAGATACGAATGCCCTCACACCGAACCAAAGGACATCGCTCACGGAGCTACGGAAAAAAGATAAGAAGGCTCTTTTTTCCATCCATCAAGGCTTAGATGAACGCATTCAAGAGGGTCGCCGACGCCACTAACTCCAAGCAAGCATAGGAGATCCTACGAAACTCCTACAAAGGCGTGGAAAAGACGAAGAAGGTTCGTCTCCAAACTTTGAGAGGCGAGTTCGAAGCATTACAAATGAAGGAATCTGAAATTGTATCGGATTATTTCACAAGGGTGTTGGCTGTTGCAAATCAATTACGGCGGAACGGCGAGACGATAAAAGACAATCGGGTGGTAGAGAAGATCCTACGATCTTTGGATCGTAAATTCGACTATGTTGTTGCAGCTATTGAAGAGTCCAAGAATTTAGACAAGATGACGGTCGATGAGCTTATGGAGTCACTACAAGTCCATGAGCATTGAATGAAGAAAAGGAAGCAAGAGCCGTTGGAGCAAGCGCTAAAAAACAAGCTCACTCTCAACAAGAAGAATGAAAGACTCAAAAGGTGAAAGAAGCCAAAAAGGTCGAGATCCTGGTCACGGAAGAGGCCGTGGTGGAGCCTATTGACGTGGACGAGGACGAGGAAATAGCTCCGACAATGAAGAAAATAGCAAAGTTTTCATGGAGGAAAAGGACGAGGATGTTCTTCTAGAGGCCGAAGGTATGACAAAAGTAAAGTTCAATACTTCACTTGTAAAAAATATGACCATTATTCTTCGGATTGTAGGTACAATGACTCTAACCAAGTGCAAGAGAAAACAAACTATGCCAAGAAGGACGAAGATGATGAAGACAATGTGCTTTTACTAGCACATAAAAGAGGAGATGCCGCCAACCAAAATGTATGGTACTTGGACACCGGCGCAAGCAACCACATGTGCGGACACAAGGAGATCTTCATGGAGTTGGATGAAACAATGAATAGCCACATCTCTTTTGGAGATGCTTCGAAAGTGCAAGTAAAAGGCATAAGTAAAATTATTATCCAACTCAAAGATGAAAGCCAACAATTTATTTCTAATGTTTATTATGTGTCCGACAAGAAGACAAATATTTTAAGCCTTGGCCAACTCTTGGAAAGAGAATATGAAGTGCATATGAATGATAGAAGCTTTTCTCTAAGAAGATATAATAAGTTGATTGCACATGTTCATATTAGCAAAAATCACATGTTTGTGCTAACCATAAATTATGTTCTTGCAAATATATGAGTGCTTGCCTAAAGGACAACTCTTGGCCTTGGCATCTCCGATTTGGGCATCTTAATTTTGGTACTTTAAAGGTTCTATCAATCAAAAAGATGGTGAAGAACCTTCCATACATCGACTCTCCATATGAAATTTATGAAAGGTGTGTTCTTGGCAAACATCCAAGGAAGAGCTTTCCAAAGGAATCTTTCAACCATGCAAAGAAGTCGCTTCAACTCATTCACAACGACATATGCGGGCCAATCACTCCAACATCATTTGGAAAACACCGTTACTTTCTAACATTTAGTGATGACTTTTGTAGGAAAAGTTGAGTGTATTTCTTGAAACGGAAATTAGAGACCTTCCAAGCTTCTAAGAATTTCAAGGCGTTGGTAGAGAACCAATGCGGCTATAGGATCAAGGCATTGCATTCTGATCGTGGAGGCGAATTCACTTCTAAGGAGTTTGAAGATTTTTGTAAGACTCGTGGTATTTAGAGGCCTTTGACCGTGCCAAATTCTCCGCAACAAAACGGTATAGCGGAGCGGAAGAACCGTACCATTCTTGACATGGTCCGGAGCATGCTAACAAGCAAGAACATGCCAAAGGAGTTTTGGGCCGAGACCGTATCTTGTGCTGTCTACTTAAAAGATGTCCAACAAAGAATCTAGAAGGACACACACCGCAAGAAGCATGAAATGGAATGAAGCCGGATCTCCTACTTGAAGGTTTTTGGGTGCATAGCATATGCGCACATTCCGGACCAAAAGCAGATAAAGTTGGATGACGAGCATCACATGCATCTTCATCGACTACGATCCAAAGCATACATGCTTTATGATCCGAATGGGAAGAAGATCATTGTTAGTCGCGATATAGAGTTTCATTAAGACGGTGCTCGGAATTGGAGCACTTATATGGTACAAGACGAAGCGCAAACAAAGCTGCAAGATACTACACCTCCATAATCTCCAAGATCAGCAGCAGCAGCAGCATCATCATCATCAAATGAAGATAGCCCAAGACCACAAAAGACAAGGAGCGTTCAAGACCTTTATGAGGTGACAAGTCCTTTAAACCTCATTTGTCTTTTTGCTAATGAAAAGGTTACCTCTTTTGAAGATGCAATCAAAGATGTCATGTGGAAAAGGGCTATGGATGAAGAAATCAAAGCTATTAAGAAGAACAAGACTTGGGAGTTCACTACTCTACCGGAAGGCCATCAACCCATTGGTGTGAAATGGATGTACAAAGTAAAGAAGAACGCATAAGGAGATGTAGAGAAGTACAAATAAAGACTAGTAGCAAAAGGCTACAAGCAACAAGTCGGCATTGACTATGAAGAAGTTTTTTCTACCATTGCTCGCATGGAAACCATTCGCTTGATCAATTCTTTAACCGCACAAAACAAATGGCAAATATTTCAACTTGTTGTGAAGTTCGCTTTCCTTAATGGTTTCTTAGAAGAGGTCTACATTGAGCAACATATGGGCTATGTCAAAATGGGACAAGAAAGAAAAGTCTTGAAGTTGAAAAAGCGCTATGCGGTTTGAAGCAAGCACCTAGAGTATGAATTTCAAGAATCGATGCCTATTTCAAAGATAAAGGGTTTGTGCAATTTCCTTATGAATATGCCTTATATGTTAAAGAAAAGGACGGCCACATGCTACTTATTTCTCTATATGTGGATGATCTCATCTTTACGGAAAACAATCCACACATGATTGAAGAATTCAAGCTTGCTATAGCTAGCGAGTTTGAAATGGACGGATTTGGGACTTGTGTCATACTTTCTTGGTTTGGAGATGAAGCAACTTGAATCTTGTATTTTTTTCTCAAGAGCACTATGCAAAAGAGGTCCTCAAGAGATTCAAAATAGAAGATTGCAAACCTATAATCCAAGTTATCCAAGTATGATGAAGGCAAGACGCAAGATCCTACCCTCTACAAAAGCTTGGTCGGTTGCTTAAGATACTTGACATGCACAAGGCCTGACATCTTGTATGCCATCGGATATGTGAGCCGATTCATGGAGGAGCCAAAGTCATCTCATTGGAAGACGGCTAAAAGGATCATACGCTACATCCGAGGTACTTTAAGCCTTGGTCTATTTTATTCTCATTCTTACAATTTTCAACTTGTTGGATACTCGGATAGCAATTGGGGAGGAGACTTGGATGACCGAAAGAGCACCTCTGGATTTGCATTCTTCTTGGGAGATACGACATTCTCATGGATGTCAAAGAAGCAACCAATTGTCACCCTCTCAACTTGTGAAGCCATGTAGAGGCATCTTCATGTGTTAGCCATGTGATATGGCTAAGGAGTTTGTTGAAGGAGATTCATCTTCCATAAAATGAAGCTATGGAAATCTGCCTTGATAGCAAGTTGACGATAGCTTTAGAAAGAATTTGATGCATCATGAGAGAAGCAAGCACATAGATATTCATTTTCATTCCATCCGGGAACATGTGACGAACAAGGGCATGGATTTAGTTTATGTGAAGACCTATGACCGAGTTGCCGATATCTTCACTAAGCCGCTTGGAGTTGATCTCTTCAACAAGTTCAAAGGACTTCTCGACATGACGGATGGCAGACAATTAAGTTTAAGAGTGGTGTTGGAAAAATATAATACACTTAATTCTGTCATTGGAATTTGAATTATTGGGTGCTGTGTAGTTGAACTTCTCTAGAAGAGTTTATTAATCTAAGTGGGTTGTTGGAATTCTCTAAAAAAATTATTATAGGTGGTTTGTTGTTGGTAGTTGGAGGTTGAGTAAATGAAAAGTACTAGAAGTTTCATTTGTACTCTAAAAATAGAGGCTCATAGTGTAGCCATGGGTGTGACCAAGTGTGAGAAGTAGAGAAATTATAAAGAACCTCCATTTGAAGAAATATAAAGTTCCAAGTTCTTCTTCCTATTATCCTCTTTTACTATTCTTGTGAGTGTCCACCACCACCATCCTTTCAAATATTTCCTTCAAAATATGCCCCAACTTTCTAAAACCTATGCGCACTTGTCCCCCCTCCAAAAAAAACAACATTTATTTTATTCCCAAAACGCCTTGGTTTAAATATTTAATTAAAAAAATCTCCTTTTCCCTCTTTCATATTTATTTAAACATTTTTATTATATATTTAAATGAAGGATATTTTGGGAATAAATTGAAGTTGAGGGGGCAAAGTGCATGTTTTAAGAAGTTAGGGAAAGTTATGGGTACTTCTTGCTATTGAGAATAGAGGTCTAATGGGGATGTAAATGTTTGTGAACAATAGACACTACCCCTGGGTCTTGCAGGGGACCCACAGAGGGACTGTGTCCATGGCGATGATGAATGACCACAGCCCCATTTTTCCCTTGGGAATATTGGGGAAAAAGCTTGGAGTATTTCCTGTAATTTAGCCAAAGATAAACTTTTAATTGGAGTTTGCATCACCTTTACGTCCACTTAAAAAATAAACTTTGGTTTCCTTAACCCCATACCCAAAAATGGCCTACACACAATTAAATATTCATCATGTACCATCTAATTTAGAAATTAAGTTAACTTAAAAGTTTACAAAACAAAAACTAATACTAATTAGAGTAGAAATTTGGGTTATATTTCCAACTGAAAGTTTACCATCGTTAATCTACAGTACTGTTCTACATAGTTATATTACATACTTGTCAATAGTAACTTCGCATCTGATATCATATACATATTTCAGTAAACAATTTCACAGCCACCATGCAGGCATATTTAAACATAAGAACAAAATTAAGAGGTAAAAAAACTAAAAAGAAAAGGGATAATTAATTATTACCAGAAGAACCCCTTGGACGCAAATCCTCAACCCGTGAGCAGCGTAGCTTTCAACCATGAATCAACCACCAAAAATTCAGATCGATAATAAATGCTCCCAACATGAATCGCATGATCATACATGATACTAAAACTATATATAGTTTTGGCCCAAAAATTTTTTTATATGGCTGTCTTCTACTTACTTAAATCTCAAGCGCTGGATCCTGTGATCATCGTCTTCAGTGCCGCCGTTCTTTCGAATCTCTGCTTCTTTAGAGGTGAAGTAGTAGTAGTTTAGTGGATAAATGTCAACAACGTTGCTCATGACCCCATTTCCTTCCATTTTCTTTCTTTCTTTCTTTTCCCTCTTTCTTGATTCAGAGCATTATTGCAAGTGGTGGTCCAATATTAAATACACCTGGCAGCAGGAGAGTGAGTTTGTGGGATTGCTGAGATGATGACGTGGCGGGTCCAGAGTTATCCAGTTCCTTCTAATCTCGCGCGCCTTCACGAGCTGGACCCGGTTTGGTTGAACCGGTTTCCAAGACGCTGCTGGAATTTTCCGTTTCATATTTATACCAAAGAAAACTTTGGTGATACATAGCGAGTCAAATTTGATCTAATTATTAAATAATAAAATAATAAGATGGTTGTTCACCGCGGCAATTCATAATTTCGCTGGAGAAATGTCAAGAAAAGAAAGCATAAATAGTTGTTGGATTTTTATCAAATCTTTAAAAACACAGTTTAGAAATCTTCTCCGATCTTTTATTTATGATGTAAACATATGCATAAAGCATAATCACGTTGTATAACTTTTGGTCTTTTACCTTCTCAGATTTCTATGATGTTAACCTATAAACATATCCATATTATGGATCAAAGGGGCTCCTTCAATGTGACTCAAATGAATCCGTATTTGCATATATCAACCAATGTTCTCGGTTAACTTGAGTGGCACACAACATAGTTATTTTAGCTCCACGTCCGGTCTACGGCAAGATGATCCTTTTTCGCCTTACTTATTCACATTGGTGATGATTTCTTTCTCACAACTTTTACAAGAAAAAACAGATTCGGTAGGAGTTCTCTTGGTATCTACCACATTTGTTATGTCGATGACGTTCTTGTTCTTGGATAAAGTGATACCATATCGGTTACGGTTTTAAATGAAATTTTTAATACCTTCCATTGCATCTCCGGTTTAAAAGCAAATAGAAATAAGAGCCGTATCTTTTTTCATCTACGGTGGTGTTGAGTTGCAAATTGCCGATTTCTCAAACACTCGGTATTGAGGAGGCGACGCTTCCTTTTACATAACTTGCTATTCCACTTTCTCCCAAAATTCTTAATGCTATCATGTGCCAACCTCTCTTAGATAAGATTGTTGGATATGTATATCTTAGAGGCCTGTATTGTATAGGATGCTAGGGATATGTATGTACAGGACAATCTTTCTCGGTTGTATATAGTATATTATTGAGATGTCTCTGTTTTAATATGTGTATTTCTTTCTTTTGTTACTTTATATTGCTTACACATATTGATAAAGACTCGATATAATAGTATACTATTATGGTTTAACTTTATCTTAACACGTGCATATGTTATATTCGATATCACATATGGCGGATACATGTTGATAAAGCCCGTAGGATTTTGCTTAACTATCAGCGTTATGATGGCGATCATACTTGTGGGAGCTGGGTAGTCCATAAGCACATCCTTAAAGGTCCCAAGTCGCAGGAATATCGAGACCGGGTATCGATATTCCAGAGCAGACTTGTGTATACATTTCTAAACCCCAACGAAGGGCGGTGGTTGGTCTCACAGCCATTGGTATGATCACCTAAGATTGTATACAGGTGCTCACTGGGGGTGGGTACACTGGACAGACTCGCCGAGAACCTCTAGATGGTATTATACCTATCGTCAGATAGCAGTTTTCAGGTGACATGAGTATAGATTAGTCTTTAGACTTAAGATCATCATTTGTCTCGTGTGAGTTCCCACTGTGTTTTAATCACTACCCTACCACGGCTCTACTGAGTCGTGCAAATAGGTTTTGGTTAGGTACAGTCCCAAGCCACATGGAGGCAGTAAGTGATTGTCAGGGACTCGACTCTCTCTGTATTGGGAGTCAATATCGCACTATGTTCAGTTGGCTAGAACCATAAGACCTTGGCCAAGAGAGTTGAGATTTACTAATGGTTAGATCGGTAGTTTCTCGGATTGGTCCTGAGCCAAATCGACACGACTTATCAGGTCAGTAGGGGTCTGACGTTTACCACCTCCTAGACCCGGTATACGATACTCTTAGACGAAGAGACCGGACTGTACGGAGATTGCCACGGATATACTCAGTAGGGGTTCGGATGAGCTTGCTCGTCGGCCTTCTTTTCGACAGGTATGTGTTAGTTATGTATATACCCTAGAGGCCATTGTTGTACATTTGATGTATATTATAATGGATGCTTGGTTATATATAGAGAAGACTTTCTTGCTCGTCATGATAGTATGCTATTTGGTTTCACTTTATCTTAACATGTTGACTTGTATTGGTTTATTGTTTTACTCTCACATGTTGATAAAGCCCTTAGGATCTGTACTCGACTACTGGGACTATGATGAGATCATACTAGTGGGGCCGCGGTAGTCGATGAGTACATCCTATAACTGTTCCTAGTCGAGGGTATATCGAGACAGGGCATCGATACACCAGAGTAGACTAGCGTATACGCATCTTGACCCATATGATGGGCGATGGATGATCCCATATCCATCGGTGTTAGACATCAGAGATGGTGTACGGGTGCTCAGTGGAGACTGGGTACACTGGACGGACTCGCCGAGAACTCCCAGATGGTGATATACCACACGTCAGATGGCAGTTCTCCGGTGACACAGGTACAGGGTAGTCTGAAGACCCGAGATCGTCATAGAGTCTTGTGTGATTCCCACTGTGCTTTGATTTCCACCTTACCACGTCCAAGAGGGCGTGCAAAACGGTGGCTTTTGGGTACAGTCCCGAATCACATGGAGGCAATGAGCGATAGGAGGGGATTCGTCTCTCCCGGTATAGGGAGTTGATGTTGTGCTGTGTTCGATTGGCTATAACTGGAAGTCCCTGGCCAGGGCTGATATAGAGATTTACTGGTAAGTGTTACTAGTAGTTTCTCGACCTGTTATGAGCCATACATCGACACGACTTATCGGTTACTGGGGTCTGACGTATACCACCCCTAGACTTGATATGCGACATATCAGACGAACAGACCGGACTGTACGGGAGTGTTACTGGTTGGATTCACAGGAGAACGCACAGGCTAGCTTGTTGATCTTCTGATCGCTCAATACCTGGGTGGCTGTTACGTTTAGCTGACCGCTTGCAGCTTGTGGGTGTTTGATATGATCATCACCCGCTACCGGCGTATTGACGATTCTTTAGAGTCCTACACAGAGGTTTCTTGGCTCAGGAGAAACGGAGTAGAGGCACATATGTGATATGTGCAGGACCGAGAATAATGCGATATGGGATACCGTATTATATTCTCGCGATATTTAGATATGAACCGGGACATCGGATCAAGTGTTGATTCGATGAATCGGTACATGATATATTAGTCGGTTATATTCGATATAGCCGGATCGTCGGATCAAGTGTTGATTCGATGATTTAATATATAATAATGTATATGATATATTATTATATTAACTAATATTGGCTTGCTTTATTATTTCATTTTCTCACTGGATGATACATTGATATATATGCGATATATGTTAATTGTATTATTTTCTTTTGTTGCAAATATATAATATATATGTGATATATATTATTGTGACATGATATGATTAATTGTTAAACATGTTTAAGAATGATTAATTGAGGTTAGGGTTTGATTAGGGTTAGATGCTTCAAGTTCCTTCTAGAAGCATTTTTCTTTTGTCATTTGTAAAGATATTTTGGATGACACATTTTTTAACTTAACCAAACCCTAACCCTAGTTGTTTCTCTACACATTCTCATCCATTCATCCTTAACCATGGTTATATATCAATCATATGTTTTATTTCTATTCATCACAAAAGAAAAAGGATTATTCTTTTTTCCATTATCTTCTTCTTCTCTCTTGAAAGAAAAGCTTGCTAGATTTTCTTAAGTGATGATATAATATGAGAAAATGATATAAAAAGAAAGCAAAATTACTACTCTCTCATCCTCATCTCATCTAGCCCATGGGATTAGTGTGTTCTCTTCTTTAAGAGTGAGAAAGCTTGAGTCGTAGCAACTTCAAGGTAGATCATCGGAGATTTGGAATACGACAAGCTAGAATGGATCGTTCGAGTCATGGAGCCTCTCATGAGTCCGGGAGATCGTGGATCGCGGCAAAGGGACTTCTACTAGGAGCTTGTGAAGTGAAGGAGCGGACTACAAAGGTTGTAATCCCTCACACTTAGATAAAAGTTATCATCTTGCATATTAAACCCTAATAATCTAGCAAAGATCCCGGCTTTGGGTTGTTCGGCACGTCTAAAATTTAATCCGGGCATGTTTGATGCCTTATGAACCTTCACAAGAGTGCCTAGGAACCCTACAGTGGTATCAGAGCTACTAGACATTGGATGTCGACCTATGGGGGGTTCTCACTGTGTGACAGTGTGGCGAAGCATAGGCTCTTACCCCCAGGGTGTCCCGAGACCGGAAGGTGTTCCGGCGGGTTGTAGTCCTCGCGAGGGGGCATGCGTAAAAAGTAGCGGCTGAGGGACCCGTTGGTGCCACGGCGACCCCATTGGATGGGGTGGCTGCCTGACCTACAGTGGTATCAGAGCCTAGCTAGAACATTAGGCGATGTGTTTACGAAGTTAAAACTCCGATCGAACCCGAAACGACGAAACTTGACCCCTCTCTGGAAATTTTTTAAATTTTGGGATTTTTCTGAATTAAAAATATGTAAAAAAATCAGCAGGGAATTCTAAGAATTACCATGAAACACGTGCCCACAATTCCACCAACTGAGCGCGGAACCGCGGCAGAAACATGGTTCTCGCGGCGGTTCCGCGGCAGAATTGTTGGATTGGGACACGTGGCTTCATGGTATAGACCGTAGGTACTTGCTGACTATTCTGGGTATTTTTAATCTGTTTCAGGTGTTTAAAATTCTGGGGTTTGTTTTGTAATAGTAGACTCGATCGGAATATTTAAATTCGTATTTCTTTCCGAATATTTAGAAACTATTAAACTATTTGAACGGATATCATTAACTTACTGTTTCCCGGTACGGCAAATTTTCAAGTGTTGAAATTTATTCGGGTTTAAATCTTTCGGAAAAATTGTACAAGTTAAGCGGTGGACCCTCTAGAAGACAACAAACCTTAACTCGATTATGTCACCGTCTTGAACTGCCTTTTGAACCTTCGGGTTTGGGGCAGTACGGCGTGCCACATGTGAGGCGTTGGCTTGGCCCTTCTACGGCTGGATCACCGGTACTGTGACATATTCTGGGATTATTTGAACTCCGCTCAAGAGTTGAGCACTTTGGGAAATTTAGGGTATTTGATTATCTGTTCGGAAATTTTAATACTGTCTATTTATCTGGATTGTGATACAATATGTGGAATTCATAGAGTTAGGCATGAAATGCGGAATATGTGATATTTCGGATTTACGATGTCTAAAGTGATTGTGGATTCCAAATATTGTAGTTTTACACTTTCTTTTCTGTGACCGTAAGTGTAATATGTGATATCGCCGGTTTCGTTGCTATATGTCAACGACAATTGGGATGCGCATATTTACTTACGTTGATGATATGAGATATTATGTGTTGCTGTGATATGTTATATTGGATCGTCGCGATCAGAATAGCCGGGGGTTTTATGTGAGATGAGGGTTTTTATTTTCATTCATGTAAAATTCAATTGTAATGTAATATTCTTTTATTTGGGGCACTTCCTGGTTGCGGTTGTTGTCACCAGTGTATATTATTTACTTTTCCGCATTAGGTAGACCCAAGGAGGGGAGCACAAGTAACCGGGTTCTAGGGTCCAGTGGGAGGCCATCTCGAGGAGTCGAGACCGGGTCTCCTAACCCTAGAATTGGCAGTGTTACTTGCCGCTCTCGTAGGGGTCTTGGGATGTGGGTTTGGCTATTCGTCGCGACCGTGGAATCCGTGTTTTATACAGGCTCGTATTGAAAACACGGACGTCCTAGTATATCCAATATTTCATATATGTTCTTCTGCTGCAATGTTCTGTGATGAGATCATATTACTGCCTGAGACGAATGCTTATACTATATATATATATGCTGATATATAAATATTACTGCTTTCGTTTCTTCTGTGATGCTTAGGAAGCATAAGCTGATGGGATTTTTATTAATGAGATTAATAAAAGAAAAGAAACCTAAAGATGTTGTAGAATCAAAACTTTATAAAAAGGGGTAGCTACAGTTTTGTTTTGCACAGTGATATATATGATATATCATGCACCTTATTCGATGAGGAAAGGACCGAGATCCCTTCACCGGGAGTGACTCCTTTAGCAAAACTGGCAGATGCTACAAAACGCGGTTTGTCTTTTGATTGCTTTAAGTGTTTTGCTTTGCACAGTGGTATATGTGATATATCCTGCACCTTATTCGATGAGGAAAAGACCGACGATCCCTTCACCGGGAGTGACCCCTTTAGCGAAATTAAGTAAAGCCTCAAAAACACTCCTTTTCAAAAATACATGATTCTACGACGATATCAAGTTCATTACGCAATAGGTTTTCAGAAAAACCTGTCGTAGCCCTCCGTCTTTTCAGATAAGTCCTGTTTAGTATTCGTGCTGCGTTTGTTGACCTTGTCAAGGCGCAGTGTGCGGTAGCTAACCAGTATTTATCTGCTTATGCATATGATGCAGATTGGGTTAGGGTAGTCGTGCGGCCTTGTTGACCTTGTCAAGGGTCGTGCGGGTGGGTTTGATTCAATCAAGAAATGACGGGTTGAACTTAACTTGCGGTCTATGGTTTGTTGACCTTGTCAAGGTCATAGATCGTTTGGGGCAAAATATTATCGGGAATTTCAAGTGTTGAAATTTGCAATGAGATTGCATACCTCCTATGAGATAGTTGGATCCTGATACCCACTGCGAGTAAGAGTTACTCCTGGGAGAGTTTTACACAAGACAACTAGCCAATCAAGTAGGTGTCTAGAAAAGTGTTAACGAGGTTACGCCTCTGGGAAAACGAGGTTTACTTTAATTAGGTCCGTGCGAAAGCACGGGGAACCTCCCTCAAAGTACCGACACTGATCTGGCTGAAAGATTGACGAAATTGTAGGGTGTAATTAATCCCGGCTAATCTTACCTTTTAGGGTTTTAAGGTAGATTTGATAAAAACAGTGGGAGACATCCTGATTAGATAAGATAATAACCAATCTAATCTTGCAAGAGCATACGCTAAAAGTGCTTTCTTCTCTCTCTCTCCAGGTAGCGACCATTTCATGCCATAGTCAAGATAATAATATGGATGTATTGACTGAACCTGATTATTGTACTGAGCAAGAGAACGTTAGACCCATTCTTTCTTATAAGAGTTATAAGACTGAACAGGAAACAGGAGAATATCTGGATTCTCACGCCGCCCAAAAGAACATGCATGTTGATGCATCTTCTTCAGGTGTGTTTGTTATTGAGAACTGTTTCTCAGTTCACCCTATGTCCTGGGTATTAGATACCGGATCAGGATCCCACATATGCAAACAGTTGCATGGGCTACGTAAAGGTAGAGAACTGGGAAAAGGTGATCATTCCGTTCAAGTAGGGAACGGTGCGAGTATTGTAGCCAAAGCAGTTGGCGAATATCACCTTGTATTGCCAAGTCGTAATACACTGATTCTAAATGAGTGCTATTATATACCGAACATGATGTGCAACATTATATCAGTTTCTTTATTGAGTAAAGAGGGATATAATTTTGTAGTACAGGATAATGTTATGAACATATTCCTAGATCAAAAGTTGATTGCATCAGGCTCGTTACATAATGGCATATTCATTCTAGATCAGAATACAGTCCTGAATATACAAAACACACACAAGAGGAAAAGTTCAGATATGAACGAATCCTACTTGTGGCATTGTAGACTTGGTCATATCAATGCGACACGACTGGCTAAGTTACATAAGGATGGTTATTTGAATCCGTTCGAATTATCATCTTATGATACTTGCCATTCATGTCTCAAAGGAAAAATGACCAAAGCTCCGTTTAGTGGACACGGAGAAAGAGTTACCGAACTCTTAGGACTGGTACATAGTGATGTATGCGGTCCAATGTCTACGCATGCCAGGAACGGTTCTTCCTACTTCATTACATTCACTGACGATCTCTCTAGATTCGGACATGTATTCCTGATGAAACACAAGTCTGAAGCTTTTGAGAAATTCAGAGAATATAAACACGAAGTAGAGAATCAAACGGGCAAAAGTATTAAGATCCTTCGATCTGATCGAGGAGGTGAATACTTAAGCAATGAGTTCCTAGATTATCTAAAAGAGAATGGGATTCTCTCTCAGCTTACTCCTCCTTATACACCACAGCACAACGGTGTATCGGAGCGGAGGAATCGCACCCTATTAGATATGGTGCGCTCTATGATGAGTACAGCTGAGTTACCTATTTCCTTCTGGGGGTATGCGCTTGAGACAGCGGCATACCTATTGAATCAAGTTCCAACTAAATCTGTACCTACCACACCATATGAGATATGGAGTGGGAAGAGACCGTATCTTAAACGAGTTAAGATATGGGGTTGTCCGGCCTATGTCAAAAGGCAAAATCCGGACAAACTCGAGGCACGATCAGTTCTTTGCAAGTTTATAGGATATCCGAAGAATTCTTATGGATATTTTTTCTATCACAGTGAGGAGCAAAAAGTGTTTGTTGCTCAACATGCCACCTTTTTAGAAAAGGAATTTCTTGCAAAAGAAATTAGTAGCGATGAGGTAGAGCTGGAAGAGGTTCCAGCAACACAAATTGCAACTGAAGATTTAGTAGAACTAGAGGATTCAGTAGTACCCGACGAACCCCAGCCTCTCCGCCGATCTAGTAGGGTTTCTCGTCCACCTGAGAGATACTACGGTTTTCTCATCGATGGTGGAAGCGAGGATTGCATCATGGATGATGATGAACCCACTAGTTTCGAGCAGGCCATAACAAGTAGTGACTCTGTGAAATGGCTGGATGCAATGCGATCTGAGATGGAATCCATGTACACCAACAAAGTATGGACTTTGGAAAATGCTCCTGAAGGGGTAAAACCCATTGGGAGCAAGTGGATCTTTAAAAAGAAATTTGGTGTAGATGGAAAAGTTGAGACTTTCAAAGCTAGACTTGTAGCAAAAGGTTTTCGTCAAAGACCAGGTATGGACTATGACGAAACCTTTTCTCCAGTGGCTATGCTTAAGTCCATCCGGATCTTACTTGCCATTGCTGCATACCATGACTACGAAATCTGGCAAATGGATGTTAAGACCGCCTTTCTAAACGGTGATTTAGAAGAGTGCGTGTACATGACTCAGCCAGAGGGCTTCGTAGATAGTGGGAGCAGCGGAAAGGTGTGCAAGCTGCTTAAATCCATTTATGGGTTAAAGCAAGCATCGCGGAGTTGGAACATCTGTTTTGATGTTGTAGTCAAAGAGTTTGACTTCATCAAAAATATAGATGAACCTTGTATCTATAAGAAGGTAGCAGAGGGTAAGGTTGTCTTCCTTGTATTGTACGTGGATGACATACTCTTGATAGGAAATGATATTCCTAAGCTGCAATCAGTCAAGCTCTTCTTATCACAGAGATTCTCAATGAAAGATCTAGGTGATGCCTCCTGCATATTGGGAATCATGATCTATAGAGATAGATCTAAACGGATACTGGGATTGTCCCAATCCAGGTACATTGACACCATACTAAAGAGGTTTAGTATGGAAGAATCCAAGCGTGGGAATCAGCCCATGACCTCTGGACTCACTCTCTCCAAAGAGATGTCTCCCAAGACTGATTTGGAGAGAGCTCGCGTGCAAGGGATACCCTATGCTTCGGCAGTAGGCTCTATCATGTATGCGATGCTGTGTACCAGACCCGATGTAGCATACTCACTAAGTGTAGTGAGTCGGTATCAAGCAGATCCTGGAGAGAGTCATTGGACAGCTGTGAAGAGCATTCTCAAGTACTTACGAAGGACTAAAGAGATGTTCTTGGTGTATGGTAACGGAGAACTCCAGGTGGAGTCCTTTACCGATTCCAGCTTCCAAAGTGATAAGGACGACTCTAAGTCGCATTCGGGTTTTGTCTTTACCCTCAATGGAGGGTCGGTATGTTGGAAGAGTTCCAAACAGGATACCGTTGCAGACTCAACGATGGAGGCTGAATACATCGCTGCCAACGATGCTGCCAAAGAGGCTGTCTGGATCAAGAAGTTCATTAGTGAACTTGGTGTGATTCCATCCATTGAGCATCCAATACCTCTGTATTGCGATAACAATGGAGCTGTGACTTTGGCCAAGGAACCCAGGTCCCATCAGAAGTCCAGACATATTCTGAGGCGGTATCACCTGATCAGGGAGATAGTTGATCGCCGGGAGATCGAGGTCAGGAGAGTAGATACGAAGGACAACACTGCGGATCCATTCACGAAGGCTATTCCCCAGATACAGTTTGAGAGATTATTCGGGATGCTAGGTATGAGATACTACAGCAGCTGGCTTTAGTGCAAGTGGGAGATTGTTAGTTATGTATATGCCCTAGAGGCCATTGTTGTACATTTGATGTATATTATAATGGATGCTTGGTTATATATAGAGAAGACTTTCTTGCTCGTCATGATAGTATGCTATTTGGTTTCACTTTATCTTAACATGTTGACTTGTATTGGTTTACTGTTTTACTCTCACATGTTGATAAAGCCCTTAGGATCTGTACTCGACTACTGGGACTATGATGAGATCATACTAGTGGGGCCGCGGTAGTCGATGAGTACATCCTATAACTGTTCCTAGTCGAGGGTATATCGAGACAGGGCATCGATACACCAGAGTAGACTAGCGTATACGCATCTTGACCCATATGATGGGCGATGGATGATCCCATATCCATCGGTGTTAGACATCAGAGATGGTGTACGGGTGCTCAGTGGAGACTGGGTACACTGGACGGACTCGCCGAGAACTCCCAGATGGTGATATACCACACGTCAGATGGCAGTTCTCCGGTGACACAGGTACAGGGTAGTCTGAAGACCCGAGATCGTCATAGAGTCTTGTGTGATTCCCACTGTGCTTTGATTTCCACCTTACCACGTCCAAGAGGGCGTGCAAAACGGTGGCTTTTGGGTACAGTTCCGAATCACATGGAGGCAATGAGCGATAGGAGGGGATTCGTCTCTCCCGGTATAGGGAGTTGATGTTGTGCTGTGTTCGATTGGCTATAACTGGAAGTCCCTAGCCAGGGCTGATATAGAGATTTACTGGTAAGTGTTACTAGTAGTTTCTCGACCTGTTATGAGCCATACATCGACACGAATTATCGGTTACTGGGGTCTGACGTATACCACCCCTAGACTTGATATGCGACATATCAGACGAACAGACCGGACTGTACGGGAGTGTTACTGGTTGGATTCACAGGAGAACGCACAGGCTAGCTTGTTGATCTTCTGATCGCTCAATACCTGGGTGGCTGTTACGTTTAGCTGACCGCTTGCAGCTTGTGGGTGTTTGATATGATCATCACCCGCTACCGGCGTATTGACGATTCTTTAGAGTCCTACACAGAGGTTTCTTGGCTCAGGAGAAACGGAGTAGAGGCACATATGTGATATGTGCAGGACCGAGAATAATGCGATATAGGATACCGTATTATATTCTCGCGATATTTAGATATGAACCGGGACATCGGATCAAGTGTTGATTCGATGAATCGGTACATGATATATTAGTCGGTTATATTCGATATAGCCGGATCGTCGGATCAAGTGTTGATTCGATGATTTAATATATAATAATGTATATGATATATTATTATATTAACTAATATTGGCTTGCTTTATTATTTCATTTTCTCACTGGATGATACATTGATATATATGCGATATATGTTAATTGTATTATTTTCTTTTGTTGCAAATATATAATATATATGTGATATATATTATTGTGACATGATATGATTAATTGTTAAACATGTTTAAGGATGATTAATTGAGGTTAGGGTTAGATGCTTCAAGTTCCTTCTAGAAGCATTTTTCTTTTGTCATTTGTAAAGATATTTTGGATGACACATTTTTTAACTTAACCAAACCCTAACCCTAGTTGTTTCTTTACACATTCTCATCCATTCATCCTTGACCATGGTTATATATCAATCATATGTTTTATTTCTATTCATCACAAAAGAAAAAGGATTATTCTTTTTTCCATTATCTTCTTCTTCTCTCTTGAAAGAAAAGCTTGCTAGATTTTCTTAAGTGATGATATAATATGAGAAAATGATATAAAAAGAAAGCAAAATTACTACTCTCTCATCCTCATCTCATCTAGCCCATGGGATTAGTGTGTTCTCTTCTTTAAGAGTGAGAAAGCTTGAGTCGTAGCAACTTCAAGGTAGATCATCGGAGATTTGGAATACGACAAGCTAGAATGGATCGTTCGAGTCATGGAGCCTCTCATGAGTCCGGGAGATCGTGGATCGCGGCAAAGGGACTTTTACTCGGAGCTTGTGAAGTGAAGGAGCGGACTACAAAGGTTGTAATCCCTCACACTTAGATAAAAGTTATCATCTTGCATATTAAACCCTAATAATCTAGCAAAGATCCCGGCTTTGGGTTGTTCGGCACGTCTAAAATTAATCCGGGCATGTTTGATGCCTTATGAACCTTCACAAGAGTGCCTAGGAACCCTACAGTATATGGGTAGCTGTTACGTACATCTAGTGCCGCTGACATACCTGTGGTTAAACCCACTGCCAGCGTACTGTCGAGTCTTTAGAGTTCCACACAGAGGTTTCTCTGATTCAGGCGAAACGATGTAGTGGCTGTATGTTTATACGTATAGGGTTCCGATCGAATGATTATACTAGCCGGCTTAGGATTCAACCGGGTTACTAAATCAGGTATTGATTTAATAATTTACATATACATATTTCGATATGTATATTCTAGTGTTATCCCGATTTTCGATCGGACGGTTGATGATACTAGCGGGCTTAGGATGAAGCCGGTTTGTTAAATCAGATATTGATTTAATCCTAATATTATATTAGTAGTAGTATTCTATCTCTTGGGTATTCGTATTTTGGTACGAATATGGGTATGTATATACGGTAGAAAGTATTTTATATTTACACAAAATACCTTCTAGAAGATGACATCTCATCATGCTTTTTTCTATTTTGTTGAAAATAGAAAATGAGGTGGAAAGGGTGAGATGACATGAAGCATGGATGAACTATGGCTTTGGTATTTATTGCAAATACTATTGATGTATGGTTGGATTTTTTGATGAAAAGAAAATTATATACTTTATATCACTAATGGAAAAAGCCTTAGCCATATTCTTCATGAGATCATTCTTCACTTGCCCTTCTCTCTCTTTTCTTCTTGAGTTGCTTCTCTTGTTCAATCTCTTATTATTCTCATGTATTGAGAACCAAAGGGATTTGAGATAGAAAACCACTACTAAATATCACTACATCTCCTTAGTAACCTAGATTAGCAAACTAGGTTATTAAGTTGCTTCATTAGTGAAGCCTAGCTTGGATCAAGAACCCTCAGGTGGATCATCTAGGACCGAGAAGGCCGGCCATCAAGGTTGATCTAGGAGACCTCAAGGAACTATAGAAGAGGAGAGAAGACTCGTAAGACACGTATCTTTAAGTATAACCTCTTATCACAGTAGCTAGACTCCTCTAGTTTACTGGTTTCGATATTTAGTTAGATTCTAGGATGTGTTTTCCAGCGCCAGTTTTTTAAAAGTCAAAGTTTTTCATTCCGCAACAGCCGCAGTCAGCGGCCAGGGCGCTAGAAATCCCAACATGCTATCAGAGACGCCCAAACATTAGAAACTAGTAGTAAACGATACATTAGTTTCAAAACGAAAAATTTCTGAGATCCAAAACCCTGTTCTCTGTCCAAAAACTTTTTGGTCTCTAAAAATTTTTTTAACAAGTGTAGAGGCTTACTCTTTATAAGATATTGATACACGATGAAAACAAGGATGTTTGACCAAAAGAAAACCACCCGAATTCCCTAAAAAACCGCAATGGGCGGTATACTATTCATGTTAGGAACTTGTTTTCATCCAGTGTCTTGGGTTTTGGAAATTAGTATTTTTGGCCTTGTTTGATTTGTCCCAGATTTCACTTGGTGTTATCTTTGCTTTGGGACAACTTGGAAAGCTAAGAACTTGAAACTTTTGCATCATTGATTTCTGTAATGTGGTGTATGTGTTTTCAAACGTCGTCTATCTGCTATATGTCATTTAGACGGGATTACACATACTTGCTTATACTGCTGTGATGATTATATCTGTGATGTTTTATTCGGATTGTCGTGTTGGATAGCCCCCAGTGCAATAGCAGTTATACAGTTTAAATTCATTTGTATATTTATTATTGTGGTGCGAGCGTCCGACATGTGGACTGCCGTCTCTGCCAGTTTGTATATTCTTTTATCGGGGCACGGCCGGGTTGAGGTCGATGTCACCATTTGCATATATATTTTTTCTTTTCTTTACTAGGACTACCCCATGGAGGAATGCTCGAATAGCCGGGTTTTAGAGGGAAACGGGCCCGCATCTCATGGCGTTGAGACGGAGGGGGACTTACTCTATAATTAGCGGGCTATTCACCGCACTTGTAAGGGGTATAGGATGACCCACGGAGGGGTGCTCAAGTCACTGGGTTCCGTGAAGTATTGGGTGGCCTATTCACTTTGTTGATTGGGGTTGCCTCACTTCCGGAATTGGCGGCTAACTTTCCGCACTTGTAGGGATCTAGGTTCTTTATTGCAAAGGCTATCCACACAACCGAGGAACGTCGAGTTTCATTTACGGCTCAAATGAAACCCGGGGCTTCTAGATTATCCGTTGTTCCATGTTGCTTATCGATGTTCTGTGATGTTGTTTATATCATGCCTGGGACGAATGGTTATATATATATTGATATATACTAGTAGATGTTGTATATGCTTTGCATCCGCGCTAGTCCAACCTGTTAGGAATATGTATGCCCTAGAGGCCATTATTGTATGATATAGTGGATGTTTGGACATATATATAGAAGACTTTCTTGCTCGACATGATAGTATGCTATCTAGTTGCATTTATCTTAACATGTTCACTGGTATTATTATACTGTCTCTCATATACATGTTGATAAAGCCCTTAGGATATTGGCTTGACTACCAGGATTATGATGCAGATCATAATACTGGGAACTGGGTAGTCTACAAGCACATCCTTCAATTGTTCCTAGTCGAGGGAATATCGAGATAGGGCATCGATATTCCAGAGTAGACTAGTGTGTACGTTTCTTGACCCTGTATGGGGCGATAGTTGATCCCATATCCATTGGTGTTTGACATCAAAAATTGTACATAGGTTCTCATTAGAGAATGGGTACACTGAACAGGACTTGCCGAGAACTCCTAGATGGTACTATACCTATCGTCAGATAGAAGTTCTCTGGTGACACTGGTACATGTTAGTCTGTAGACCCGAAATCTTCATTGAGTCTTGTGTGGTTCCCACTGTGCTTTGATTTCCTCCCTACCACAGCTCAAAGGAGTCGTGCAAACAAGTGGATTTTGGGTACAGTCCCGAGTCATATGGAGGCAATGAGCGATATGAGGGGTTTCGTCTCTCCCGGTATAGGGAGTTGATGTTGCGCTATGCTCGATTCGCTATAACAGAAAGTCCCTGGCCAGGACTGTTGATGAGATTTACTGGTAAGTGTTATCAGTAGTTTCTCGTATCGTTATAGGCCACACATCGGCATGACTTATCAAGTTATTGGGGTCTGACGATTCCACCCCCAGACTCGATATGCGACATATCAGACAAAGAGATCGGACTGTACGGTAAGTGTTACCTATAGGCTTCATGGGAGTTTGAACAAGCTTGCTTGTTGATTTTCTATTCGCTCAATACCTGGGTAGCCGTTACGTCCAGCTAGTACCGCTGACGGCTTGTGGGTGACTGATGTGATCATCACCTACTGCTGGCATATTGACGAGTCTTTAGAGTCCCATATAGAAGTTTCCTAGTTCAAGCGAAAAGAAGCAGGGCACATATCCTGATATGTGCGGGGGCCTGATTAAATACGAGTATGTGATACCGTATTCTAATCTAGCGGTTATTTGATATCAGTTAGGTTATATGTGATATAACCGGATTATTGAATCAAGTAATGATTTGATAATGTGATATACAGATAAATGATATTAGTCGGTTATATGTGATATAACCGGATTATTAAATCAAATGTTGATTTAATAATATGATATATATTTATATTTGATATAATTATATATTAACTAATATTATTGCTCACTAATTATTTGCTTATCTTTACATATATATCAATATATATGTGATATATATATATATATATGAAGCATGGAAGGTTTTTTCTATTTTGTGAAAATAGAAAAGGAGGTGGAAAATGAGGACTTTTGTGGCATGGTGTAAAGCATGGCTTGATGAATTTTTTATTCATCATCCTACACTATTGAAGCATGGTTACAATTCTATATTGATGGATATTGGTTGCTTCAATAATGTGGGGTATTAATCCATTCTTTACTTGGTTCATTTTACCTTATCCATTTTCTAGACTTGCTCATTTTTGCTCTTGAGCTCATGTGATGAGTTCTCCTTTCTAGCTCTCTCCATTTACTTCACCTCCACCTCCAAGCTCAATCCCTCACATGAGTTGTGAACTCTTGAGCTTGTGAGAACCCTAGTGAGCAAACAACACCCCTATTTCACCATCCTACATTAGATTAGCAGTTTGGTGTAGTGTGTTTCTTTCACTAAAGAGTTTAATGAAGAGGTAGCTTGGATTAGCGGATTTCGGACCGGGGCATCGATATTCCAGTGTAGACTAGTATGTACGTTTTTTGTCCCTTAGAGGGCGATGGTTGATCCCAAAACTATTGGTGTGTGACATCAAACATTGTACACAGGTGCTCATTGAAGAATGGGTACACCGAACAGGACTCGCCGAGGACTCCTATGTGGTAGTATACCTATAGTCAGATAGCAGTCTTCTGGTGACACTGGTACAGGTTAGTCTGTAGACCCGAGATCGTTATAGAGTCTTGTGTGGCTCCCACTGTACTTTGATTTCCTTCCTACCACGGCTCAAAGGAGTTGTGCAAACAGGTGGATTTTGGGTACAGTCCCGAGTCACATGGAGGCAATGAACGATAGGAGGGGTTTCGTCTCTCCCGGTATTGGGGGTTGATGTTGCGCTATGCTCGATTGGCTATAACTGGAAGTCCCTGGCCAGGGCTGCTGCTGAGATTTACTGATAAAAGTTACCAGTAGTTTCTCGAACCATTATAGGCCAGACATCGGCATGACTTATCACGTTACTGGGGACTGACGTTTACCACCCCTAGACATGATATGCGACATATCAGATGAAGAGACCGGACTGTATGGTAGTTGTTACTGATAGGCTTCATGGAGAGTATGGATGAGCTTGCTTGTTGATCTTCATATCGCTCAATACCCGGGTAGCCCTTACGTCCAGCTAGTACCGCTGACGGCTTGTAGGTGATTGATGTGATCATCACCTACTGCTGGCATATTGACGAGTCTTTAGAGTCCCACACAGAAGTTTCCTGGTTCGAGCGAAATGAAGTAGGGCACATATGTTGATATGTGCGTGGGCCTGATTAAATATGAGTATGTGATACCGTATTATAATCTGGCAGTTATCTGTTATCGGTTCGGTTATATGTGATATAACCAGATTGTCGAATCAAGTGTTAATTTGATAATGTGATATACAGATGAATGATATTATTCGGTCATATGTTATATAACCGGATTATTAAATCAAGTGTTTATTTAATAATGTGATATATATTATATGTGATATAATTATATCTTAACTAATATCATTAGCTCACTAATTATTCTTCATTATATATATATATATATATATATATATATATATATATATATAATGAAGCATGACATGATTTCTATTTTTGAGAAAAATAGAAAAAAGGTGGAAAATGAGAGCATAGTTGCAAGCATGGGCTTTATTCATAGTTTATTCATCTTGACTCACTATTCAAGAATGGTTGCAATTTTATATTGCAAAAATTCTATGCTTGAATGAGTGGGGGTCAAGAGTTGCCATTGATTCTAGTCTCATTCTCAACACTTAGTCATTTTTCTTGAGTTGCTCACATGGTTGCTCTCTAGCTTCATCTTCTTCCTCAATTGCCATGGTTCAAGCTTCAACCCTCACAAGAGATGTGAATCATGAAGCTTGAACACAATCTTGTGAGCTTTTAACATCCCCTACTTCACCATCCCACACCAAACTAGCAATTTGGTGTGGTGTGTTTGCTACACTAAAGGAGTTTAGTGTAGAGTTAGCTTGGACTAGAGGGACTTCGAGTGGATCGTCTTTTGCACGAATATCACGAAGGAGGTTCGTTCAACTCGAATAGGAGCTTAGTAGAGTCGCGTTGACTTCAACCCGGAGCTTTAGAAGAGAAGGACTCGAACTACAAAGGTTGTATGCTCTTTTCTTCTCTTAGTTTAATTACATCACAAAGGCAAACCTTAATAATCTAGTAATGATCTTGTTAGTCTAACTTAGCACCTAATAAAAATTAAAATGTGGCATGCTTGATGCCTCTAGAACCTCATGGTGGTGTTAAGGTCGAATTTCATGGTATCAGAGCCAAGCTAGAACATTAGGGTAACTTATAGCGACGTTAGAAATCCGCCGTTTTTGTCGCGCAAAAACTGCCGATAAAAACAGTTTCGAAATTGATGTTTTGAGTTGTTTGCACACCCCGCGGGCTCACGGTTTGAACTGAGAAGCCACGGGGTGGAGCGTGCGCGCCCCGGGGATACCCTGAGGGAGACTGAACGGCTGGACCCACTCCCCAAGACCACCACAAGGCGGTCTTGGTGGTGGGGACCCGAAACTACCCCACCATAGGCAGTTTCGGGTTTGCCTCACCCCCTGGCCACCTCATGGTGGCCTCGGGGGTAGGGTACCCCCTCTAGGCCCCCCATTCGATAGTTAACTTTGGTATTTCCCTTCCCCCCTAGCGAAGATTCGGGCGGGTTTCGAGTTCGTTTCGACTCCCGGATTGGCTTCAAACGATTGGTTTTGGAACTTTAGCTCACTGGATTTTTCATGTCTTGGAAAAATTGGTTAAGTTTGCTAATTGCGTGCGGAATTCTAATGTCTCGGTTAGTTTACAAGCTTTTTTATGTGTGTGATACAATTATTAGAATACGAATTAATTAGTTTTATGAAAACTAGTTAGTATATTGTAAAGCTAGCCATTTAGTCTCAATTGATCGATTGCCACGAAGTTTTGATTCGGATCAAAACTCTGTCGCAATTGCGTATTGTACGTAATCACTAAGTCGGGAATCTTGTTGAATTATCCGAAAACCAATTGAAAAGAGTTTTCAATTTGAGACTAAAATGCAAGTTTTATAAGTTAGGCATGAAATCCGAAATATGAGATATTCCGGGTTTATGATGTCTAAGGAAATTGCAGATTCTAATTATTGTAGTTTTCTGTTTCTTTTTTTGTGACCGTAAGTGTAATATGTGGGGTATCCCAATCTCGTTGCTATATGTCAACGAGTTTTAGAAATACGCATATTTGCTTACGTTGATGATATATGATATCATGTGTTGCTGTTGATATGATTTATTGGATCGTCGTGAAAGAATAGCCGGGGTTTTTTTATGTGAGATGAGGGTTTTTATTTTCATTCATGTAAAATCTGTATGTAATATTCTTTTATAGGGGCATTTCCGGGTTGAGGATGATGCCACCACTGTTGAATATTATTTACTTTTCCGCATTATGATAGACCCAAGGCGGGGAGCACAAGTAACCGGGTTCTAGAGTCCAGTAGAAGACCATCTCAAGGAGTTGAGACCGGGTCTACTAATTCTAGAATTGGCAGGGTTACTTGCCGTTCTCATAGGGGTCTAGGGATGTGGGTTTGGCTATTCATCACGACTGTAGAATCCGTGTTTATATTATTGGCTAAATTTAAAACACGGACATCCTAATATATCCAATATTTCATATGTTGCTTCTGCTGCTTGATTCTGTGATGTTGATCATATAACTGCTTGAGACGAATGTAATATTATATATATGATATATAATAAGTGTTGCTTATGTTTTGCACCCGCTCTAGTCCAGCCCCCGCTCTGCCGGTAGTTAAGTAACCTAACGGTGCATGACGGGGCTCCGTGGCAAATGCGGATGGCATAAGCGTACGTTCTATTTTCGTTTCATTTTTCGGTGATGTTTAGGAAACATTAAATGATTGGACTTCATTAATGTGATTAATGAAAAGAAAGAAACCAAAAGATGTTGTAGAATCAAATTTTCTAAAAGGGTAGCTCTAGTTCTTGCTTTGCATAGTGGTATTCCTTGATGAATATCCAACACCTCAATCGATGAGGAAAGAGCCGAGATCCCTTCACCGGGAGTGACCTCTTTAGCAAAACTAGCAAATGCTACAATCCACTCGGTTTTGTTTTTTGATTGCTTTTTTAGTTCTTACTTTGCATAGTGGTATTCTTGAATATCATGCACGTCATTCGATGAGGAAAGAGCCGAGATCCCTTCACCGGGAGTGACCTCTTTAGCGAAACTAGCAAAAACCTCAAAACACTCCTTTTCAAAATCACTAGATTCTACAACGATATCAAGTTCATTACGCTCATGGTTTTCTTAAAAACCTGTGTAGCCCTCCGTCATTTCAGATAAGTATTATTTAGTATTCGTGATGCGTTTGTTGACCTCTGTCAAGGCGTAGTGTGCGGTTGCTGATTAGTGCTTATCTGCAAAGCATGTGATGCGCTTGGATTAGGGTAGTCGTACGACCTTTTTGACCTCTATCAAGGTTCGTGCGGGTGGGTTTAATTCAATCATGAAATGGCGGGTTGAACTTGACTAGCGCACTATGGTTTGTTGACCTCTGTCAAGGTCGTAAGATGCTGGGGGAAAAATATTATCGGGAATTTCAAGTGTTGAAATTTGCAATAAGATTGCATACTTTCTATATGATAGTTGGATCCCGATACCCACTGCGAATAAAAGTTACTCCTGGGAGAGTTTTGCACTTTACAATTAGCTAATCAAGTAGGTGTCTAGAAAGGTGTCAATGGGGTTATGCCTCTAAGGAAACGAGGTTTATTTTAATTAAGTCCGTACGAAAGCACGAGGAACCTCCCTCGGAGTACCGATACCTGCCTGGCCGAACGATTGGTGAACCTGTAGGGTGTAATCAATCCCGGCTAATCTTACATTTTAGGGTTTGAAGGAAGATTTGATAAAAACAGTGGGAGCCGCCCTGATTAGATAAAAAATAACCAATCTAATTTTGCAAAGAGCGCACGCAAAGTGATTATCCTTCTCTCTCTCCTGGTAGCGACCAATGACATGCCTTAATCAAGATAATAAAATGGATGTTTTGACCGAACCTACTTATTATACTGGATTAGGTTCCGCTCTATTTTATGATTGTCATAAGTCTGAGCAAGGAATAAGGGAATATTCGGATTTCCACGCCACCCAAACGAAGAAAAAGCATGTTGATGCATTGTCTTCGGGTTTGTTCGTAACCAAGAACTGTTTCTCAGTTACCTCTACGTCCTGGGTATTGGATACCGGATCAGGATCCCATACATGTAATTTGTTACATGGGCTATAGACAGGTGGAGAACTGGGAAAGGGTGATATGTCTCTAGTAGTAGAGAATGGTGCAATTGTTGCAGCCAAAGTAGTTGGCAGATATCACCTGGTGTTACCAACTGGTAATATATTGATTCTTAGCGACTGTATTTCATACCAATAATATTGTAAATATTTTCCTAAATCAAGTATTGATTGGGTAAGGTATGTTGTATAACAGTATATACGTTCTGAATCAAACTACAGTTCTAAACGTATAGAACACACACAAAAGGAACAGTTCAGAAATGAACGAAGTCTTCTTGAGGTATTGTAGACCGGGTCATATCGATGAAACAAGACTAGCTAAAGTTCCATAAGGATGCATATTTGAATCCGTTCGAATTCACATCTTATAAAACTTGTCAGTCGTGTCTTAAAGACCAAGGTGACCAAATCTCCGTTTACTGGAAACGGAGAAAGAGCTACTGAACTCTTTGACAGATACATGGTGATGTATGCAGTCCTATGTCTACATATGCCAGGGATAGTTCCGCGTACTTTATTACATTCACCGATATTCTCTCAAAATACGGACATGTGTTCTTGTTGAAACACAAAACTGAATCTTTTGAGAAATTCAAAGAATATAAGTACGAAGAAAAGAACCAGATGGGTAAAGGTAATCAAATCCATCTATATAATCGGGGAGAAGAATACTGGAGCATGGAATTCCGAGACTATTCAAAAGAGAATGAGATTCTCTCCCAGTTTACTCCTCCGTATACACCACAGCACAATTGTATATCGGGGTGGAGCGATCGCACCCTATGAGATATGGTGCGCTCTATGATGAGTACTGCTGAGTTGCTTGTTTCCTTTCAGGGACATGCACTTGAGAAGCTGCATACCTATTGAATAGATTCCGATCAAATATGTTGCCTACCACTCCATATGAGATATGGAATGGGAAAAGACCATCTCTTAAATGAGTTAAGATATGGGGTTGTCCGGCCTATGTTGAAAAGCAAAATCCGGACAAGCTCAAGACAAGGTCTGTGAAAGTTTGTAGGACATCCCAACCATTCGCGAGGGTTTATCTTCTACCACACCGAGGAACAAAAGATGTTTTGTTTCTCGACATGCCATTTTTTTAGAAAAGGAATTTCTTGTCAAAGAAATTAGTGGAAATGAGGTAGAACTGGAAGTAGTTCCAGCAAACACAAACTATAAGTGACGATTTGTTGGAACAGGAGGATTCAATAGTCCCCGACGAACCGCAGCCACTCCGCAGATCTAGTAAGGTTCCTCATCCACCTGAGAGATACTATGGTTTTCTCTTAAACGGTGGGAGCGAGGATTGCATCATGGAGATGATGACCCAACTAGTTTCGAGCAGGCCATCACAAGTGGAGACTTTGTGAAATGGCTGGATGCTATGCAATCTGAGATGGAATCCATGTACACCAGCAAAGTGTTGACTTTGCATGTTGCTCCTGAAGGGGTAAAACCCATCAGGAGCAAGGGGATCTTTGAGAAAGATAATTTGGTGTAGATGGAAAAGTTGAGACTTTCAAAACTAGACTTGTCGCTAAGCTTAAGTCCATCAGGATCCTACTTACCATTGCTGCATACCATGACTACGATATCTGGCAGACTGCACGTCAAAACCGCTTTTCTAAATTGTGATTTAGACTGCCAGAGGGCTTCGTAGACAGTGGGAGTAATGAAAGCATGTGCAAGCTGCTTAAATCCATCTACGGGTTAAAGCAGGCATCGCGGAGATGGAACATATGTTTTAATGAAGCTGTCAAAGAGTTTGACTTCATCAAAAAGGTAGATGAACCATGTATAAATAAGAAGGTTGTAGAGAGTATGGTTGTCTTCCTCGTATTGTACGCGGATGGCATACTCTTGATAGAAAAGGGTGTTCCTATGCTACACTTGGTCAAGCACCTCTTATCACAAAGGTTCTCCATGAAAGATTTAACTAATGCCTCCTACATCCTGGGGTTATAGATCTATAGAGATAGATCTAAATGGATTTGGGATTGTCCCAATCCAGGTACATAAACACCATGCTAAAAGGGTTTTAGTATGGATGATTCTGAGCGTGGTAATGTACCCGCTTGTTCAGAAATCACTCTCTCCAAAGAGATGTCTCTCGAGACTGATTTGGAGAGGGCTCGCATACAAGGGATACCCTATGCTTTGGCAGAAGGGTCAATCATGTATGCGATGTTATGTACCAGACTAGATGTAGCTTACTCACTAGGTGTAGTGAATAAGTATCGAAAAGATCTTTGGAAAAACCACTAGACAGCTAAAGAACATTCTTAAGTGCTTGAGAAGGACTAAAGAGATGTTCTTGGTGTATGGTAACGGTGAACTCCAGATGGAGTCCTTTACCAATTCGAGTTTCTAGAGTGATAAGGATGACTGAAAGTCGATCTCGGGTTTTGTCTTCACCCTCAGTGGAGGGACGGTATGTTGGAAGGGTTCCAAGCTATATACCGTAGCAGACTTGTTGATAGTGGCTAATTACATCGCTACCAATGATGCTGCCAAAGAAGTTGTCTGGATGAATAAGATCATATGATGAACTTGGTTCCTACCATTGGGCATCCAATACCTGTGTATTGTGATGAAAATGGAGCTGTGGCTTTGGCCTAGGAACCCCGGTCCCGTTAGCGATCCAGACATATTCTTAGACAATATCACCTGATCAGGAAGATAGTTGTATCTCCGAGAGATCGAGGTCAGGAGAGTTGACACAGAGGATAACACAGCGGATCCACTCACCGAGGCCATCACCCAGATGCTATTCGAGAGACTTTTGGGACGTTGGGTATGAGATACTACAACTGGCCTCAGTGCAAGTGGGAGATTGTTAGTTATATATATGCCCTAGAGGCCATTATTGTACATGTGATGTATATTATAGTGGATGCTTGGACATATATAGAGAGAGGACTTTCTTGCTCGACATGATAGTATGCTATCTGGTTACTCTTTATCTTAACATGTTGACTGGTATTCTTTACTGTCTTGCTCTCATATGTTGATAAAGCCCTTAGGATATGTACTTGACTACCAGGATTATGATGAGATCATACTAATGGGGCCAGGGTGGTCCACAAGTACATCCTTTAATCAGTTCCTAGTCGTGGGAATATCGAGACCGGGGCATCGATATTCCAGTGTAGACTAGTGTGTATGTTTCTTGTCCCTTAAAGGGCGATGGTTGATCCCATAACCATTGGTATGTGACATCAAAGATTGTACATAGGTGCTCATTGAAGAATGAGTACACCGAACAGGACTCGCCAAGGACTCCTATGTGGTAGTATACCTATTGTCAGATAGCAGTCCTCTGGTGACACTGGTACATGTTAGTCTGTAGATCCAAGATCGTCATAGAGTCTTGTGTGGCTCCCACTGTGCTTTGATTTACTCCCTACCACAGCTCAAAGGAGTCGTGCAAACAGGTGGATTTTGGGTACAGTGCCGAGTCACATGGAGGCAATGAGCGATAGGAGGGGTTTCGTCTCTCCCGGTATTGGGGTTGATGTTGTGCTATGCTCGATTGGCTATAACTGGAAGTCCCTGGCCAGGGCTGCTGCTGAGATTTACTGATAAGAGTTATCAGTAGTTTTTCGAACTGTTATAGGCCAGACATCAGCATGACTTATCGCGTTACTGGGGACCGACGTTTACCAACCTTAGACATGATATGCGACATATCAGACAAAGAGACCGGACTGTACGGTAGTGTTACTGATAGGCTTTATGGAGAGTACGGATGAGCTTGCTTGTTGATCTTCATATCACTCAATACCCGGGTAGCCGTTATGTCCAGCTAGTACCGCTGACGGATTGTAGGTGATTGATGTGATCATCACCTACTGCTGGCGTATTGACAAGTCTTTAGAGTCCCACACAGAAGTTTCCTGGTTCGAGCGAAATGAAGTAGGGCACATATGTTGATATGTGCGTGGGCCTGATTAAATATGAGTATGTGATACTGTATTGTAATCTGGAAGTTATCTGTTATCGGTTCAGTTATATGTGATATAACCAGATTGTCGAATCAAGTGTTGATTTGATAATGTGATATACAGATGAATGATATTAGTCGGTCATATGTGATATAACAGGATTATTAAATCAAGTGTTGATTTAATAATGTGATATATATTATATGTGATATAATTATATCTTAACTAATATCATTAGCTCACTAATTATTCTTCATTATATATATATTAATATATATATATATATATATATAATAATGAAGCATGGCATGATTTCTATTTTTGAGAAAAATAGAAAAGAGGTGGAAAATGAGAGCATGGTTGCAAGCATGGGCTTTATTCATAGTTTATTCATCTTGACTCACTATTCAAGCATGGTTGCAATTTTATATTGCAAAAATTCCATGCTTGAATGAGTGGGGGTCAAGAGTTGCCATTGATTCTAGTCTCATTCTCAACACTTAGCCATTTTTCTTGATTTGCTCCCATGGTTTCTCTCCAGCTTCATCTTCTTCCTCAAATGTCATGGTTCAAGCTTCAACCCTCACATGAGATGTGAATCATGAAGCTTGAACACAATCTTGTGAGTTTTTAACATCCCCTACTTCACCATCCCACACCAAACTAGCAATTTGGTGTGGTGTGTTTGCTACACTAAAGGAGTTTAGTGTAGAGTTAGCTTGGACTAGAGGGACTTCGGGTGGATTGTCTTTGGTGTGAAGATCACGAAGGAGGTTCGTTCAACTCGAAGAGGAGCCTAGTAGAGTCACGCGGACTTCAACCCGGAGATTTAGAAGAGAAGGACTTGAACTACAAAGGTTCTATGCTCTTTTCTTTTCTTAGTTTAATCATATCACAAAGGCAAACCTTAATAATCTAGTAATGATCTTGTTAGTCTAACTTAGCACCTAATAAAAATTAAAATGTGGCATGCTTGATGCCTCTAGAACCTCATGGTGGTGTTAAGGTCGACTTTCACGAAAGTCATCGAAGCAAGTTCGTTCAACCTTCAAGTGGAGCCTAGTGGAATCACGTGGGCTACTACACGGAGCTTGAGAAGAGAAGGACACGGTCTACAAAGGTTGTAGCCTCCATCTCTTAGTGTAAAGTTTATGATATCATAGCTTAAACCCTAATCATCTAGTTAAGATCTTGGTTAGTATTAATTAGCATCCCAAATTTTTGAAAATGGCATGCTTGATGCTAGTAAAACCCAGTGGTGGTGCTAACATATACTTTCACAACCCCCGCTCTGTCGGTAGTTAAGTAACTTAACGGTACATGACGGGGCCCCGTAGCGAATGTGAATGACATATACGTATATTTTATTTTCGTTCTTTTCTGGTGTAATAGGATTTAATTGATGGGACCACATTAATATTAATTAATGTAAGGAAAAAAACCTAAAAGTTGTTTTTGGAACAAATTTCGAAAAACTATAGTCATACTCTTTCGCTTGCATAATGGTATTCGGTTAGGAATATCCAGCACCTCATTCAAGGAGGCAAGAGCCTAGATCCCTTCATAGGGAGTGACCTCTTGAGCAAAAGTTTATGTTACTATAGAATACTCGGTTTTCTTCAAAACCACTAGTTTTCAAAAGCGACGCCTAAGCCACTCCTTTTCAAAACTGCTCGGTTCCTTCAACGATATCATGTTCATTACGTTAAAGGATTTTTCGCCAAAAACCCAGCCGTAGACCTCCATCATTTCAGATAAGTAGCATTTAGTATTCGTGTTGTGTTTGTTGGCATTCATCAAGGCATAGTGTACGCTAGCTAGATAATGCTTATTTGTAGCATAGAGATGCATTAATTTAGGACAGTCGTACAGGCTTGTTGGCATCCGTCAAGGACAAGTATGGGTGGGTCTAAATTAATCAGGACAATGACTGGTAGAACTTGACTTGCACTTTATGATTTGTTGGCATCCGTCAAGGTCATAAGACGCTTGGGGCAAAAACCACATTGGGAGTTTCAAATATAAAGGAAACTTGGTAGTGTTACATACCTGCTGGAGTGTGGTAATGAGAATGGCTTCTATTTAGGTTATCACACGATGATAATTGGATCCCGATCCCACTGATGAGTAGGATTACTCTTGGGAAATATTTTTCACTTCACAATTAGCCAACCCATTAGGTGTATAGAAAAGTGTTAATGAGGCTACACCTATGCGGAAACGAGGTTTATTTTAATTAGATCCGTGCGAGAGCACGAGGAACCTCCCTTGGAGTACCAACACTCACCTGGCCGAATGGTTAGCGAACTTGTAAGGTGCGAATGATCTCGACTAATTCTCCTTTTAAGGTTTGGAGGAGAATTCGAGGAAACAGTGGGAGCCATCCTGATTAGATAAACTAATAACCAATCTAATCTTGCAAGAGCGCACACTGAGTGTTTCTTTTCTCTCTCTCCAGGTAGTAACCATGTTACGCCCTAATCAAGATAATAAAATGTTTGACTTGACCGAACCAGCTTATTACACTGGGCTGAGGAACGTCGGTTCGGCTCAAACTTGTGACAACTGTCATGAGTATGGGCAAGAGAAAGAGGATTGTAAGGAATTCCATATGACCCTAATGAAGGAGAAGCATTCTAATGCGTCTTCTTCGGGTGTGTTTGTTATTGAAAACTATTTTTCAGTCAACCCTACCTCCTGGGTACTAGATACCGGATCAAGATCTCATATATATAATTTATTACAAGGATTGAGAAAAAGTAGAATGGTTGGACCGGGTGATATATCTCTCAGTGTAGGGAACGGAGCACAAGTTGACGTTGCCACCGTCAGTGAATATCACTTAGAATTTCCAAGCGGCAAGACTATGATTTTGAACAATTGTTACTATGTACCTTCTATACTTTGCAACATCATATCAGTTTCTTTACTTGATAAAGATGGATATAATTTTGTTCTAGATAGAAATATAATGAACGTTTACCTTAATCGGGTATTGGTTGCAGAAGGTATACTGTGTAATGGTATCTATGTTCTAAATCAAAACACAGTTTTCAATATACAAAACACAAACAAGAGGAAGAGTTCAGAAATGAACGAATTCTACATATGGCATTATAGACTTGGTTATATTAATGAGAAAAGACTAGCTAAGTTGCATAAGGATGGATTTCTGAATTCGTTCGAATTTTCATCTTATGAAACTTGCCAGTCCTGTCTCAAAAGAAAGATGACCAAAACTCTGTTTACGGGACACGGAGAAAGAGCTACAGAGCTCTTAGGACTTATACACAGTCATGTATGTGGTTCGATATCTATACATGCTAAGGGTGGGTTCTCATACTTCATTACATTCACTGACGATTTTTCTAGGTTCGTATATGTGTATCTTTTGAAACATAAATATGAAGCTTTTGAGAAATTCAAAGAATATAAGAATGAAGTAGAGAACCAGATTGGCAAAAGTATCAAGATCCTCAGATCTGATAGAGGAGGGGAGTACTTGAGCACGAAATTCCTAAAATACCTAAAGGAAAATGGTATTCTCTCACAGCTTACTTCTCCGTACAAACCACAGCACAACGGTGTATCGAAACGGAGGAACCGTACCCTTTTGGACAGAATTCGCTCTATGATGAGTAATGCTGAGATACCTCTTTCATTCTGAGGATATGCGCTAGAATCTGTAGCATATTTATTGAATAGAGTTTTGACCAAATATGTGACTACCACCCCATATGAAATATGGGAGGGGAAGAGACCATACCTTAATTTTGTTAAGATATGGGGATGTCCAGCTTATGTAAAGAAGCGGAACCCGGACAAACTAAAGGTACGGTCAGTTTTGTGTAAGTTTGTAGGATATCCTAAACATTCTCAAGGATATCTATTCTACCACACCGAAGAACAGAATGTCACGACCCGGAAATGGCACGTGACAGGCACTTGAATCACGTGAAGTATATAGGACCCCACCATAATCCAAGTAAGCCAAAAGCCCAGAAATCTAAATCTTTTTGGGAAAATAGTAGAGGCGAAGTTTTGAAATAAAGGTATAATGAAATGAAGTTCTTTCTTTAAAACATAAGTAATATTATATGAAACACAAGTGGATTATATACCGTAGTTAAAATATTTTCGTCCTTTGAAATTTTGGCAGCACCTCCTTTGTAAATTTTAACCCGAAAGTAATACAACCAATAATAAAAGGCATCCCCAAGCGGGAGATAGCTCTTCGCCATTAGGCGGAAACACAACCACACAATAAAGATATACGACGCCAAAGGCGAAGATCAAACACAGAAAAGAAAGGAAACCAAAACGCCATCAAAGAAACCAGAAAGAGAGAATAAATACATGAGCGTGACTCTAAGTACGAAAGAATATACAAACTGTGGTTTCTAAGTCTACCAAATATACATAGTCTTATTAATGGAGCTTTAACTAGATACAACTGAATAAATATAGAAGTACAACTGGTGGTCACGATGCAAGTGTACCCCACTTACCAAGCAATCACCCAGAAGAAAGCGGTGTGCCAGCAAAGCCGCTATGGAACCTGTACGGTCAAACCTGCAAGAAAACTGTGGCACAACGAGGGTGAGTTGCCAACTCGTGAGCAAAAGACGTCACCGGGTAGAAATCGAATGTATGACGATCTCCTATGTCATACAATAAATGTAATAATAATACCATAACATTGAGTGGTAGCAAGGGTAATAGTATAAGCATAAGTGTAAAACAAATATACTCGTGTCCGTGTCATAAGGTGGTACCATATCATATGTAAAATATATGTATGAGTATAAATGTATCATCCAACGTGTGTCCATCAACGACACCCCAAATCATAATAAAACCTGAGTGCCCAGCATCGACACTCGAAAACATCATAAAAACCGTGTCCAGCAGCGACACATAATTCTCATATCTTGGGCGTCGTCTCATCGGATCGGCCCTCATATCCATCTGATCTCACGACTCTGATCGGTATCCTCCGGATATCCGCCGATCCAAACTATCACCGGTCGGTAGTGCTCCCCTGCCGGGATCAACGTCTCTTTATACGATCTTCTTTCCTCGGGGTACCGCACCGGGTCCACCATGTACCCGCAGACGGTGCCTCCTCTCTCCTCGAATCGGGTATATATATAGCCCAAAACCGAGAAAACTCATGGTGGACGCCACACATCATATCAAGAAAAACCACATCTTTCTTTTAAAATGATCATAAATTTTCAAAGTTCACATGAGGTTTCCCAAATCCAGAAGTCTCATGAAAACCGAAATCTCATAAACATGAGCCAATAATGAAAACAATGAATACCAGCACAGAGCCAATCTACAGTGCATAACCAGAATGTATATATGAATGTGGTATCCAACTAAGAAATGCAATATCTAAACTAGCAGGTGAGATAATGAGTGCTAAGCAATACTATTTACCTACAAGTTATCAGGTTGTACGATTGAAATGTCGAATTCTAAAGTGTACGTGGCATGGCAATTACCGATGATGAGTGTGTGAGCCGACGAACATGTGTACGTGCAACATGTGCATCATCGGTGTTCCCTCATGAAAACTGAATAAAAAATATATAAGCAACGGGAAATATTCCCCAAATGGAGCATCACGTGCCCACACGTGATAGGCACTGCGCTTGACAAAACAAGGCTGAAACTGAGCCTCACGTGTAGACACGTGACTTCTATATACAGAGTATATAAGCGCCTTCTTAAAACAAACAATTGGACAAAAGAAGTCGTGTGATAGCACGTGACGCTTTTTGATGTGCTTAACTTTGTGGGGTCACGTGCTATACGTGATGGGCCCCTATGCCTTCTGAAACGATAGAATTAAATTCTGAAATAAAAGGGATCAGAGCCCCATTTGGAAAATATTTCCTTAGATCTTTCTAAACAAGAAAGATTGCGCTCTGTAAAGCAGAACGCCGTTAGATTAAAAATCCAATGGTGATTAAAGAATCACCAATTTACAGAAGAGGATTCTGTATAGGGAAATATTTTCTTAATCTTGTGAAAATATTTTTTGTAAAATAGAAGCCCTTTGGATTAAAAATCCAACAGTGAATAAAATCCACCGATTGATCTAAAGATCGTTTCTGGTTGATTATAAAAGCAATCAAAATCTCTCAATAAGAGATTTTCTGAACAAATTGATTCTTTTCTTTCTCCTATAAATAGGAGCCAAGAGACACAAAAAAAAAGAGGAGAGAAGATTAAAAAAAAAAAAGAAACCCTTCGTAAGCTTAAAAAGAAAAGAGAATTTAATTCTCCAGAGAGAAAAAGAGAAAAAGAAACTCTAGGTAAGAGAAGGAACAAAACACAGAGAATATCTCATCTCCATTTTACTTCCATAAGAGTTTAACTCTTCTAAAAAGAACTTAGATCTTCCTCTGGTCGAGATCTGCAGAAGCAGATCGCCCCACAAGTTGAGAATTTAATTCTCATCGGGGAGATCCTGCCATGCAGACCCAAAACCTAGGGGAAGATCTAAGTTCAGAGAATTTAATTCTCCCAGAAATTATATAGGAATTTAATTCCTCTGATAAAATAAGGGTTTAACCCTTCATATAAGAACTTAGTTCTTCCTTATAGTGAAAGATCTGCAGAAGCAAATCCCCCTACAAGTTGAGAATTCAATTCTCATCGGGGGCATTCTACCATGTAGATCCCAAACAAAAACTAAGTCTTAAGAATTTAATTCTTGCAAAACAGTGGGCTTGAAAGTCTCGAAATCCAGGATCTCCATGCACGTAAAAAAGATTGGCACCCAATATGATGCTGACCGATCACGTGCTCCCACTTGAGCACCCTTGATGAACAAAGAAGAGAGACTGAAAAGGATCACGTGTTCATACGTGACCCCCCCCCCCCCACTGATAGTGCTTAGCACATATAAAGAAAAAAGGGAATAAATCAAAGGCAGTTTCTATTTTTGGGGCGCCTCACGTGATCCCACGTGACCCAAGAGTGTTTAGCGCTCAGAAAAGAACAAGGGAATAAACCCAAAGAAACAGCGCCTCAAAATTTTTGTGTTTAACACTACTTCAAACGCCTCATGTGAGCGTTGAGCATATACTAGTGTTTAACACTACCAAAGGCCAATGTTAGCCAAACCCAGACCAAATTTCCCGAGAACCATTAATTGAGTTCCTCATGCTCAGGGTCCCCAAAACCGATCTCAGTCCCAGAGATAGCTAATGAGCTCCTAACAGAGGGCATCTAAAATGATGTTCATCTCATTCCCCCTCAGTCGGGACATTGGTTAGAGGGTACATCTCTCCATACCTCTGATACATGTTGTAATTCTTCAACGTCTTCAGAGAAATGGAGAGTCTCAATAACCAATAACTTTTGGCGCATCCCCAAACGGTTATACCAAAACCTTCCAGACTATGATGTCTTTAAACCAGACTATGATGTCTTTAAACCGTACAGACTATGATGTCTTTAAACCGTACAGACTATGATGTCTTTAAAACAGACTATGATATCTTTAAACCGTACAGACTATGATGTCTTTAAACCAAACAGACTATGATGTCTTTAAATCAGAATATGATATCTTTAAACCTCCCAGACTATGATGTCTTTAAACCAGACTATGATGTCTTTAAACCTCCCAGACTATGACGTCTTTAAACCAGACTATAATGTCTTTAAACCTCACAGACTATGACGTCTTTAACCCAGACTATGATGTCTCTAAACCTTATGGACTATGAGGTCCTTAAACGCATGAACTAACGATGTCCTTAAACTCAATGGACCGTAACGTCCCTAAACTAAAACGATAAAGTCCAAATACTCTTTCATTGGATCTAAATGATCCCAAAATCCTGTTGAGTAGATCTTAGTCTAAAATTAGACTAACGTATTCTCAACAAACGTTTGAGTTGATCTTAATCTAAAAACAAGATTAACGGTCCTTAAACCAACCCAAACACAAATTTAAGAAAATACAGATTTGGACTAATCCACGCCCTACGGGCGACAACGTAAATTAGTCTCTGTATACAATCCACGGGCAACCAAAATTAAAACAAACACACACGACACGAAGTAAATATCTGGAGAAGGAGAAAGTGGTTACCGCGATGCGGTAGCGTAATTAATTGCAGGGGCTTGCGCCTGCAGGGAAGAGCGTCCCCACAATCAAAAACCCCTCGCAAATGAGGGGGAATCTGACGAAGTCTGCTACAACGGCCGCATCTGTCCAAACCTCCGATACACGGTGCCATAAATCAACTTGGTATTTTTGGAGAGGTGGACGGATAAAACCAAATAGCATCTGCCCCCAAAATTCAGCCCGGACGTCCCAACGTCTAAGTCGCGTCTTTCGACGGTGAACAATCGGTAATGGTGCATGTGTCCTAACAGACGAAGTCATAAAAGATAATGAAAGAACATGTATGTAAAACGCAACAATATAAAATATACAACTATAAATGAGCCATACAGTTATAGTCTTTAAAATAGCACGAATCGTTGTTTTTAGAAAAATAGGGGCTACGGTGTTTTTGAGAAAAAGATATCATTTGAAAATCCGTAGCGTCCCTCGGGTTATTCTTGGAAATGTATAACGATCCGTTAGTTTTGAAAATAGGTATGACTCAAATTATACTCTAATACCTACTTAAGTGATTAAAAACTAAACTAATCCCGAGTCGAAAGTGATTAGAAAATCTATAAGATTTCCGAGTTGATACATCTATCAGTCGGCGATCCAGTCTCATACTATCACGTACGGTATAGTTCCTCGTACAGCATCCTCAAGTCAAGAGTGCGGATCAATCATCATATATATCATATCTCGTATTGTATAATTCGTCGTACGATATCCTCGAATCAAAAATACGGGTCAATCATTATATATATCATATCTTGTATGGTATCATCCGTCGTACGATATCATCATTCAAGGGTACGGATCTATGGTCACGTATATCTTATCATCTCATCTAGTCGCATGTCATCACATGTTGTATGTATATCGCCCAATGATCATGTAATATCGCATATCATAACATGTTGTTTCGGTCTCAAATCATATATCATGACCTCGTGACATCATGTCCGATCATATCGACTCATATCCTTCTAGCATATCATATCCTCATCTTACATGTATATGTGTACACACACACACACACACACACACACACACACACACATATATACATATACACACATATCATACGTGTGTGTGTGTGTCAACATAAATCTTAAAAGCTCACGACTAAGAGAAATGGGGCTAAGGGTATACCTTCCTACGAGTACGCTTATTCTAACCTATAGTCTCCTAGAACCCTATTTGCTAAATATCCATATCCAACATTTAAACATATATAAATATATATAAGTATCCTAATCTACGGTTGCAAGGGTGCTATACGCTATCCACCCGACTTCCCCCCATAAATATACATCCACTCACCTACTATCCCCGCTCTAGCCGAAGTCGATGAACGCCTTGTTCTCCTTCTTCGCCCCGAAAGTCCACGCGAAGGTACCTACAATTCAACGCATATCGTATCGACATCAAAATTAAGTCCGAAAACCGATACGGCAAGCGAAACGCACATAAGTTAGAACGTATGGTCCACGCATGCAAAAACAACCAAACAACTTCCGACATTGACGTACGAACGTCAAACGACCGAGCCAAAACTCAAATATCAAAAAACCAAGTTTCAAATATCATAAAATATCGCCAGAAATCATGTAAAATGACTCTAGATTTTTATTTATGTAAAATTAGACTTTTTTCATACAGGGTAGGTCTAGTTATCTAAAAAGTGAGCCACTGACCAAGTTTCAGACCCTACCTCCAAAATTGGGCCGCAAATTGCGGTCAAATCGAATGCAACGGCGGCCAAAAGATGAAGGGTTGGGCTTGGGTTTCTAGGGTAGCTTCCTAGTGGTCTGCACATCTCACTGTATCTGCAAAATATTTTTCAGAGTCCTCGAGTCATAGCAGATTCTATTTGATCACCACAATTGCAACAAAGCCCGATGTCGAAAAGTTCCAAGTTCATGTTTGGGACTTCTAAACTCAAATTTGGTCCAGAATATCACTAATAGGTTTGGGGTCACTAACTAAGCCTCATATACACCTCCACAACTCAAAACATCTCCTAAATCTTATTCTAGAATTTTCCAAGATCACTAACCTACACTTGTTTAACTCTAAATCACTATAGGAGATTAGGAAACTCAACTACTTAACTAAAAGTGAGGGATTTATCTTCCAAGAGCAACTCAAGAAATTTCTAGGATAGCCAAAGTGCTCAAAGCCTCAACTTGATCCTACCTTAGTGTTTGTGGTGAAGTAAGGAATGATTTTTGTGAAGGTTGTATGGGATTTATGATGGTTTTGAGGGTGGACTTGGATGGTAGTAGGGATGAAGGAGAAGGAGAAGGAAGGAGATGAAGGATGATGGAGAAGGATAAGAAAATGAATGAAGGATGGAGGCATGGTGAGGAGCCATACACCCTCTCTCTCTCTCCCCTCTCTCTCTCTCTCATGGCCATACTCTCTTGTCCCCTTCATGTCTCCTCTTTCCTTTTCTTTTTATTTTCTTTTCTAACTAAAACAAAACCAAGTAAAATAAACATAAATAAATGAAGCCATGGTTCATAAATCTAAGCAAGTGTTACAACATAATATGTTGCATGTCATAATACCTAAACATGGCTAATACTTAATTAGTAAAATATTAATCAAGTTTAGTATTAAACTTGTATACAAATAATTGTATAGTAACTTATAAAATGCTCAAATCAAATAAATACTTTCATAATCAATAATTCATATTAATTTCCAAATATTTTCCAAACTATATATAATCATGTCATTTCATTAAAACTAATTTCCAAACTTTTTATAATATTCATAAAATTTATCATTTTAATTATTTAAATTCCAAAAATAATATTTTATATTTTTGAAATGTTACACAGAAGGTGTTTGTTGCTCGCCACACCATCATTTTAGAGAAGGAATTTCTTGCAAAAGAAATTAGTGGTAGAACGGTGGAACTGAAAGAAAATCCAGAAGGACAACCTATAACTGAAGAATTGATGGAACTAGAGGATTCAATAATCCCGGACGAACCTCGGCCACTCTGCAGATCTAGTAGGATTTCTTGTCCGCCCGAAATATACTATGGTTTTCTCATAGATGGGGATCAAGAGGATTGCATCTTAGAAGATTATCCTACTAGTTTTAAGCAGGCCATTACCAGTAGGGACTTTGATAAATAGCTGGATTTTATGCGATCCGAAATGGAGTCTATGTACACCAACAAAGTTTGGACTTTGGATGTTGCTCCTCCTGGGGTAAAACCCGTTGAATGCAAGTGGGTCTTCAGAAAGAAAATTGGTGCAGATGGACAGGTGGAAACCTATAAGGCTAGACTTATTGCAAAAGGTTTTCGTCAAAGACCAGAAATGGACTATGACGAAACATTTTCTCCAGTGGCTATGCTGAAATCTATTCGGATCCTACTTGCCATTGCTTCCTACTATGACTATGATATCTGACAGATGGACGTTAAAACAGCTTTTCTAAATGGAAGTTTAGAAGAGCGCGTTTATATAGATCAGCCGGAGGGATTCGTAGAGAGTGGGAGCAGCGGGAAGGTATGCAAGTTGCTTAAATCCATTTATGGATTAAAACAGGCGTCGCGGAGCTGGAACATCTATTTTGATGAGACAGTCAAAGAATTTGACTTCATCAAAAACGAAGATGAGCCATGTATCTATAAAAAGATTGTAGGGAGAACTGTTGTATTACTCGTCTTGTACGTGGATGACATTCTCTTGATAGAAAATGATATTCTTATGCTGCAATCGGTCAAGTTGTTCTTGTCACAAAAGTTCTTCATGAAGGACCTGGGTGATGCCTCCTATATTCTGGGGATTAAGATCTACAGAGATAGATCCAAGAGATTGTTGGGACTTTCACAGTCCAGATACATAGAGATTTAGTATGGAAGATTTCAAGCGCGGTAATATACCTGCATTGCACGGAATCACCCTCTCCAGAGAGATGTCCCCCAAGACTGATGAGGAGAGGGCTCGTATGAGCAATATGTTAGTTATATGCATGCCCTAGAGGCCATTATTGTACATGATTGTATATTATAGTGTATGCTTGGACATATATAGAGAGGACTTTCTTGCTCGACATGATAGTATACTATCTGGTTACTCTTTATCTTAACATGTACACTTGTGTTATTATACTGTCTCTTAGTTACATGTTGATAAAGCCCTTATGATGCGTACTTGACTACCAGGACTATGATGTAGATCATACTAGTGGGGCCAGGGTAGTCCACAAGTACATCCTTTAATTGTTCCTAGACGGGGGAGTATCGAGACAGGGCATCGATATTCCAGAGTAGGGTAGTATGTACGTTTCTTGACCCTGTATGGGGCGATGGTTGATCCCACAGCCATTGGTGTTTGACATCAGAGATTGTGCACAGGTGCTTATTGGAGAATGGGTACACCGAACAGGACTCGCCGAGAACTCCTAGATGGTATTATACCTAACGTCATATAGCAGTTCTCTGGTGACACTGGTACAGGTTAGTCTGTAGACCCGAAATCGTCATAGAATCTTGTGTGGTTCCCACTGTGCTTTGATTTCCTCCCTACCACGGCTCAAAGGAGCTGTGCAAACAGGTGGATTTTGGGTACAGTCCCGAATCACATGGAGACAATGAGCGATAGGAGGGGTTTCGTCTCTCCTGGTATTGGGAGTTGATGTTGCGCTATGCTCGATTAGCTATAACAGGAAGTCCCTGGCCAGGGCTATTGATGAGATTTACTGGTAAGTGTTATCAGTAGTTTCTCGACCCGTTATGAGCCTCACATCGGCATGACTTATCAAGTTATTAGGGTCTGACGATTCCACCCCCAGACTCGATATGCGACATATCAGACGAAGAGACCAGACTGTACGGTAGTGTTACTTATAGGCTTTGCGGGAGTTTGGACAAGCTTGATTGTTGATCTTCTGATTGCTCAATACCTGGGTAGCCGTTACGTCCAGCTAGTACCGCTGACAGCTTGTGGGTGACTGATGTGATCATGACCTACTGCTAGCGTATTGACGAGATTTTAGAGTCCCACACAGAGGTTTCCTAGCTCAAGCGAAACGAAGTAGGGCACATATGTGATATATGCGGGAGCTTGATTAAATACGTGTATATGATACCGTATTCTAATCTCGCGATATAGGTTATATGTGATATAACCAGGATTATTGAATCAAGTATTGATTCAATGATTTGTTATATGTATATTTGATATACATATAAATGATATTAGTCGGTTATATGTGATATTATTAAATCAAGTGTTGATTTAATAATTTGATATATATTAATATATTTGATATATAAATATATATCAACTAATATTATTAGTTCACTAAAGAATTTCTTCTCTTGATTTGTATATATGATGATATATACATTTATGTGATATATATATATACACACACACACACTATTGTGTCATGTTAGATGACACATTGGACATGGGTGTATGAGACTCACATCAAACTAAAGATAATTTGGGTAATTTAATTATTAAGGGAAAAACCAAAATTAGGTGAAAATTAGCATGGCTTAAGATGTTTGTGGAAGCATGTAGAAGCCTTGATTTATTCCACTAATTTTGTTTTACTCTAGATATTCATTAATCCAACCATTATTTTTAGCCATGATTAAGTCTCTACATATATCTTTTGAGATATTTTTTCACCATGGTTGTTCACAAGTTCATCTTCTTCATCTAATATTTCTTCTCTAGCTTTTGATGAGGTGAAGAAAGAAAAAGAGAAACAAAATTCTAAAGTGAGCAAAATTCCTACTTCATCAATCTATATCAAACTAGCCCTTTAGTATAGGTTGTTTTCTTCACTAATTCCTTAGTTAGTGAAGAGGTAGCTTGAGTTAGAGATTCCTCATGGTGGATCATCTTCGGTCTCGAAGATCCTTAAGCAAGCTCGTTTCCTTCGCCAAGTGGAGCCTATGAAGAGTTCTAGGGACCACTACTTGGAGCTAAGTGACTACTACTTGGAGCTTTAGAAGTGAAGGACTGGTCTACAAAGGTTGTATTCTCTATTCACTTAGTGTAAAGTTTGTTTACATGCATAGAAACCATAATTCTCTAGTTCGATTTTAGGATGGCATGCATTAGCACACTAAATTTTTTAAAATTGTATACTTGATACTTCTAAAAACCTAGTAGTGGTACTAAGGCATACTTTCATATACCCTACGTTTCGGCTGTAGGATCTATAATGTATGCGATACTATGTACCAGACCAGATGTAGCTTACGCGCTTAGCATAGTGAGCCGGTATCAGTCGAACCCATGTGAGAATTATTGGACAGCTGTGAAGAACGGTCTCAAGTACCTGAGAAGGACTAAGGAGATGTTCTAGGTATACGGTAATGAAGACCTTCAGGAAGAGTCCTATACCGACTCAAGCTTCCAAAATGACAAGGATGACAGCAAGTCTGTCTCGGTTTTGTGTTTACCCTCAACGGAGGGGCGATCTGTTGGAAGAGCTCTAAACAGGACACCGTCGCAGACTCGACGATGGAGGCTGAATACATTGCTGCGAACGATGCCGCAAAAGAGGCGGTCTGGATGAAAAAGTTCATTACTGAACCTGGGATGGTTCCATCCATTATTAATCCAATACCTTTGTATTGTGATAACAATGAGGCTATAGCTTTAACGAAGGAACCACAGTCCAATCAGAAATCCAGACATATCTTGAGGCAGTATCACCTGATCAGGAAGATCGTAGATCGTCTGGAGATCGAGGTCTGGAGAGTAGATACAAAAGACAACACGGCGGATCCATTTACAAAGACCCTCCCTCAAGCGCAGTTCGAACGAATTTTTAAGATGTTGGGTATGCGGTACGCCAACAACTGGCCCTAGAGCAGACATTGGGTATTCGATACACCAATTACATGCCTTAGTGCAAGTGGAAGATTGTTGGATATGTATGCCCTAGAGTCCTGTATTGTATAGGATACTAGGGATATGTATATACAGGAAAATCTTGCTCAGTTGTATATAGTATATTATTTGAGATGTCTCTGTCTTAATACGTATATTTTTTTCTCTTGTTGTTTTATATTGCTTACACATATTGATAAAGACTCGATATAGTGGTATACTATTATGGTTTGACTTTATCTTAATACGTGCATATGTTATACTCGATATCGCATATGGAAGATACATGTTAATAAAGCCGGTAGGATTTTGCTTGACTACCAGTATTATGATGGTGATCATACTTGTGAGAGCTGGGTAGTCCATAAGCACATCCTTAAAGGCCCCAAATCATAGGAATATCGAGACCAGGCATCGATATTCCAAAGTAGACTTGTGTATACGTTTCTAGACCCCGACAAGAGGCAGTGGCTGGTCCCACAACCATTGGTATGATCACCTAAGATTATATGCAGGTGCTCACTGGGGGTGAGTACACTGGACGGACTCGCCGAGAACCTCTAAATGGTATTATACCTATCATTAGATAACAGTTCTCAGGTGATATGAATACAGGTTAGTCTTTGGACCCGAGATTATCATTTGTCTCGTATGAGTTCCCACTGTACTTTGATTACTACCCTACCACGGCTCAACTAAGTCGTACAAACAGGTTTTGGTTGGGTACAGTCCCGAGCCATATGGAAGCAGTGAGTGATTTTCAAGGATTCGTCTCTCCCGGTGTTGGGAGTCGATATTGCATTGTGTCGAGTTGGCTAGAACCATAAGACCTTGGTCAAGACAGTTGAGATTTACTAATGGTTAGATCGGTAGTTTCTCGGATTGGTCCTGAGCCAAATCGACACGAGTTATCAAATCAGTAGGGGTCTGATGTTTACCATCCCCTAGACCCAGTATGCGTTACTATTAGATGAAGAGAACGGACTGTACGGAGATTGTCACGGATAGGCTCAGTAGGGGTTCGGATGAGCTTGCTCATCGGCCTTCTTTTCAACAGGTATCTGGATAGTCGTTACGTACAGCTAGTGCCGCTGACGTGCTTGTGGTTAAATCCACTGCCAGCGTACTGTGGAGTCTTTAGAGTTCCACATAGAGGGTTTATCTGATTCAGACGAAATGATGTAGTGGCCGTATGTTTATACGTGCAGGGTTCTGACCGAATGATGATACTAGCCGGCTTAGGATTAAACCGGGTTACTAAATCAGGTATTGATTTAATAATTTACATATACATATTTCGATATGTATATTCTAGTGTTATCCAGGTTTTCGATCGGACGGTTGATGATACTAGTGGGCTTAGAATTAAGCCGGTTTGTTAAATCAGATATTGATTTAATCCTAATATTATATTAATAGTAGTATTCTATCTCTTGGGTATTCGTATTTTGGTACGAATATGGGTATGTATATACGGTAGAAAGTATTTTGTATTTATACAAAATACTTTCTAGAAGATGACATCTCATCATGCATTTTTCTATTTTGTTGAAAATAGAAAATGAGGTGGAAAAGGGTGAGATGACATGAAGCATGGATGAAGTATGGTTTTGGTATTTATTGCAAATACTATTGATGTATGGTTGGATTTTTTGATGAAAAGAAAATTATATACTTCATATCACCAAAGGAAAAAGCCTTAGCCATATTCTTCATGAGATCATTCTTCACTTGCCTCTCCCTCTTCTTCTTGAGTTGTTTCTCTTGTTCAATCCCTTATCATTCTCATGTGTTGACAGCCAAAGGAATTTGAGATAGAAAACCACCACTAAATATCACTGCATCTCCTTAGTAACCTAGATTAGCAAACTAGATTACTAAGTTGCTTCATCAGTGAAACTTAGCTTGGATCAAGAACCCTCAAGTGGATCATTTAGGACCGAGAAGGCCGGCCATCAAGATTGATCTAGGAGACCTCAAGAAGCTAAAGAAGAGAAGACCCGAAGGACACGTAACCTCTTATCACAGTAGTTAGACTCCTCTGGTTTACTAGTTTCGATATTTGGTTAGATTCTAGAATGTGTTTTCTAGCGCCAGTTTTTTAAAAGTCAGTTTTTCGTTCCGCAACGGCCACGGTCAGCGGTCAGGATGCTAGGAATCCCAACAAAGATGATGAATCGATTTAGCAGATGGAAATTCAAGTTTCTCTGAGTGGCGGGACATTTTGAGCTTCTCCGATCGACTTTTCTCGCTTACCAAATGTATTGGTCACAAGATTTCAACCTTCCGAAAGAGTTTTAAGAAAAGCAGACTATATTTGTCAGGGTATTTTTTGGGGCAACTCACTACAATTAAATAAAATGTTATTTGCAAACCGAAAAAGCAAGGTGATTTGGGCATCTTTAGCCCACATGATTGAAATCTTACATCACGTCTAAAACTTTGTTGGAAATTTTTCATAAAGAGTGTTTTTGAGTTTTATAGACTCATTCGGTATTTGTTGCACCCTCTAAGAGAAATAATTTTTGGACTTTTTGGACCACTTCATCATCGTGGAGATCTATATTATGAGAAATATTCTTCATATAAGAAATCTATTTAAAAAGGAAGTCAAATATCGGATTAATGATGAGGCTTCAACTTATCTTTTTCTTGATCTTTGAATCGAGGGAAAATCTATTTTTTGATATTTTTGAAGATCAATTAGCATATGATATCGATATCCCACTTGACGCCAAACTTTCGGTTTTTATTCATGATGGAGAATGATTAATACCTCAATTTAACTTCACCGGGTATATTGAAGGCATTGGAGTTGATTAGATCGATCATTATTGATAGATCTATCGCCGGCGACACTTTATTTTGGAAGCCTTCTCATATGGGAAAATTCACAACAAAATCGGCGAAATGATCAGTCCTAACACAAGCTTCCTTCTTTATATTCATGGGCTAATTTTGTTTGGTACCACAAATCCATTCAAAAGAATTCTTTTTGTTTTTGCCCAACACCACTTGAAAATTTGGAAACCATCAATGTAATAAGCAAGAGGTATTGGTCAAGGAGGACAATGCATTCTTTGTAAAGCCCAATCCGCGTGCCATAAATATCTATTCTTTGAATGTCAATTCTCTAGTTGGGTGATACGAGCATCTTTTGTACTTTGCGGCATTTGCAATATACCTTCTAATTTTCATGACATTATAAATTTCATTCAACTGAAGTTCTCGAGTAAAAAACCAATCGAAACACTCCTCCTTATGGTTTGTTTGGCATGTCTAAAAAGAATAGAACTATAGAATTTTGGGTGCCAATATAGGCCTTAAAGAGATTGTTCTTCATCATGTGATCCCTAATATAGCTAAAGCTTTTGATGCTAAGAATTTTGGTAGCGAGCCTATTGGTCGAAATTGTAGTGTACTTTTTTAAAAGTTCGATCTTGAGCTATTGATTCGTGATAGCTTTGATATTGGTTTTTTATACTCAATTTTCTTCTTGTAACCATATTTAATTTAAACATATAAAAATTTGGGCATTTTGCTCTCGCCTTTGGGGAAAAAACTTTTTTTTTTAAATTGTAAGTATCCGGAATGCAAAAAATGAAGATATTAATGTATACATACCGATTGCATTAAACCTGCAAAATGCTAATAGATAATGTCTGCTTATTTAATTTTAATGGCAAATATTTTTATTATTTTAACTCAAAAATGAAGTGTCTCAAATTAAAATTCCAACTTCATTTTTAAGGAATAAACTCATAATTTCAAGCGAGGAGTAATTTTTTCCTTTTAATTTCTAAATTATAAAATTAGTTTTAAATCTTTAGCTAATGTACTAAACTCTACTATTTCAACTTTAGATGAATTTTAAGAAAATGCTTCTTGAATCCTTTCCTATGTCATTCCATTTATAACAGTATTGCATATATGCAAAAAGCTAATGATAGAGGAATGAGAATACAGCCACCAGCAGCAACAAAATACTAATATTTCCTAGCTAAATCATAACCACCATGTAAGAGGAAATTATGAATAGTGACATGTTGCCATTATTCTAAACTAGAATTATTGCATGTGCATTGCATGTATATGTTAGGTGTCATAAAAAAAGTTTAAATTTTTTTGTATGGTTATAATAGAAATGTCATGAAGGTTTGCTCTGTATATTTAAAAGGATTGAGGATGTTTTGAACAATTATCATTGATTTTTTTTTAAAATTAGTTTTTTAAAATTAAAATCAGAGAAATTTTTGTCACGTGTTTTGCAAAGAATTAGATTGGAATTTCAATTTCTCTTCTAAAGTATTAAAAATAGAATAATGTACTAAAAAATGATTTTAAGAAGTTAAAAGTACAATTTTCCAATCTCAATGTGCATTTGTCTTTTACTCTGATGAGTAATTAGAGAGAGGGAGAGGACTTGAGATGACACTCATAAAACGAAGATAAAGTCGACGAAAACATTCAATATTTTTTGATTTTTCGGTGTAAAAATTGATAAAATGCCACGGTTCTAGTTAAAATAGTGAAAGATCACGAGAACATTGAAAAAAACACAAGCAAAAATAATAACGGAGGAAAGGTGCCAACGGCATCAAAAAAATACACGGTATACGATTTTTTTCGACGATCGGCACCCATCAGAAATACACCAAATTTCATATGATTTCATCACTTTTCATCATTGATTTAGCAGGTGCAAGATTAACGGTTAACCGACAATAGAACTTTTTACATTGATAATTCAAGGGTGAGAAAATGGTGGAAACACATGAAATTTGACGTATCCACATCTTACATGATAAAGATTATGATGAATGCCAATTGTCGGTTAAAATCATAGAGAACGAAGATTTTTGGCACAACCTAACGAAAAAGCATCCTAAGGCCTCCTTTTTTCATTATTCATAACCGTGGATTTTGTTTTTCGAGAATAAAGATTTAGAAAGAAAATTCAGAAATGCATATAAATTCATAACCGCGGAAAAGAGGTTTTTTAATGCAGTACGGTGATACCATATAGAAAATGCGAAAATTTTCACCCATATCAACTTCAGGTTTCCACGGAAAAACCTTATTCAAGTAGATTTCGAAGATTTATGCTTCTTTGAGGGTGGTTTATCAGCATTCGCGATGTATGACTCAGCATCAATATTTTCACAGACCTGCTTCTTGAATTCTATTGCTTTTGCCTGCAACGAAAGCATTTAAAGCATTTAGCAAATGAAGCACATAACACTTGGATTTTCAAGTCCTCTACTTGCATAAGCTTTTTTTCGCCAAACAAAAGCCCCACAAAAGACACGATATTAGGGTAAATTACTAATTGCGCAGACTTTGACCTATATATCAATGTTACTCTCTCACCCAAATAATTTCATTCTCGGTTGCATGAAAACAGTCACTTCATCAAAAGTTCTATCGATTACTACAATTACTCGTATTCTCATGAACATCATGTCATATTACAACGGTCACATTAATTGAGACTTTTTTCCTGCACAAAATTCTTAATAGACATAATTCCACGTATTTAGTGGTGCCTACTAGTTGTGTGCCTTCGCCCAAAAAACCCCAAAGTCCTTTGCTCTCTCCACCTGTAATGTTATTACAACTTCTCACTAATTGCCCAGCTTTTGACCTATAAGCCTACCCTCTATTTCCAACTCTATCCTAGTTGTACAGTTTCACCATATTCTTCACAGTATTATCATAAATATAATTTTCCCTGGAGCAATATTTAGAAAGTGAGCAATCATAGAATGGAAGGCGCCAATTGAAGCCTTGATCAATTTTCTTTCTTGTTTCCCTCGTAAATTCAATAAGGCAATTACATATACTAAATTAGGTGCAAGCACCTTTCTCAAAATTGACAACAGTATGAAAAACAGTAAAGCTTAACAAAACGGCTTAAAGTAACGTTGCATTACCCCAAGTTCAAAAACTAATGACCATGTAGATACTGTGTTAAAATGATTGCACTTTCTGTCTAAATGAAGAATTATACTCCCTCCGTTCCCTTTTAAGTGTCCAATTTTGGTTTTATTTTTGTTCCATTATAAGTGTCTATTTACAATATCAATGTTACTTTTATAGTTATCAATACAAATTTAAATTTTGATCCCTATAGTAACCCTCATCAATATTGATACCTAGGGAAAAAAGATGAGATGGACATAAATGGACACTTAATGAGGTTAATATAGAAATTTAGCATCAACCATATTATAAGTTTATATGAGATGGTAGTTTTTCAAAAGTTTTCTTAAAGGGAGTGCAAACCGAAAATTGGACACTTAAACGGGAACGGAGGGGGTATCAAATATACATGCAATAAGTGATTTATAAAGAAGGTAAGTAAACAAGGCGGCCTAGTTACCTTCAAAGATGCCGCAATTGTAGACACTTCATTCTTGACATTACTGGATTTAGTAGTATCAGATACATGAGTTGATGGTTCCTGTAAGAAGAAAAGCATGCCAGTTTAAGATACAGAATAAATCACCAAATCAAGTTTTTCCCTAAATTTTCTTTTTAAAACAGAAAGCATTTCAACAGGGGTTTTTCTTATATATCAGCACAACTTTAAAATTATATATTTCACCCACGAAATGCATGTTATCCAAAAATCCTCAACAGGGGTTTTTCTTATATATCACCATAACTTTAAAATTATATATTTCACCCACGAAATGCATGTTATCCAAAAATCCCCAAATCATTCTCATACCCTTAGAATTGCTAACTACAGTTGGGTTAACATAACCTAGGTGTCAAATAAAGTAGGGAACATTATTCTAACACTCATTGTCTCGGATGCTAAGCTTTTGCTTACCAAATTTCTAGGGGGGACATCTTTTGATTCTTTCATGGCACTGTAAATTGAACATTTTTTGCTTCCTTGTTCCGTAGTTAATGTAGTACGGCTTGAGTGTTTGTAACTTGTAAACTTTCTGTATTTGTACTCTTAAATTTTGTATTCAATGAAAATGAGACCGGCACTCAGAGCCCAGCTTTTTCTTCCCAAAAAAAAAAACAATTATAACTTCTTTCTTTTCTTTTCTCCCAACCCCTTTAACTTCTCAAACATCACAAAAACTGATGTTAATTTGGCATGTTTTGGCTCTAGAACCTTAGTTCACTTGCTCAATCTATATTGGGACAAAGCTCTTCATATTAATTATGCATAGAATAGAAGAAACTTCAAACCCATCGGAGTGTTTTCCATCAAAACATGTGACTTTTATTTATGTTTTAATAATTTAGTGTTTTTTATCCCTGACTTTTACGTGTTTTTGATACCCAAATTGAAGAAAAAGAAAATCCATTGTAGCATTTACCACTAACTTCTTAGACCTAGGGTTTTCCTGCCTTAATCTACTTCATCTTCTATGTTCTGCCTTATTGTTTGAAATTTTTCATGATTGAAAACGCCTAAATAAAGAGATCGAAAACCCTAACCCGTTGCCCTTCTTGATGTTGAAGATGAGCACTTGAGGTCAATATGGTCATTAAAACAGATATTAATGGAATAAAAGGAACATTCTGTTAGAAGTAACCATGGGTAGAATTTCAATAACTAAAAGTTAAAAGTTGAGAATGGAATATAGAATTTCAAAGTTATGGAGGTGTAATTAGAAATAGCTAAGTTTAGGGGTAAGATATAATTTTTTTTAAAACATTTCAATAATAGCAGACTGAACCTTTGGTGGAACAAATGCAGCCTCTCGTTTCCTCTTGTTTTCAGCTGTCTTCTCCGCCTGTTTCTCCTGCTTTTCTTGCCACACCTTTGCAGACTTCCTTTTGTCGCTTAAGAAATACTCACCACTTTCCAGTTGAAGGTCAATCTGAAAATTTCATATCACTTAGAATCAAAGTTCACACTAAAAGCAATAAGAAAGCAAACCTAAGAAAAATAGATGATATCATGTCATATAAACAAAACTATGAGATAAGATTCTCCAGCCTCAAGGAGGAGAAATGTGTCATGGGACCATGGAAACAAATAGAACAATCAAACTCCTAGATGACAACCATCTACGTATACAAACTAGCAATTACTGCATTTGTAAGAAGAACGCATTTAAAGATCAATTTGCATAACAGTTGCCTAGAACTTATAACTTATAAGATCCTTTTTGCGTTACGTAAGACACATGCACATTTTTAAACTGTCAAGTGTCAATGATGGAATAGCATTGAGCTCATTATGATATGATAGCATTATGTATCACAGTAGCACTTTAGGTATTCATCACTTCATCATAATTTGATGGCATTAAATATCATAGTAGCGCTCCTCATGAATTGATGGAATTACGCATCACAAAAAGAACAGTTAAAACTCCTAAATGACCACCATCTACATATAACAACTAACAATTACTGCATTTGCAATTAAAGAGAAATTTGCAGAACAGTTGCCTAGAACTTAAAATTTATAAGATCCATTTTAGGTTACATAAGACACATGCACAGTTTTAAACTGTCAGGTGTCAATGTTGGAATATGTTGCGTTCATCATGATTTGATGACATAAAGTATCACATAGTACATTAGGTGTCCAATAGGACATGTGCATTTAAATACAAAGAATCCAGGTAAGGTCAGAATGTTTTATTTAAGGTAAGTATTTAAAAAAATGGAACTGGAACAGGTAATGCAGACAAATATATGTAGCGCAATGATGAGATTTCCATGAGCCTTCATTTTATTCTCTAGTGCAAATGAAACAAGTAACACAGGCTCGCATATTGAACAAAAATTCAGGAAGCATGTTTTAAAAACAAATAAATTCAGTGAAGTTCGTTTCACCTTGCTAGGTTGCTGAGGAGGAGGGAAAGGTGTATAAGGCTTCTTCTCCTTGGACTTAACTTTCCTTTGCTTGACATTCTTCCTGAAGAAGTGCATCAAATTTACACTAATCAGTAAAATAGAACAAAGATATTCAGGATGAAGCAGAAGTTAACAGCTTATGAAATGCAATGTAATTATGAGTAAACCACGTACTTCTTAAACTTAGGAAGGAATCTATCCCAGCTCTCACTGGCAAGTGCTGGATTTTTCGCAAGCTCTCGCTTCATCAGAAGGGTCTGTGTTGGGCCCAGTATTAGATTTATTCATAGTTGCCATCACATATATATGTACAGAGAAAACTTTATGAATTTTTTAGTTTCTACTATAAGCTAACAGCTCACCTTGATGTGGTACACAGGATGCTGCACATTCAGGATACAATCTTCTACAATCCTCCTAACTTGCTTCAGACCCTTAAATGAACCCACGGTAGCAACAGTGTTGCCCTAGTCATTTATAAAGGGAAGATGGATAAAGTCATCACCAAAATAAAGGAAGGCTAATACATACTTTTAACAAAGAACAACAATATAAATGGAGCAGTACCTGAACTAAAACATAACACTCCGTCAATATCTCAATTGCCTGCAGATTCATGGTTGTTTCGTAAGCTAGACTGAAAGGTCAAACGCTAGGAAATGAATATGCAAAGTAAATAAGTGATCAATTTAACTTCTTCGTTATGTAATTCATACCTTGAGAGTAGATGAATTGGGGCCCAATAAATGTTGTCTTCGCTTAACAAATCGGTCCTGCAGAAAATAACTAGTTAGCATGTAAGCAATTCAAATGATGGCTGTAACCACATACAACAGGTAGTCTGACATCTTGCATACTGAGTAGTGATCATGATGAATGGGAAAAAACCTTAGTTAACAGAAATGTCTCCATTGAAATTTTAGTTGCTTAAGAGAGACCATGACTGAATTTTCAACGCAAACCCAAGCAGCATATTTGTAATTGTTGAAGCCTGCTGATCTTTAACACAAATTTCTGACAGAGAAACTTGTTATACATATTAAATGACTTAAATAGATGTTTCACCAGCTGACTTTGGCATGTAGCAAGATTTTAAATGGTACGAGAATGCTCCACTTTACGAAGTATTGAACTACTTTTTTGAACAGCAGGTGTATGCAACATTATAACACGGGTTTTATCAAAAAACATTATAACACGGTAACACAAGGGATCTTTGCAGCACTAAGATTCTATGATAGCTTATTTTATAAGCTGATAACCTGTTAATTTTTTTTATTTACTACCAGCTGAGTTCCAATGTGATGTCCACACAAGCAAAACCCTAGTTTTCATCGACTGCAAAATAAAAAATATATGTGTTCTCTCTTCACATATTATGCACCCATTCTTTGAAAGTTTACGCCCAATTTACAATTTCAGAAAGAAAAACTATAAGAAATATTGCACCCAAAGAGGACATAAAGTTAAAGAGAAGGAAATGTAATACCTTATTACGTATAAGGCTACCAATCTCTATAATGTCGCACTGCATCTCATCATTCAGTATTTTGATTGCCTACAACATCAACAAATTCAAACAGCAACAACTATTAAGTTGGGTGTTTAGAGTAATATAAACAGATTGAATGTTAACGTTGTCAAAATATAAGTTCTAAATGAAAATAAGCCAAGTAAAAATGTGACTTTATTAGAGAAACCATTTATATACAACCAGGGCTTGAAAACTCAGCCAGTCCCATCCAATTCTGTTGGATCAGTCGGATTTCAAGGTGTACGATACAGGACTCCCCTTTTAATGCGGGACCGACGAGTCTTGATTGGGATCAACCAAACCTTGGTCAGGATCGGCCAATTCATGGCCGAGCCGGACCTGAGTCTAGCAATAAAAGATGATATTGAGTTTGAATTCATGGCTGTAACAATGAAAATGATTTAATAATTAAGAAAATTGGTGGTTTTTCTATAATTTTCTTATAAGCATTCAACGAATTAGAATTTAATTTTTTGATGTTGTTGTAGGTCAAAAGACTCAAAACTACACACAAACACACTAGATTTTTGCACATGCCATGCACGTGGGTAATTGATAAATTCTATACTACTCAAAAACAAAATTGATAATTCCACGTGCACGATTAAAAATTTAAAACAATCTATATCTTTGGAGAAAATAACTTATTCAAATATGGATGTATAGTTCTTAAGATACTTACATATTTGGTTGTACATGATTTATTAGTTTTGAAAATATTAGCTTTCTATTTTTTAAAAAATAGTTATATAACTTATAAAGATTCATTAAATTTGGACTTGTTATTTGAAAGGGCTTTTTACTAAAAATCCCTCTCATACTTCGCTAATTAGTAAAAAAAAAACTCCATACTTCCTATTTACTTTAAGAACCCCTCACACATTTAAGTTGCACTAAAAAAATATCACTAGTTTTCCATCCAAAATTAACGTATGGAGCTGAAAATTGGGCTCAAGCCGCTCTCTTACCTTCTAACTATTTAGGAAAGTCCTTATCCTACAAAAATAACTAACATCCTTTCTTAATTGAAGATTGGGATTTAGGACAACTAAAGAATCACTTTTTTTCGGATCAAATAAGATTTAGGCCCACTAAAATCTTGTGCAATTGAAGGTATAATGGCACTCCACAAGTTTGTTGCCGGAGAAGGTTGAGAAAGACGAGCTGGTTTTCATGATCAATTTAAGAGATCTTTGATCAAAACTCTAACCCTCAAGCCAATTTGAGAAGAAAATTGGGAATTTTGGAAGAAGAGGGACTGGTTTTTTTTTAAAACCTAGCTCGTTACTCACCGTTAGCCCCTTAGCAGAGCAATGGAAGATACCAAAAAGACTCTTTTTTGGACTATTAGGCTTTTTTAGTGCAACTTAAATATATGGAGTCTTTTAAGTAAATACATGGAGGGATTTTTTTGGTAATTAGCGAAGTATAAAGGGGCTTTTTAGCCATACTGAAATATATTATTTGAATTTGCTATGGTTAGGAAATTGAATTTTAAAAAAAGTTAATTTATTTTCTAAAGTACTAAATAAAACTGTAGTAAATTTAAATATAAATATTAATGGCTCTAAAATACGAAAATTGTAGTAAGCTCCACATAATGTCTGTCAACCCAATATTTTTATATAGATGATCAAAGTATCTACTAAAAATCTTTTAAAGAATTTTATTAGTATTGAATTTTTTTAATTCTTAGCATTAATATTTCATACATAATATATTTTTATATTTTCAAAAATATTTTAAAAATTAAAATAAATCGCCATAATGATTTTATTAATCAATCTTTTTATGATAATTATATATTAATTAGTTTCAACAAATTTAAATTAAGAATACAATTGAGGTATACATATAGCTTGTCATCTTACATCATCATAATGATTTTATTTAACAATCTTTTTATGATAAATTATAGATTATATATATATATATATATGAAGATGATGAATATAAATATATGGATAGATTATGAATATAGATACAAATTTAAAAAAATATACTTCATGCATTTTAGTTGGGATATGACGAAAGAAAACTAAACCACAATTTGGTTTTAAGAATGTCATATATATATATACATATATATATATATATATATATATATATATATATATAAGATTGTTGTATTATACATATTATACAAAGTTTAGAGTTGATATTTTGACCGAAATAGTAGAATATATTTTTTTCATACTAGATGAAACCTGTTTTTCTATTTCCTGGAACAATGAAAGTAAAAAAGAGTTGCACGAACATATATATTGTAATAAGTATGTCGCAAATTAAATGTATGTGAGCAACACAAAACAAGAAGATTGTAAGATATAATGGATTGCACATGCATAAAAACAATATAACTCCCATAAAGTAAAGAAGAATAAAAAGAAGAAAATAATAAAAAAAAAGATGATGAAAATCTGTTGGTATGTAAATGCTTATACCTAGCTTTGCAATCCTTTCTAACCCATCACAACAGAGAAAATTTTAAATATCTCTAACGAATTACTATAGAATTTTAATGTAGTAAATTAAACATGACTGTTTTTTATTATCATCTAACAAATAATTAATGAATCTATATGGGATATTGACCGCTTAGACCTTAAACTTACCTATTCTATCTTAGTCTTCATTAGGTTGTACTTTTCCCAATAAACGGGAGAAAAGTACAATTCTTTTTTAGGAGTGTTAAAGATAATTAACTTATTTATTTCGATCAAATTTTTTAAAATAAATTATATTGGCAGTTTGATGTGATTAATTGTGATAATAGTCTCAACCAAATGAGAATCTTTAGCATATATATGTTATCTTAAAAATGGTTATAATTTGAGGGCTTCAAGAAATTAATTTTAAACATCCAAATAAATTAAAAATTAGTTTCAACAAATTTAAAACAAGAATACAATCGGGATATATAGTTAATTACCTTACATCGTCATAATGATTTTATTAAACAATCTTATTCTGATAAATTATATATATATATATATATATGAATTTTAATTGGAATGGAGATTTAGTAAGGGTATGAGAGAAGAAAAACTAAACCTTAATTTTCTTCTAAGAGGAGATATGTTACATAAAGTTGTCAATCATTCTGCGCATAAAGCAACGGATGACCGTAAAGCCATCATATAGAATTTCACCTTCAGTTTCCTTCTACATCAATCCAGATCCACTTTTCCTATATGAATAGAAAACCTACTGTATACTTTTAGAAAGTGAAAGAAAATGAACTCCATGCAATATGCTTGGTCAGTTTTATTGGTCGGCAAGAATTTATTTGTTCAAGATAACAAATCTCATTTGGTATTGAGTAATAGTGTCCAAAGCACAAGCGCGATGAATACCTGCTCCACAGGGACGCTCCTGGATAGAAGTTTTATGAGATCCCTCGCTTTGACGATGATATATGGGTCTCTAGTCTTCCTAGTGGTTGAAACGGCCATTGATCCTTCAACCTAGGGAATCAAAGAAAACTTTAGTTAACACGGTTAACCCTATAAACATCTTACTTCATTCACAAAAAAATTTTAAGAATTATTTTTGAAGCTTACCAAATTGAGCTCACAGTTAATAGAATAGTCTTTCAATGCACGCTTAACAATCGGCCAACGTTCTTGCAAATATTTTTCTGTATTAGAAATGAAGTTGTAAAATTTTGATAGAGAATTAATGATTTTAGATAGTGCAGCATGTTAAATATTCCCATCCGTATGTCCTGAAGCACATCGATAAACTGCAAAAACAACAGTGCGAAAGGTTTTTCAGTTACCCCACACCAAATTCCACCTTAGTTATGAGAAAAGCACATCATAATCTCAGTATTGTTATATCTACCTTAGAATCTCGTCTTACTCCAATTAACCCTATAAACATCTTTGCTTTGAATAATAATGGTATCGTTGTAAGTTCTAACCCAGGTTATTGCTAACTGCCACCAAACATGTAATAGAAAGTGATAAATAAGAATTATATTGCTGAGAATTACCGAGACTTGAATTTAATTTCCTGTTGTTGAGCACTTCTTTGCTAATTATGTATAATATGCGATATAAGAATTATAGTAAAGTAGAAGTGATTGGGCATGTCTGGGTATGGAGTTAAGTTAGCATAATTGGAGCTTCATGAAGTTATCTAAGCTCAACACCAAAATCCTAACTATGCCTAGTTTGGCTTTCATTTTGGAGTTTAGAAAACTCATGCTATCTAAACTCCAAAATTGAGATATCTAGAGTTTAGAAAACTCCAATCCAACCCTAAGTTATCTACACTCCCAAAAGTCTGAACCCATTTTGGAGTTTAGATAACTTCAAAGCCAAACAACCCATCAAAGTTAAGTTTTAAACTCAAGGTCAGGCCTTGCAAGCTTGTGTAGTTTCTACCTCCACTTAAAGATAAACTCCAGTTTCACCAAATCCATAAGCAATTGTGAATAATGATTGACTTCCATGTGGATTGGTGATTTCGTAAATCAGAAAGCAATCAGCATAGAGTGAGTCTAGATTACTCAAGATATTAAGTATGAATACAGTAATTAGGAATTTTAACGAGACTTTTAAACACTATTAAGAGAACATGCTTGAATGTCAATATGAGGTTAACCAAAAGAAGGAATTTGCGGTTTCTATATAACAAATGAACATTTTGAGGTGCGTTATCAAAGAAACCCAACTATAGAAATTATATGATGTTATGCAAGTTACCAAGTTTGCATCCCCTTCCTTTTCACATCAATCAGAGAAACTAAATTCCTAAGATCAATGCATCATTGAATGGGCATGAATAACCCTAAATCCTAGGTTTAAATTACAAAGTTTGCACTTTCCCACATCAATCAGTGAATCTACGATCCTAGAACCACAATAATGACTCTAAAACCCTAATTTCTAAAGAGAGGAGAAAGGGGGGCGTTGCTTGCCTCTGTACTGAGGAAAGAGAGTGGAGAAGGAGCTGACTTCGAGCATGCCGCCCTCGTTCCACGAAGGATCAAACTTGTCGATCTTCCAGCGGTCGATGTTGGGGTCCTCGTCCCATGGCTTCGGCTTGTCGTGCTTCCCCTTGTGCTTCTTCTTTGTCTCCATCATCATCATCTCAGAGTTTCTCTCTCCTCCTTCGAGTTCATCTTCGGCCTCCATTGTTGCGATTCAAAGATCAAGGAGGAGAAAGCTAGGGCTTTTAATGGAGACGAAAGAGGATTCGATGGGAGAAGGGTTTTGGGAGATTTATTGGGTGGACCATGATGGACGGGAAAATATATTGGACCCGGCCCATTTAAAACCTGATGTCATGCTTGGTAGTGGGAAAACCCTTGATTGAGTCCATGGTGTGCTTGAACGAAGGTAATCTACATGATAATTTTAAATTACCATTAAATTTTACCATGCTTGTTTAGGTGTAAACGGTATTCCTGAAAATATAGGATTACCATGGTAATAAAATGATCTCATTTCATGGTAATCATATTTCTCCCAAAACATGTGTCATCCTATATTATTACGAAATATTCCCGCCTAACATGAAAAGAGCCATGACCATCCGCCACCGGCCTCCATTGCTATCCACTTGCTGGCCGGCCCGGCCGTCCAACGCCGGTCGTCCGTCGGCTGGCTGATCGACCGTTCGCCGCCCGCTGGTCGCCAGTCATCACCGATTGTTCACCGGCCGGCCCGCCACCGATCGGACGTTCGCCGTAGGTCGGCCATAGTTTTTCACCGGTCGTCCATGTAAGTAGACGTCCGTGCTCGCGCCTCTAACTGGCGACCAAGACAGAATACAAAACAAAAATTTCTAATACAAGAGCACAAACTTATACGATTTAGAATCGAATCCAAACACTAGATTAGTAACAAGGGAGAGTTTAACTACTCGGATAGACGATAGCTACCTTTGCAATCGTGTACTTCATCTTCTTTCCATTTCTTTTGCTCCTAGGTCCACCCGAAATGAGCTTGGGGTCGGTCTCCTCGTCGAAGATGATTCACCCGAGAGAACCCTAACCTAGGTTTTAGCTTCACACTAAAACAACAAATGAAGCAACCAGTGATCAAGACTTACTAGAAATTGGTCACTAAAGATGTAGTAAAGTTAATCTCTATATTTTTCCCTCTTTATCTTTTCTTTCTTTAACTAATGAAAACTCAAGAAAAGAGGAAGAAGAAGATAACGGTGATCAAAATATCAAGCATGGCTAAAAAGATAATTTTCATTTATCGTTTTTCTTTCTTCTTTTAATGTGAGAGTGGGTGAACTTGTGACTCACCATGGTGAGTCACAAGCCCACACTCTTCTCACATAAAAAACAAGAGATGTGAAGAAAAGAGAGAGAGCCACCTCTTGTGTACACACACATACATATATATGTTACAAATACATACACCCGTATTCGTATAATATACGAATACCGTGTTCGTATTAAGACACGAATACCGTATTCGTATTAAAACACAAATACCCGTATTCGTATTAAGACCCGTATTCGTATAAATATCGTATTCTATCAAAGTACAAATACCGAAGAGAGAAATACCAAAAAGAGATATATAATACCAGCTTACATTTTATCCAAATATGATAATTTGGTTATCTTTCAAGCCGGCTAGTATTAACAAAATGTCCGATAAAAAGTACGTGTACTAAACACGTATTTAATCGAACCTAACTACGTATCCAAATACATACACTGTATCGTTTCGCCTAAGCTGGGAAACTCTTTGTATGGGACTCTAAAGAATCGACACTATGCTGGCAGTGAGTTTAACCACAAGTACGTTATCGGCACTAGCTGTACGTAATGGCTGCCCAGGTATTGAACGAAAGAAAGATCGATAAGCAAACTCATTCGTATCCCTACCGATCCTGAAAGTGACAATCTCTGTACAGTCCGGTCTCTTCGTTTGAGAGTATCGTATACTGGGTGTAGGATGTGGAAAACGTCAGACCCCTAATAACCCAATAAGTCGTGTCGATGTGGCTCAAAACCATCTCGAGAAACTACTGATCTCACAATCAGTAAATCTCAACTACCTTGTCCAAGGTCTTATGGTGATGACCAATCGAACACTATGTGACATCAACTCGCTATACCGAGAGAGACGAATCCCTTCTATCGCTCATTGCCCCCAAGTGCTTTGGGGCTGTACCCAACTAAAACCTGTTTGCACGACTCTTTAAAGCCGTAGCAGGATAGTAATCTAAGTACAGTGGGAACACACTCAAGACGAATGATGTTGTCGGGTCTAAAGACTAACATGTACCATGTCACAAGAGAACTACTATCTGACGATAGGTATATAACCATCTAAAAGTTCTCGGCGAGTCCGTCCAGTGTAACTTATAACCTAATGAGCACTTGTATACTATCTTTGGTGCCGAACACCAATAGCTATGGGACAGGCCACCTTCCAGGAATAAGAAACGTATACACTACTCTACTCCGGAGTATCAATACCCTATTTTGAAACTCCAACGACTAGGGACAATTTAAGGATGTGCTTATAGACTACCTAGACCCCACGAGTATGATCGTCATCATAACTCTAGTAGTCAAGCAAAGATTCTATGTGTTTTATCAACATGTAATCGAGATACAAAATATAAAGAACATATTGTTAGTGTATATGCTCTAGAGGCCATTACTGTATCATACTAGTTTGTATATTACTTAATGGAAGCTTGGGATATTCACAGTTGTATAGACAATCTTGCTCGAAATGGTAGTATACTACTTGGTTTGTTTCTACTTTAATGTGTGCATGTGTTTCTTTTAGCATATCGCCTATACACATTAGTGGAGCCCTTAGGATCTTTGCTTGATTACCAGTGTTGTGATGGCAGTCACACTAGTGGGGGCTGGGTAATCTACAAGCACATCCTTATACAGTTCCCTAGTCGTAGGATTATCAAGACGGGGTATCGATACTCCAGAGTAGACTAGCGTATGTGCTTCACATCCCAGCAGGGGAGATGGTCTGTCCCACAGCCGTTAGTACGTCATACTTGAGATAGTATGCGGGTGCTCGTTGGGTTACGAGTACACTGGACAGGACTCATCGGGAACTGTTGGTTGGTACTATACCTATCGTCAGTTATCAGTTCCCAGGTGACATGAGTACAGCTTAGTCCGCTGACTTGACACTGTCACTTCGCCTCGAGTGTGTTCCCACTGTTCTTAGATTGCTACCCTAGCACGGCTTAAATGAGTCGTGCAAACATGTAGCAGTTGGGTGCAGTCCCGAAGCACTTGGAGGCAGTGATGGTTAGAAAGGATTCGTCTCTCCCGGTATTGGGGGTTGATATCGCGTTGTGTCTAGGAAAGCCATTACACATAGTCGTCCCTGGCCAGGGCAAGCGAGATATACTGGTAGGTTATCCAGTTTTATCTCAGGATGTTCTGGGCTACACTCCGACACGACTTGTACCGCTAGTAGGGGACTGACGTTTACCACCCCCTAGGCCCGACATACGATATTCTCAGACGAACAGACCGGACTATACGGAGATTGTCACATTCAGGCTCAGTAGGAGTTCGGATGGGTTCACCTCATCAGTCTTCTTATCGGCATCTATCTGGGGACCGTTACGTACAGCTAGTACCGCTTGCAGCCTGTGGTTAAACCCACTGCCAGTATAGTGTCGAGTCTTTAGAGTCCCACACAGAGAGTTATCCGCCTTTGGGCAAAATAGAGTAGAGGTCGCATGGTTTTGCGACAGGGTTCGTTCACATCCGCGCACTTATGCACGTTTGGTGTCCGGGCAGTTATTACTAGCGGGCTTTTGTTTAAGCCAGATCCTAGTATATGTTTTGGGATTGGTTCTATCTCATTGTATTCGTGTTCCTCGGAACATGGATGCGGGTGTGTATGCACAGTTGACAAAGGATTCTCATTAGGGTTGTTGACCGTTGACTTTTTTCTAAACCCTAATGAGAATAAGAAATATAATTAATAATATTAATTAAGTATTATTGTGCCAAGGTTGAGTTGAACATTTGACTTTTGTTGACCGGTTGACTATTTTGGACTTGTTGACCATCATCATTTCATTTCAATGATACTTCTTGTTCTTTGCAAAATGCATTAAATGCATGAAATGATAATGGTCATTGAAACTAACCATCACAGTTCTTAATTATTATTATTATCATCATTATTCTTTCTTTTGTGAGCATGGTTGTAAAAAGTCAAGCTTATTCTCACTTGATCACTCTCTCTCATCCAAAGCTCACCCTCTTCCTCTCTCTCAAAGCTCTCATGTCTCATGTGTTGAGAAGCATGAGCTATTGAGACAAAACCCTAAAAACTCTTCTCTACTCACTCTAGAATTCTAGGTCTAGCAAGCCAAGCACTTTAGTTGCCTCTCGGTTGAGGTAGGAGCTCAAGGTAGAGGCTTTCGGGTGGATCCTTCTTCGACAACAAGGAGACTACGAGGTGGAGCCGATCCAACCACTCCAAGGAGCAAGAAGAGAAGGAGTTCAAGACCTATGTATAACTCTCTAACATAGTAGTTAAACCTGTAGTTAGTTTGCTAGGTTTTTGTTTAGCAAAGATCCTCTTTTCTAGTCCATGTTACCTTGCCATAAAAAATCGTTTTTTACCGTTTCCGCATCCCCGTAAGAACCGGAAAGGATAACGTGGACTTACAGCGGTATCAGAGCCTAGCTAAACAACAACTAGTATGTTAGCAAAGTATTTAGAATTTCGATCGGAGAAAAAATCGCAAAACACGTCCGAAAACTCATGTTTCTGCCGATTTTTAAAACTGTTCAAAAAATAAGTCCACATACACTAAAAATTGGCTCAGGGTTTTTTAAGAACAGTCAGCAAAAACGATCCACTGACTCTGTCAACGCGCCGCGGAACCGCGGCGAGAACATGCTTCTTGCTGCGGATCCGCGGCCGAGTTAACTCGGCCGTGACTCGTCTTTGCTGCAGTTTTCTCAGTGTTCTGTTTTGGGATTTTTAGGATAATTTGTTTCTGCCCAGAATTTCCAGAGAACAAAGTTGTGTTTGGGGTAGTTGCAAATCCGTATTTTGATCGAAGTTCTGTAGACTTTAGCTAATGGGTTATATCTGTGATGTGATATATGCACTGAACGTCAACTAATCGCTATACGTCGATTAGTGGGGGTTGCGCATATCTGTGATCTGTAATGTTGATGGTTTGTGTATATGAACTCGTTGGATTGTCGCGGATGAATAGCCGGGGGATTGTGAGATGAGAGTTTTCTTTATCTTTCATTTGATGTAATATGTAAATTAATGTAATATTATTTTTATGGCCGCACATCCGGGATGAGGTTGTAGCCGCTATTGTATATTATTTCTTTTACTGTTTTTGCTCCTAGGATAGACCCAAGGTGGGGTGCACAAACTACCGGGTACCTCGAAGTGCCGAGTGGCCTACTCACGTTGTTGAGGGAGGTTGCTTCACTCCGGGTATTTGGCGGGTAGTTTGCCGCACCCGTAGGGGTCTTGGGTGGGGTTTTGGCTATTCATCGCGACCGTGTAATCCGTCTTTCGTTGCAGGCTCGAACGAAATGCGGATTCCTAGTATATCCAATGTGTTCATCTGTGATCTGGAATGACTATCATTGCATCTGACGAATGTATATATCTATATATGATATCTAGTAGGCGTTGCTTATGTTTTGCATCCGTGCTAGTCCAGCCCCCGCTCTGTCGTTAGTTAAGTAACCTAACGGGTGATGACGGGGCCCCGTGGCGAATGCGGATGGCATAAGCGTACGTCATATTTTCGTTGTTTTCTGCAATGGTAGGATTAAATGATGGGACACATTAAATTAATGCAAGAAAATAAACCAAAGTAAAGTCGTTGGAACAATTTCAAAACCACTCGGTTTCTTTTCAAAAACCAACTTTTAAAACGCGGAGCTTGAACTACTCCTTTTAAAAGCTATCACATTCCTTCGATTATATCAAGTTCACTACGTTCACGGTTTCGCCAAAACCATTCGTAGCCCTCCGTCATTTCATATGGATAGCCAATAGTATTCAAGTTGTGTTTGTTGGCCAAAGTCAAGGCATAGTGATTGGTAGCTATTGGATATTCATATGTAGCATAGATAGATGCGTTGGTTTGGGACAGTCGTACTGCCTTGTTGGCCAAAGTCAAGGGTAGGTACGGGTGTGTTCAAATTAACCTGGAAAATGACGGGTAGAACTTGACATGTGACTTATGATTTGTTGGCCAAAGTCAAGGTCATAAGAGCATGGGGCAAAAAAAATCCACATCGGGAGTTTCTAAAGAAACTGAAACTTGCTAGTGCTGCATACCATTTGGAGTGTGATGATTCTGGTAGGATTCCTTCAGTTTTATCACATGATGATATTTGGATCCCGATCCTACTGTGAGTATATGCTACTCCTCGGGAACTTTCTCACTTAACGATCAATGCTATAAACCAAATAGGTGTCTAGAAAGGTGTTAGCGGGGCTACGCCCACAGGGAAAAGAGGTTACTTAATTAAGGAACTTCGCGAAAGCGTTGGAAAACCTCTCTCGAAGTACCAACACTGGCCTGGCTGAACGGTTAAGCAAGTATTGTACGGTGAGATTGATCCCGACCAATTCTTTCTTTTTAGTTTGAGGAAGAATTCGAGAAACAGTGGGAGCCATCCTATTTAGACAAACTAAAAACCACTCTAAACTTGCAAGAGCATCATGCTAAAGTATTTCTTCTCTTTCTCCTAATTGCAGCGACCAATCGTCATGACCGGACTTAAGTTATTACTAGATAAAAATATACTGACAGGGCCAAATTACAAAGATTGGCTCAGGAATGTCAAAATGGCAATCACTTATGACAAGTTGGGGTATCTCCTTACCATCAAAGCTCCCCTTGCTCCAGCGTCACGGATAAGGAAATCCGTAAAACCTGGGAGATCGACTGCACGAAGGCCAAGTGCCTCGTGCTTGCCTCTATGGACAATGAACATCGGAGGAGGCACGAGAATATGGACCTAGAATCCATATTTCTCCATACTAAGGAACTATCTGGAGAGCAATCTCGTATCGCCAGATACGAAGTCTCGAAAAATTTGTTTTCGGCGAGATTGGCCGTCGGATCATCGGTAGCGGAACACGTGTTTAAGATGATTGGCTTCATTGAAGAGCTCGCGGACCTTGGGACCACGTTAGAGAACGAGCTCTACACTGACTTAATTCTCCAGTCCCTCCCTTCCACTTACGCCCAGTTTATCCTGAACTTCAATATGTAAGGAAAAGAAGTTGAACTTCTGGAGCTCCTCAACATGTTGAGGAGTGTAGAGGGCACCTTACAGAAAGTAAAGAAAACACCCGCTTTGTCTGTTGAAGGACCTTCCTCTTCTAGGTCCAAGGCGAAAGCCAAGGGAAAGAAGAAGAAAACCCCCACCAAACTAAGGGACGGTGTTGTAGGGTGTTTTTCGTCACCCCATTGAGATGGGAATACGCGCGCGCTTGTCAGGCGTACTACAGATTCCCCCGGCCTAGGGTAGGCCGGGGTTTAATGATTGTGGGGATCCGAATCTCCGGCAGCCGCGGACTAAGCTGCCGTTAATTACCCATCGCCTTTGGGGCGAGGGAACCTCCGATTAACGGGTTAAACTGGTCATGCGAACTCAATGTGCAGTATACGTGTGTTTTGAAAGGGGGTTTTGGATATATCGGGAGCCACGCAGAGTTTTTACGGGGGTCCCGCTACCCGGATAGCGGGCTGGGGGTCAAGGGGGCTAGCAGCCCCCTTGCGGGGTGCGGGGCAGCGCCCCGTTAGAAATTTTTTTCTAACAGGGACAGTGTCGTGGAGTACGTGTATGTATAAATTTGTATACATATGTATATATGTATATATGTACACAAAAAGAGGGGGAAAAGACATCCAAGGGATGCGCAGGTGCGCAAGCGCGCGCGCCACGTGTCGGCACGCGGGCGCCTTGCGCACTTGCGCAGTTGCGCAAGCGCGCGCGCCACGTGTCGGCAGGCGGGCGCCTTGCGCACTTGCGCAGTTGCGCAAGCGCGCGCGCCACGTGTCGGCACGAGGGCGCCTTGCGCACTTGCGCAGTTGCGCAAGCGCGCGCGCCACGTGTCGGCACGCGGGCGACTTGCGCACTTGCGCAGGCGCGCGCCACGTGTCGGCACGCGGGCGCCTTGCGCACTTGCTCAAGCGCGCAGGTGAGGCACAACAGGCTTTTAGCCTAAAAAAAATTTCTCAGAAGAGAAATCAGAGAGGAGTTGACTCCTGAGTGTGTTTTTGGGGTTAATGGAAGGGGTTCTTCTTCTTCCTCCTGTTGCTTGCTGGATCTTGAAGATCAAGAGATGCGAAATCTCAAAATCTCTCCTTTTTAAGATCTGATGACAGATCCAAGTTCCCCTTTGTGGGTTTTGTGGTGGAAAACTATTTAGTTTTGAAAAAGGAAGAGTAAAACTCTTGATTTAATTCAAGAGAAAGAAGAAGGTTTTGGAACCTTGAAGAAGGAGAAAGATCTCAGATCTAATTTTTTTTGGAGAGGATGAAAAGTATTTGTTTTTTTATTCATCATGTTGCCTTTTATAGGCTTACATATTTGCATATAGCCCCTTGGGCTTCACAAAAATGGCATTTTAGCCATCCCATGGCTCATGTGCCATTTCATTTTTTGCACATAAGCCATGGGCTTACAAAATATTGGCTTTATGCCCATTTCGCATACATTCATGTATAAAAAATTACATAAAAATTATTTATTACATGATCTATATTTTAGCATGGAGGAGGCTGGCCGCGGGCTCGACTTGGGCATGGGCCCGCTTGACCTGGGCTTGGGCCCACCTGGCTTGGGTTGACCTTAACTTTGACTCGGTCAACGGGGGTGTAAATTTTTACCCCAACAAAGTGCCCCCCATCAATAAATGCACACCGCACATTTGAGTTGTGTACATGAAATTGATGGATCTTGAAGCTGAACTTCGAGGTGGAACATCATTCCGGAGGCGAAGCATCATCCCGGGGAGCATGATTCCCAGGGATCGGAGCATCATTCTGATTCGCGGAGCATAATTCCAACGTCAGAGCATCATTCCGAAGCGCGGAGTGTCGGGTTGACTTTTCCCCGGCACGGAGTGTCGCTGATGGACTTTTCCCCGGCGCGGAGTGTCGCTGGTTGACTCTTCCCCGGCACGGAGTGTCGCTGATCGACTTTTCCACGGCACGGAGTGTCGGGTTGACTTTTCCCCGGCACGGAGTGTCGCTGATGGACTTTTCCCCGGCGCGGAGTGTCGGGTTGACTTTTCCCCGGCACGGAGTGTCGCTGATGGACTTTTCCCCGGCGCGGAGTGTCGGGTTGACTTTTCCCCGGCACGGAGTGTCGCTGATCGACTTTTCCCCGGCGCGGAGTGTCGGGTTGACATTTCCCCGGCACGGAGTGTCGCTGATGGACTTTTCCCCGGCGCGGAGTGTCGGGTTGACTTTTCCCCGGCACGGAGTGTCGCTGATCGACTTTTCCCCGGCGCGGAGTGTCGCTGGTTGACTCTTCCCCGGCACGGAGTGTCGCTGATCGACTTTTCCACGGCGCGGAGTGTCGCTGATCGACTTTTCCATGGCGCGGAGTGTCGGGTTGACTTTTCCCCGGCGCGGAGTGTCGCTGATGGACTTTTCCCCGGCGCGGAGTGTCGGGTTGACTTTTCCCCGGCACGGAGTGTCGCTGATGGACTTTTCCCCGGCGCGGAGTGTCGGGTTGACTTTTCCCCGGCACGGAGTGTCGCTGATGGACTTTTCCCCGGCGCGGAGTGTCGGGTTGACTTTTTCCCGGCACGGAGTGTCGCTGATGGACTTTTCCCCGGCGCGGAGTGTCGGGTTGACTTTTCCCCGGCACGGAGTGTCGCTGATCGACTTTTCCCCGGCGCGGAGTGTCGGGTTGACTTTTCCCCGGCACGGAGTGTCGCTGATCGACTTTTTCCCGGCGCGGAGTGTCGGGTTGACTTTTCCCCGGCACGGAGTGTCGCTGATGGACTTTTCCCCGGCGCGGAGTGTCGCTGGTTGACTCTTCCCCGGCACGGAGTGTCGCTGATCGACTTTTCCACGGCGCGGAGTGTCGGGTTGACTTTTCCCCGGCACGGAGTGTCGCTGATGGACTTTTCCCCGGCGCGGAGTGTCGGGTTGACTTTTTCCCGGCACGGAGTGTCGCTGATCGACTTTTCCCCGGCGCGGAGTGTCGGGTTGACTTTTCCCCGGCACGGAGTGTCGCTGATGGACTTTTCCCCGGCGCGGAGTGTCGGGTTGACTTTTCCCCGGCACGGAGTGCCGCTGATCGACTTTTCCCCGGCGCGGAGTGTCGCTGGTTGATTTGATTCCGAGGCGAAGCATAATTCCGGCAGGGAAGGCAGATATCCCGAGGCGAAGCATGATTTCGACACGGGGTAAATTCTGGGACAGAGCATGATTCCGCCGTAGAGGTTGTTGGTTTGATTTGATTTGGGTTGACATCAGCATCGCTACACTGGAATATGGTACCAGGAGCGAATCATCATCTGTCTTTGAGAGGATTTGGGAATTGGGGTTTTTGTTTGGCATCTGCATTGCTGCACTGGAATAATGCCAGGAGCAACTCATCATGTGCCCCGGGAGGATTTGGGAATGGTTTTTTTTTTCGTTTGGCATCTGCATTGCTGCACTGGAATGATGCCAGGAGCAACTCATCATTTGCCCCGGGAGGATTTGGGGATTTTTTTTGTCGGCATCTGCATTACTGCACTGGAATGATGCCAGGAGCAACTCATCATTTGCCCCGGGAGGATTTGGGGATTTTTTTTTTGTCGGCATCTGCATTGCTGCACTGGAATGATGCCAGGAGCAACTCATCATTTGCCCCGGGAGGATTTGGGAATTGGTGGCTTAGTAGACAGGTTTAGATCCCTATCACCTAAGGCTTTTCCATTTTGTGAGCCATAAGGGTCTCACGAAGCATTTTCTCCCTACGGGTCGTGAGGATCCCGCAGGTGTATTTTCTCCTTAGGAGTCGTGGGGACTCCTAAGTGTGTTGCTCCTTTGTGAGTCGTAGCGTTCTCACGCGGGAATTTTCTCCTCACAAAGTCGAGAGGACTTTGCGAGTGCATTTCTTTTTTTTACGAGTTTGCGCCCTTTCGGGTTTTCACAAACTCGCTGGCAGTCCTGCTGTTTTTACTCACGGAGCCCTTTCGGGTTTTCATCCGTGCCCGTTTTGCTTGTGGACATACCGTTCTCTTTTTTTTCTTTTTTTTTTCCTTTTTTTTTTTGGAGAGATGGGGATTGTTTTACGCCCGTGGATTGTATACGGTTTTGCAGGATGTATGATCCAGACCGTAGGACCGGAAACATTTCGGGATTTTGTTGGCGTCTGCATCGCTGCACTGGAATATGGTACCAGGAGCGACTCATCATTCGCCGTTGGGGTATGGGATTTGGAATTTGGTTGGCGTCTGCATCGCTGCACTGGAATATGGTACCAGGAGCGACTCATCATTCGCCACTTGGGGACTGGGGAGCGATGGCTTAGGAGACAGGTTTAGATCCCTATCGCCAAAGGCTTTTCAATTTTATGGGCCGTGAGGGTCCCATAAAGGTATTTTCTCCCTGCGAGTCGTAAGGATCCCGCAGGTGTATGTTCTCCTTAGGAGTCGTGAGGACTCCTAAGTGTGCTTTTCCTTTGTGAGTCGTAAGGATCCCACAAAGGTTTGTTCTCCTCATGTATCGTGAGGACACATGAGTGGATTTCTCTCGTTCCCAGTTTAATGACTTAGAGGTCGACTGTTTCCAGTTTAACGACTTAGAGGTCATCTGTTTTCAGTTTAACGACATGGTGGTCATCTGTTTCCAGTTTTAAAGACGTGGAGGTCGATTGTTTCCAGTTTAACGACTTAGAGGTCATCTGTTTCCAGTTTAACGACGTAGTGGTCTATTGTTCCCAGTTTTATGACGTGGTGGTCGATCGTTCCTAGTTTAATGACGTGGGGGTCGATTGTTCCCAGTTTAATGACGTGGCGGTCGATTGTTTCCAGTTTAACGACTTGGAGGTCATCTGTTTCCAGTTTAACGACTTGGTGGTCATCTGTTTCCAGTTTAGAGACTTGGTGGTCAGCTGTTTCCAGTTTAAAGACTTAGTGGTCTATTGTTTCCAGTTTAAAGACTTAGGGGTCTATTGATGTCGAGCTTGGAATTTTGGGGTAGGGGCCGGCATCAGCGTTGCTAACACTGAAGCAGAGGTGCCAGGAGCAATTCATCATTTGCCTACTCTTGTTGGCGGAGCGATGGCTTAGGAGACGGGTTTAGGTCCCTATCGTCTAAGGCTTTTCAATTTTATGGGCCGTGAGGATCCCATAAAAACATTTTCTCCCTGCGAGTCGTGAGGATCCCGCAGGTGTATTTTCTCCTTAGGAGTCGTGAGGACTCCTAAGTGTGTTTTTCCTTTGTGAGTCGTAAGGATCCCACAAAGGTTTGTTCTCCTCATGTATCGTGGGGACACATGAGTGGGTCTTCTCAATGGAGCATAACTCCAAAGGCGGAGACCAGCCGCGTAACTGGTAATTACGGTGGGGCATGGGTATGATGAGAATTATTTGAGCCCGTGGATTGTATACGGTAGTCAATTTGGGGACTAACCGTAGGGCTGGGAGAATTTTGGAAATTTGAATTTTTGTTGGCGTCTGCATCGCTGCACTGGAATATGGTACCAGGAGCGACTCATCATTCGCCGTTTTTTTTTTTTTTTTTTTTATACCGCGATTGCTCTATCATTTCAGCTTTTCTTATCGCGAAGGTCGCGATTGCCCTATCATTTTGGCTATTTATTCGCGGTTGCCCCATCATTTCGGCTTTTCTTTATTTTTCTTTTATTTACACATTTTTTTTTATTTACATACATATATATATATATATATATATATATATTTTACATTCCCAGTTTAACGACTTAGAGGTCGACGGTTCCCAGTTTAACGACGTGGTGGTCATCAGGTGTTCCCAGTTTAACGACGTGGTGGTCCTCTTTGCTTATCCCAGCTCCTTGAACTTTGATCTTGGCGGAGCTGTGTTGATGACCTAGCTCCGTGGCTTGCCGATACATCCGAGGATTGTGAGGTTTTTCCAAGCTTATATTGGTCCTCTGCCCAATCTTTGAAAATATAGCAGTCTTCGATGGTATGACCCACCACTCTATGATATGGGCAATATACGGGATTGCCGGTCATGTTCATTTCCTGTGGCCTCTTTGGAACAGGCAGTTGCAGACCGTTGTTCAAGGCGTCCATGAATATTTTGCGGACTTCATCCCTCCTGAAGGAGTATACCTTCTTCTTTCTCTCCATTGGAGTAGGTGCCTTTACTGATGCTGGTCCTCGAGGCCAATCGGTCTTTGGTTCGCCCTTTTCAGATAATGGCACATGTCTGGGAGGATTAGGTTCCCGAAAGGTTTCGGTCTCCATTTGCATGAAATCGGCGGCCGTAGCTTGACTGTTTGCTAACGCGCCTTTAGATAGTTCTATCTCTCCCGCCCTGTATTGCCTTTCGACCCAATCCTTGAAGACGAAGCAGTCCTCAATGGCATGACCTATCACCCTGTGATAGGGGCAATATTTTGGGTCGTCGGTCATATTCTCTTCTTGCGGTCTCTTTGATTCTGGCAGTTGTAGACCGTTTCTTAAGGCGTCCCTGAATATCTTGTGGACCTTTTCCCTCTTGAAGGAATAGACCTTTTCCAGCTTCTCTTTCAGAGGCGATTCCCCCCCGGCGTATGTATCGGAGGGACTGGAGGCTGATTGCGGCCGTTTTTCGCGAAGGCGCTCCGCTTTTAGGTTCAAAGGGATATCAGTTGGCTGCCCCCGGGTATCAATCCCTGGCTCATGAGCCAAAATTTGATTCTGCTGTAATTGCAATTGGGCGACTTGGGTCGCGAGATCTGCCACGACGTTTGCCAGCTCGTCGACTTTGGAATAGACCTCGGCCATCTTCTCATCCCTGTCCTGAAATTGCCTTTGAAGCCATTGGAATAATGCTTGTTCTGTAGTTCCGGCTATGACAACCGGGTAATCTTTATTGCCTGAGCTCAATTCCGTAGGAACTACGGGCTCCACTGGCTTATTGGCCTGAGCGGGCTCTTCATCATTTAGATCGAGCCGACGCTGGGTAGCGTCAACCATATCTTCACCATGGCTGTGAAGAAGAGGAGGGTTCGTTTCTTCATGTCCGGCCATGTAGACAGTGTGGATAACACACTCAGCCATTCTTTCATCACTGGCAGCTGGTTTCGCGGAGCGGTCTGGGCTTTGGAAATTCATAAATTTTAACATGGCCAGAGCCCTAGCCCTTTTGTTGGCTCTATACCTGAGCCGCTTCTGCCTCAGCTTCTCTGCCTTAAGCGCTTGGCAGGCTTCTGCTCTTCGGGGAGCCGCCATAGGCCGAGTGATGGGGAGGCTTAAGGAGACACCCAATCGAGCAGTTGTCGGAGGCGCCGCTGGAGATTGCTCAAGACGCGTTGTAGCTTTGTTGGTGTTGATGGCCTTGCCCCCAGCTGGGGCCAAGGAAAGTCGTTCAGATACCGACTTGCGTTTGGGTTGAGGTGCCCTCGAGATCACCACATTTGGTCTCCTGCCTTTCGAGACCGGTTTATCTGCCACCGGGGCTTGAGGAGCTGGGATGGCGCCAACTGGCATGAACATAATAGAGCCGAATGGTAGCAGCGGCTCATCCCATTGTCGCCCGAGACTGGCCGGAAGTACCGTCCTAGAGTCTATCCTCATCGTGTAGGAGACAGGAGCTGCGTTCATCATCGAAGACATCGTCGGAAGGTGATTGCTTGAAAATCTGCATGAAAAAGCATTATTTTTAGTATAAATACAGGTATGTATGTTGATTGAGTTCGCATGAACGCTTAACCCTAAATATGGGAGGAGAGACTGGTCCCACCGGGCGTGCCAGAACCTGTAGGGTGTTTTTCGTCACCCCATTGAGATGGGAATACGCGCGCGCTTGTCAGGCGTACTACAGATTCCCCCGGCCTAGGGTAGGCCGGGGTTTAATGATTGTGGGGATCCGAATCTCCGGCAGCCGCGGACTAAGCTGCCGTTAATTACCCATCGCCTTTGGGGCGAGGGAACCTCCGATTAACGGGTTAAACTGGTCATGCGAACTCAATGTGCAGTATACGTGTGTTTTGAAAGGGGGTTTTGGATATATCGGGAGCCACGCAGAGTTTTTACGGGGGTCCCGCTACCCGGATAGCGGGCTGGGGGTCAAGGGGGCTAGCAGCCCCCTTGCGGGGTGCGGGGCAGCGCCCCGTTAGAAATTTTTTTCTAACAGGGACAGTGTCGTGGAGTACGTGTATGTATAAATTTGTATACATATGTATATATGTATATATGTACACAAAAAGAGGGGGAAAAGACATCCAAGGGATGCGCAGGTGCGCAAGCGCGCGCGCCACGTGTCGGCACGCGGGCGCCTTGCGCACTTGCGCAGTTGCGCAAGCGCGCGCGCCACGTGTCGGCAGGAGGGCGCCTTGCGCACTTGCGCAGTTGCGCAAGCGCGCGCGCCACGTGTCGGCACGAGGGCGCCTTGCGCACTTGCGCAGTTGCGCAAGCGCGCGCGCCACGTGTCGGCACGCGGGCGACTTGCGCACTTGCGCAGGCGCGCGCGCCACGTGTCGGCACGCGGGCGCCTTGCGCCTTGCGCAAGCGCGCAGGTGAGGCACAACAGGCTTTTAGCCTAAAAAAAATTTCTCAGAAGAGAAATCAGAGAGGAGTTGACTCCTGAGTGTGTTTTTGGGGTTAATGGAAGGGGTTCTTCTTTTTCCTCCTGTTGCTTGCTGGATCTTGAAGATCAAGAGATGCGAAATCTCAAAATCTCTCCTTTTTAAGATCTGATGACAGATCCAAGTTCCCCTTTGTGGGTTTTGTGGTGGAAAACTATTTAGTTTTGAAAAAGGAAGAGTAAAACTCTTGATTTAATTCAAGAGAAAGAAGAAGGTTTTGGAACCTTGAAGAAGGAGAAAGATCTCAGATCTAATTTTTTTTGGAGAGGATGAAAAGTATTTGTTTTTTTATTCATCATGTTGCCTTTTATAGGCTTACATATTTGCATATAGCCCCTTGGGCTTCACAAAAATGGCATTTTAGCCATCCCATGGCTCATGTGCCATTTCATTTTTTGCACATAAGCCATGGGCTTACAAAATATTGGCTTTATGCCCATTTCGCATACATTCATGTATAAAAAATTACATAAAAATTATTTATTACATGATCTATATTTTAGCATGGAGGAGGCTGGCCGCGGGCTCGACTTGGGCATGGGCCCGCTTGACCTGGGCTTGGGCCCACCTGGCTTGGGTTGACCTTAACTTTGACTCGGTCAACGGGGGTGTAAATTTTTACTCCAACAGGTGTTAGTAAAGTGGAAGCGAAGGGAAATGCAAAGGCAATAAAGGTAGCGGGACAGCTTGTGGGAAAGGAAGAGTGGTTTTTTTCATAAGAAAGGACAATGGAAAAAGGATTGCAGGGCTTGGAAGGCCAAGAACCAGGACCCGAAACAAGTTGTGGCTTCGGCTTCAGGTGTGTTGTTCAGTTGATAAAATTGCACATTTGTATTACATTTTTCCTACCATTTTCATATTAAAAAAGGACTTTATTATAATATATTATACATATAAGGGTTTATGTGTAAAAACACTATTTTCCATGTGTTAATATATTTTAATTAGCATTTGGTAGAAAAATGTATGCAAATAAATTCAAGGACCAAATCCTAGTAGAACTAAGTCTACTAAATATTATTTAAGATTATTGTGCAGAATTTTCCAAGTTGTTATGCAGAATATATCAAAGAAATCAAGCTGTTGAAGAAGACTTGCCTAATTAAGAAGCAAAACTTGGAGACCAAGTCTGGAAGCAACCGAGAGAAGATTTCTGAATTCTAAAGGTGCCTAGGATTGCCACATGTCACAAGAAGAAAGCCCAAGAATTTTGATCAAGAGATCCTCACCTTTGAGCGCGGATCCGCGGCCAAATCCCCCCTTGGGCCGCGGATCCGCCGCACTTCTAGGGAATTGGGAGCCAAGATTTTTTGTCATAAATCTATGATGAATTTTACCAAGTTTATAACTAAAAGATTCTGGCTTTGCACTATAAACAGGCACCGAGAGCCTCTTGGAAAAGTTGTCAAGCCGATGCGATCACGAAGTCCAAGACGGCTCACGCATCCAGGCTGATCATCAACGGTTCATCTACCTCCTTGGAAGAGATCGAGAAGCAAACTAGTCTTTGTAATCGTTTTCTAAGGAATCAAAGTGTAGATTGTTCAAGTTGATTAATAAAGGTAGTTGTTTTATTTAATTCTTTTGCATTTTACATTATGTTTTCCCTCTCTTTCTTTTCATCTTCTTCTCCCAACATGAGCGAGTAATTCTCCGCTTGTTAGGGTTCGTAGGATTAAGGTAGGCTAATGGACGATGAAAATAACTAAACCCTTTTTAAGTCCTATAAAGTTTAGGAACTTTATCAAAAGAATCATTAATATCCTAATCGGGCGCGCTAGCAATTCTTTGCTAGTTCCGACCGCGATTAGAGATTAGATTAATGATTGTTTTGGTAAAGGCTAGATATGAACGGAGTTCCGTGTCGAGATAAGGGTTAAGAGTGGGATTCCTTTTCCCTCCAGAAACCCTAATCTACACACATCACCGTCGTTCTAGTTCTAAATCTATTAATGGATAAAAAGGGTAACTTTTAATCAATCGTCCATAACTACTAAATCCTAACGAACCCTACAAGCCTTCTTATTATATTATCCAAGTCTCTAAAATAATCTAGATCTATATTTTACAATCTTGTTTAACGTAGATCTAGAAACCATTCTATAAAATTCTTTATCCCTCCTTTCTTTCTCAACACATCTAAAGTAAAAGTAAAAGGTTCCACGTTTCCCAGAGGACGACCCGTACTCATCTCGGTCTAGCTATACGCGACACCGTTCTGATTGCGGTTATTCTACAAACACACTTTTTCGTATCAATCATGTGTATGTTATTGAAAACTGTCCATCAGTAAACTCTACTTCCTGGGTATTGGATACCGGATCAGGATCTCATATCTGTAATTCTTTGCAGGCACTGAGAAAGCGTAGGGTTTTGAAGGCAGGTGATATGACCCTCAGAGTTGCAAACGGAGCTGGCATGGATGCTGAGTCCGTGGGGGACTATCACTTGGGATTGTCAGATGGACATATTTTGGTTTTGCGTGATTGTTATTTTGTACCCAGAGCGACTTGTAATATCATATCTGTATCTTTAATGTCTAAAGAAGGTTATGATTTTGCATTTGTAAGCAATGTTATAAACATTCACCTTAATCATGTTCTGATTGGATCGGGTACATTAAGCAACGGTATATACGTATTAAACCAATCACAGATTTTCAATGTCCAGAATACACACGAAAGAAAGTCTCCAGAAATAAATCATGCTTTCTTATGGCATTGTAGACTGGGTCACATCAATGAGAGAAGGTTGACGAAGTTACATACAGAAGGATATTTGGATCCGTTCGAATATCAATCATATGCAACTTGTTAATCCTGTCTCAAAGGAAAGATGACAAAGACTCTGTTCACTGGACATGGAGTAAGAGCAAGCGAGCTCTTGGGACTCGTACACAGCGATGTATGCGGTCCAATGTCTACACATGCGCGAAGTGGTTATTCTTACTTCATTACTTTTACAGATGACTTTTCAAGATACGGATATGTCTTCTTAATGAAACATAAATCTGAAGCCTTTGAAAAATTACAGGAATACAAGAATGAAGTAGAAAAACAAACAGGCAAAAGTATCAAGACACTGAGATCTGATCGAGGTGGTGAATACTTGAGTGCCGAGTTCCTGGGTTACTTAAAAGAGAATGGAATTCTCTCTCAACTTACTCCTCCATACACCCCACAACATAATGGTGTATCGGAGAGATGGAACCGAGCCCTATTGGATATGGTACGTTCCATGATGAGTAACACTGAGTTGCCGCGATCATTCTGGGGATATGCACTAGAATCAGCTGCATACCTTTTGAACCGAGTTCCAACTAAGACAGTGCCTACCACACCATATCAGATGTGGAGTGGAAAGAAACCCTATCTTAAGCACATTAAGACATGGGGATGTTCAGCTTTTGTCAAAAAGCAGCATGTGGACAAACTCGAGGCACGCTTAGTACAATGCAAGTTTGTGGGATATCCAAAGAACTCCAAGGGATATTTCTTTTATTGCGAAGAGGAATAAAAGGTTTTTGTTTCTCGTCATGCCTGCTTCTTGGAAACTGAATTTTTGGAAAATCAGATAAGTGGGAGCGCAATAGAACTGGAAGAAATTCCAGAACCACGAGCTATTACTGAAAGCTTAGTAGAACCAGAGGGTTCGAAAGAACAGGATATTTCTGCGCCGCTCCACAGGAGTAGTAGGCAGTCTCATCCGCCCGAGAGATACTACGGTTTTCTCATAGACGGGGATAGAGAGGATTGCATCATTGATAGTGATGTGCCGATTAGCTTCCAGCAGGCCATTCAGAGCGTTGACTCGGTAAAATGGCTGGATGCAATGCGGACAGAAATGGAGTCCATGTACACCAACAAAGTATGGACTTTGGACATTGCTCCAGAAGGGATAAAACCCGTAGGCTGCAAATGGATCTTCAAGAGGAAGATTGGTGTAGATGGACAGGTTGAAACCTATAAGGCTAGACTTGTTGCAAAGGGTTTTCGTCAAAGACCTGGTTTGGACTATGACGAAACCTTTTCTCCAGTGGCTATGCTCAAATCCATTCGGATCCTTCTTGCCATTGCTGCCTTCCACGATTATGAGATTTGGCAGATGGACGTAAAGACCGCTTTTCTAAATGGAAATTTAGAGGAGTGTGTCTATATGGACCAGCCAGAGGGTTTCATTCAGAGTAGGAGCAGCGGGAAGGTGTGCAAGTTGCTTAAGTCCATTTATGGACTGAAGCAGGCATCGCGGAGTTGGATCATCTATTTTGATGAGACGGTCAAAGAATTTAGCTTTATCAAAAATCCAGATGAACCATGTGTAAGTGCACGGCGGCGCCCCGGCCGTCAATCCGACGCCGGAATGCGGAAGCGGTGATTTACTTTAACTTTTCAAACCGGCACCACCGCGCACTATCAACCCGGATCGTGCCATTAAACTAGTCCTAGCTAACTAATGATGGGAAGAGAGATATACCGAGTGATCCGAGTCTTCCGGTCTTCTCGTCGTCGTCCCGATCTCCCGCGGAATGTCCGGTCTCCATCTCCTCGCCGGAAGGGCACCACGTCGCCGGCTTCTTTTACGGGCTCCCACCTCTGGACCGAGGCAACTCGGGCACGAAGTTGGCGAGCCGACGTGCCCAAGGTTTGCTGTAGGTTATTTGTAGAACTCTTTGTCTTTTGGGGTTTGTATGGAGTTGCCATATGGTGGAGGAATGAAAATAGACTTTTGGAGGAGGAGCTATATCATTTTACAAAGCCAAATGAGAGGATTTTTCCCACACCACAAATTTGGACAGCCCCATCCCTTGGCCGACCTTTTTCAGGAGAGAGTGAGTGAAGAATGAGGGATGTATATATCAATAATGCAAGAAGAGTAAGGAGTGATCATGAGAGAATAAAATGATCACAAGCCAAAGTCTACACTCAACAACCATCTCTCATCAACAAGTCAAAAAGTCAAGCAATTATGAGCCATGGAAAGTCAAGGGATGGTGCACCATCATGATACAATAATATGAAAAGACAACCCTCCAAAATGCTTATTTGCACAAATGCAAATAAGCCCTCCTCCACCAATCTTCGGCCAATGAAAGATGAAAAGAAAAAATGGCCGAAACGGAAAGCAAACTGGCAACTCCAGAAAACTGGTCCCGTAATAAATTACAGGAAAACCCCGATACTGTGTATACACACCCGCATCTGTATTCCGACCGAATACAAATGCAATGAGACAAAATCTATACTGTACTATACTAGGATCCGGCTTAAACCAAAGCCCGCTAGTATTATCCGTCCGATCCTGATCCGTGCAATACCGCACGTATCTGATCGAACCCTGCCATATCTCCATACGGCCTCTACAGCGTTTCGTCCGAAAACTTGAGCAACTGAATGTGGGGGACTCTAAAGACTCGTCAATACTATGGCTGTGGATTTAACTACTAGCACGTCAGAGGTATTAGCCATACGTGACGGGCTACCAGCTATTGACCAAAAGGGACGTCGATGAGCGAACTCATCCTGATACCCTACTGAGCCTGTCAGTGACAATATCCGTACAGTCCGGTCTGTTCGTCTATGAGCATCGCATGGCGGGCCTAGGGGGTTGGTAAAAGTCAGACCCCCAAAAGCGGTACAAGTCGTGTCAGAGATCAGCCCAGAACACCCTGAGATACTACTGGAATACCTACCAGTAAATCTCCTGCCTTGGCCAAGGACTTTTCATGTTCTGGCTCTCCTAGACACAGCGCGACCTCACCCCCAATACCGGGAGAGACGAACCCCCGAAGATCCGCTCACTGCCTCCATGTTGCTCGGGACTGTACCCAACTAAAACCTATTTGCACGTCTCCTTTGAGCGTGGTAGGGTAGTAATCAAAGTACAGTGGGAACTCACACGAGACAAATGACGATCCCCAGGTCGATGAACTAACCTGTACACATGTCACAAGGGAACTGCTATCTGACGTCAGGTATAAGACCAACTAGCATGTTCCCGGCGAGTCCTGTCTGGTGTACTCATAACCCAATGAGCACCTGTATACATCTTAGGTGAACCAACTGACACCAGTGGCTTGTGAGACCGGCCACCGCCCCTCGTCGGGGTCTCGATTGTATACACTAGTCTACTCTGGAGTATCGATGCCCTGTCTCGAAACTCCCACGACTAGGGATCTTTTAAGGATGTGCTTATAGACTACCAGCTCCCACATATATGATCGCCCTCATACTGCTGGCAGTCAAGCAAGAATCCTAGGGGCTCTATCAACGTGCAATAGTGACCTGTCAGGTCACCTAAAGCAGTACACGATGATAAAGATAAACCAGATAGCATACTATCATCTCGAGTAAGACTGTCCTACTGGGACATGTCCTCCCTCAATCATTGCAATCACGTGCCTGTGATCCAATAATTGACTCTGAGGGCACTATCTCCAACAATCTCCCACTTGCACTCAAGGCTAATTATTGCGATGTTGCATGCTCATAGCCCGTGTGATACCGAACACCCAACTCCTCTACTAGTCAGTCTCACAAAGCTTGTTTGCGAAACTATTGCGTTCGAGGAATAACCTCAGTGAGTGGATCCGCTTTGATGTTTCTTTCTATGTCTCTCTATATCTCAAGTTCGCGGAGAAAGCCATCTCCCGAAATGAGCAATGCCTGTCTTAGAATGTGTCTGGATGTCTGATGGGACCTAGCTCATAAATGAACTCCAAATCCAAACTTCTTAGACTGTATCGTCAACTGAACTTAAGCAGTATCCTGCGCCATGCCTCCCTCAGTATTGCCTTGGACCACCTGTCCAAAATACTGCCCCTCGTCAGAAGGAAAACTATAACTCTGACAACCTCCTTGTCGTCCAGGTCACCTTGGAAGCCTGGAATGATAACTGTCTCCCGAATGAGGCTGTCGTTATCATATCCCTAGAACATCCACTTATGTTCTAAAACTGCTTCCGACTGCTTCTCTAGTATTGGATCAATATCAACTTATTGCATCTAGTGCAAGAACAACATCTGGTGTGGTACTTGACATCTCATGATTGACTCAATTGCCTGAGCAAGTGATCTGCCAATCATGCACATCCCTCTCCCCTTTAGTCTGTAAGACACCTTTAGAGAGGGTGACTCCATCACCTGCAGGTACACTACCGTGCCAGGAGTCGTCCATTCTAAATACTCTTAGAATGCTGTCTAAGTACCCTTAATTGGGAAACCACCCAAATCTAGATCTAAAACCATAGATCTAGTAACCAGTATGTCTGATATAATATCCAAGTCCCATGTGGAGAAATCACTGTGTGACGACCAAAGTATAACCGATCGTAGTATAGGAATATCACTTTCTACTCTGTGTATGTCATCCAAATACCATGACATCATACCCTACTACCTTCTCAACAGATCCATCCCCTATTCTGATAAAGTCAAACTTATGACTGTCACATCAGAAATAGATGATCTATCTCCGCTATATCTGCTTTAGTCTATAAATATACATAAGCCACCTGTCCACCAATGCTTCCGCTACTCCCACTGATCATGACAACCCTCTGGCAGAGTCATATAGACGTACACTTCTAAAGCCAGTTTAGAACGACGCTATACTCATCCTCCTGCCGGGTCTCACAGTCTGGAACAATAGCAATGGCAAGTCTGGATAAACAAGAACCTCCCTGCCACCGTCCTTGAGGCTATCGGAGTAACTCTCGGGTGCCTGAGGTTACCCATCATGTCTGCGGAGTGGCCAATGGAATGTCAAACCAGATTGAATTTTTAGGTTCCTATCAAATCTTCAGTAATCGTTTGTGGTTCTGGAATCACTTCCAGTTCTATTATACTCCCACTACTGTTTTCTGAAAAAATCCATTTTTATTAAAACTGTGGCGAGTCTAGAATAATATCACTATTGATCTTCCATATGGTAGAAAGTCAACCCTCGTTATAGCCTGGGTCAACCCACAAACAACCATTATAGAAACGTGCCTTGAGTTATCCAGAGTCTGGTTTTAAGCATAAGCCAGACAACTCCCCGTACCTTAACATCGTTAAGATATGAACTGTTCTATATCCAATATAGAACCAGAGGCACTGATTTAATTGAACCAGATTCAAATCATGCAGCTGTCTCCAGTACATGTCAACAAAATGGAAGGAGGCCGATCAGTGTTACTCAACTTAGGAATACTTCCAATTATGAGTAACCTGAAAAAGAAGCAAGTTCTCTTAATCACTACTATCAACTGAATACCATACACAAGTATCTATATCTTCGATCACTTTGAAGAATCCTGATACTTGCAACACCTGGTTCTCTACTTTATTCAAATACCTATAACTTCTCAAAATCCGGACCCTGTGTTTCCACGAAACATCTGTCTAAAAACTAGAGAAGTCATAAGTAAACCGAATATAGTACGAGGACCAACCCCTCTGTCCTAATGGACACTGGACAACATACAATACTCTGTATAAGTCCCTTGAGTCTGATAACTCAATCCCTATGTGTCGTAGGTTGAAAACTGTACTTATGGTTAAGAAGAATTACACCGCTGTTCAATGCTCTTTACCTAATCATCCACCGATATAGGTAAATGTCATGGACATAATTTCAAAAATGTAAATCTCACTCTATAAAAATAGACGTACAGATATATCAATTTGAAATTGGTGCATAACAGCGGATATTCCAAACCAAATATTTGCCGACCGGCAAACAACCCAGGTGACTTCCTCAAATATCACCGATTACAACGAATCCCGTTATAATGAGGATGATCACCCAATTCCCAATAACTTACTCCCACTCATCATCTGTAAAACCATACAGATGTGAGAATCATACCTGGTAAATATATACCCTGGAGTAAGGACTAATTGGGAAATCAGTTTTCTTTTAACAGTACACAGTGAAACTGAAACATTGAAATGTTTCGATGGGGTATCCCGGTATTCCTAGTAATGCCTCTTCCAGATTCACGACTGTAACCATATAATTCTTTGCCACCTCTCCAAATCCCTTTATATGTCTTTAGTCATTACCTTCTGTACACCCCTTTAGGCCAAATGGTTTTCTTCCTTTCCTACCGTTCGGCACCAGCCTATGGTTTGAAGAAGACTATCCAATAAGCATAATGGGTGTACTGTCCTAATCCTAGGAGCACTCGCAATGCGAGAGAAGGTGAAGATAAAAGACAACCGAATAAACCTTATTCCTATTTCTCCTGAACCAGAATCCATCCCCGAACTGGAACAAGTTCCTTTCGAGTTCGTATATAACCATACGATGGAGTATCCAATAAACTGTGGATCTTCGTAGTGATACAGAGTGTCCTGGAGAAATACAAATGTCAAGTGGGAGTGGTAATGAAATACCTGGTTTGGTCGTGAATATTAGTCGCAATTTACTTTGCCTTCTTACTAATCCCTTGATATGTCTTTACTTAATACCTTCTGTACACCATCATTAGGCTAATTGGTTTTCTTCATTCCCTACCGGTCGGCACCTGCCTATGGTTTGGAAGAAGACTATCCAATTTGCGTAATAGGTGTACTATCTCCTAAACCAAGGAGTACTCGCAACCTGAGAGAAGGTAAAATGAAAAGACAACTGAATAGTCCTATCCGTTTTCTCCAGAACCGGAAACCATCCTCGAATAAATTCTTTTGAGTTCGTATCTAACCATACGATGGTTTTGTCCAATGGAAGTGGACGTTCGTAGTAATACGGGGTGTCCTGGAGAAAAGGGTAAAAGTAGGAGTGGCAATGAGGTTTGCAACTCTGACAATCCAAAAGCCAGTGTTTAAGAAGGTTCGGTTAATTTTGGTCACTGAGTCATAGTCTTAGGGTCGGGTCAATGGTCGCTGCCAAAGAGAGAGAGAGAAAAGAAACACACAGCGTGCACTCTAACCTAGATCAGAATGGTTACCAATTTATCTAATCTGGAAACCTCCCACTGTATCGTCAAATTCTCCTCCAAACCTGAAAGAAGAATTAGTCGGGATCACCCGAGGAGTAAACCAACTCATCAGTAAGAATCGGGATCCAACTATCATCGCATGATAACGTGACGGAATCCGCTCACGTCATCACACTCCAGAAGGTATGCGCATATCTGACAAGTTTCAGTTTCTTTAGAAACTCCCGATGTGATTTTTGCCCCATGCTCTTATGACCTTGACGAAGGTCAACAAATCATAAGTCACATGTCAAGTTCTACCCATCATTGTCCAGGTTAATTTGAACCCACCCGTACAAGCCCTTGACGAAGGTCAACAAGGCTATACAACTGTCCCAAACCAACGCATCTATCTATGCAGCAGAAAGGTAACAAGCAGCTACCATACACTATGCCTTGACGAAGGTCAACAAACATAGCATGAATACTATGTGCTACCCGTCTGAAACGACGGAGGGCTACGAATGGTTTCTGGCGAAAACCTTTAACGTAATGAACTTGATATCGTTGAAGGAACCGGATAGCTTTTTAGAAAAAATATAGTGACGAAAACCTTTGCAAAAGAGGTCACTCCCGGTGAAGGGATCTCGGCTCTTTCCCCGTAGAATGAGGTGCAGGATATTCCAACTGAATACCACGATGCAAAGCAAAAGTAAACGAATATAGTGAAGTTATTGCCCTGACGCAAACTTCTGTCCAAGGGGTCACTCCCGGTGAAGGGATCTCGGCCCTTGCCTCGTCGACTGAGGAGCAGGATATTCCAACTGAATACCACGATGCAAAACAAAAGAGAACGTCCTTGCAATAACAGCTTTTTGAAAAGTGTTCCAAAAATATCAGATTAGGTTTGTTTAACTTGCATTGATCCGAATCAACGCAGTCCCATCAATTGATCGCACCACAAAGAACGAAATATAATGATGTACGTATATTCCATCCGCATTCGCCACTGGGTCCCGTCATTACCCGTTAGGTTAGCTAACTAACGACAGAGCGGGGACTGGACTAGCGCGGATGCAAAACATATACAACATCTACTAGTATATATATCAATATATAATATTTCGCTCAAGGCGTGATAAAATGCAACATCACAGAAATGTACAGCATCACAGAACAATATAGATATCTGGGATCCCCGGGTTTCACAGAGCCACTACTGAAACCCGACGTTCCCCTGGTCATGTGGATAGCCTGTGCAATGAAATCCTAGACCCCTACGGGCGCGACAAGTTACCCGCCAAAACCTGAAGCGAGGCAGCCCCCTTCAGCAACGTGAATGGACCACCCAACACTTCACGGAATTCGGTAACTTGGGCACCCCTCCTGGGTCAACCTGTACCCCCTACGAGTGCGCCGAATAACCTGCCAATTCTAGAGTAAAGCCCCCTCTGTCTCAATGCCATGAGATGCGGACTTGCTGCCCTCTAGAATCCGGCTATCCGTGCACCCCTCCGCGGGGTAATCCTAGTACAGAAAGTAAAATATACATACAACGGGTACATCGACCGCAACCTGGTCGTGCCCCAAAATAATAATACAAACAGGCAGTGACGGCAGTCCACATGTCGGACGCTCGCCGCGCAATATCAAATGTACATAATACAACAAAACTGTACTACCACTGCAAACAGGCTATCCCCACGACCGATCCGCAACATCACAGCAAAATCACAGAACATCAACGTGAATGTCACGTTCGCAAATCCGTCTAACCGGGCTATAGCAGTTAGACAGGATTTACCGATCAAGTGACATTCACGGTCGCAGATATAATGTAAATACTGTAAACTAACATGTTTAAAATATCCGATCGATCAAATTTTACGAAGTGGGACCCAAGCATTACTGTAGCACTTAAAGAAATTCTGGGCCCAAAAATAATATTCCAAAACCCATATTTTCAAGTCAGGAGGCCTATATAAAAAATTGGTGCACTGAACAGTTTAAACAGCCGCGGAACTGCGGCCCAAGCATGGGTTTGGCCGCGGTTACGCGGTGAGATAATGAGATCGTGCGACCAAATTTTTACAGGAGGATTATACTTCCTTGAACATCATTCTGCAACATCCTAAAAACATTTTCGAGCCAGAAAAAAAACCGATAGAAAACCGATGCAAAGAAAACGCGGGTTTTTGGAATTTTGTTCGATCGGAAATGTAAAACACATTAGACAAAGCTAGACTATGTTAATGGCGAGTCTCTGATACCACTGTAAGTGTACGGCGGCGCCCCGGCCGTCAATCCGACACCGGAATGCGGAAGCGGTGATTTACTTTAACTTTTCAAACCGGCACCACCGCGCACTATCAACCCGGATCGTGCCATTAAACTAGTCCTAGCTAACTAAAGATGGGAAGAAAGATATACCGAGTGATCCGAGTCTTCCGGTCTTCTCGTCGTCGTCCCGATCTCCCGCGGAATGTCCGATCTCCATCTATTCGCAGGAAGGGCACCACGTCGCCGGCTTCTTTTACGGGCTCCCACCTCTGGACCGAGGCAACTCGGGCACGAAGTGGGCGAGCCGACGTGCCCAAGGTTTGCTGTAGGTTATTTGCAGAACTCTTTGTCTCTTGGGGTTTGTATGGAGTTGCCATATGGTGGAGGAATGAAAATAGACTTTTGGAGGAGGAGCTATATCATTTTACAAAGCCAAATGAGAGGATTTTTCCCACACCACAAATTTGGACAGCCCCATCCCTTGGCCGGCCTTTTCCAGGAGAGAGTGAGTGAAGAATGAGGGATGTATATATCAATAATGCAAGAAGAGTAAGGAGTGATCATGAGAGAATAAAATGATCACAAGCCAAAGTCTACACTCAACAACCATCTCTCATCAACAAGTCAAAAAGTCAAGCAATCATGAGCCATGGAAAGTCAAGGGATGGTGCACCATCATGATATAATAATATGCAAAGACAACCCTCCAAAATGCTTATTTGAACAAATGCAAATAAGCTCTCCTCCACCAATCTTCGGCCAATGAAAGATGCAAAGAAAAAATGGCCAAAACGGAAAGCAAACTGGCAACTCCAGAAAACTGGTCCCGTAATAAATTACAGGAAAACCCCGATACTGTGTATACACACCTGCATCTGTATTCCGACCGAATACAAATGCAATGAGACAAAATCTACACTGTACTATACTAGGATCCGGCTTAAACCAAAGCCCGCTAGTATTATCCGTCCGATCCTGATCCGTGCAATACCGCACGTATCTGATCGAACCCTGCCATATCTCCATACGGCCTCTACAGCGTTTCGCCCGAAAACTTGAGCAACTGAATGTGGGGGACTCTAAAGACTCGTCAATACTATGGCTGTGGATTTAACCACTAGCACGTCAGAGGTATTAGCCATACGTGACGGGCTACCAGCTATTGACCAAAAGGGACGTCGATGAGCGAACTCATCCTGACACCCTACTGAGCCTGTCAGTGACAATATCCGTACAGTCCGGTCCGTTCGTCTATGAGCATCGCATGGCGGGCCTAGGGGGTTGGTAAAAGTCAGACCCCCAAAAGCGGTACAAGTCGTGTCAGAGATCAGCCCAGAACACCCTGAGATACTACTGGAATACCTACCAGTAAATCTCCTGCCTTGGCCAAGGACTTTTCATGTTCTGGCTCTCCTAGACACAGCGCGACTTCACCCCCAATACCGGGAGAGACGAACCCCCGAAGATCCGCTCACTGCCTCCATGTGGCTCGGGACTGTACCCAACTAAAACCTATTTGCACGTCTCCTTTGAGCGTGGTAGGGTAGTAATCAAAGTACAGTGGGAACTCACATGAGACAAATGATAATCCCCAGGTCGATGAACTAACCTGTACACATGTCACAAGGGAACTGCTATCTGACGTCAGGTATAAGACCAACTAGCATGTTCCCGGCGAGTCCTGTCCGGTGTACTCATAACCCAATGAGCACCTGTATACATCTTAGGTGAACCAACTGACACCAGTGGCTTGTGAGACCGGCCACCTCCCCTCGTCGGGGTCTCGACTGTATACACTAGTCTACTCTGGAGTATCAATGCCCTGTCTCGAAACTCCCACGACTAGGGACCTTTTAAGGATGTGCTTATAGACTACCAGCTTCCACGTATATGATCGCCCTCGTACTGCCGGCAGTCAAGCAAGAATCCTAGGGGCTCTATCAACGTGCAATAGTGACCTGTCAGGTCACCTAAAGTAGTACACGATGATAAAGATAAACCAGATAGCATACTATCATCTCGAGTACGACTGTCCTACTGGGACAGGTCCTCCCTCAATCATTGCAATCACGTGCCTGTGATCCAATAATTGACTCTGAGGGCACTATCTCCAACACCATGCATCTATAGTAAAATTGTAGCACGAACTGTCGTATTCCTTATTTTATACGTGGATGACATTCTCTTGGTAGGAAATGACATTCCTATGCTACAATCTGTCAAAGGGTTCTTGTCACACCGGTTCTCCATGAAAGACCTGGGTGATGCCTCTTACATTCTGGGGATCCGGATCTATCGTGATAGGTCCAAGAGGATATTAGGACTTTCACAGTCCAGGTACATCGACACCATACTGAAAAGATTCAGTATGGAAGATTCCAAGCGCGGTAATCTACCAGTTTGTCACGGGATCACCCTCTCCAAAGAGATATCTCCCAAGACTGATTTGGAAAGGGATCGCATGTCTATTATACCCTACGCTTCTGCGGTAGGCTTTATAATGTATGCGATGTTGTGTACCAGACCAGATATAGCTTATACACTGAGTGTAGTAAGCCGGTATCAGTCAAACCCTTGGGAGAACCACTGGAGAGCGGTAAAGAACATTCTGAAGTACCTAAGAAGGTCTAACGACATGTTTTTGGTTTACGGCGGAAAGGACCTCCAGATGGAGGCCTTTGCTGACTTCTGCTTCAAGGATGACTCCAAGTCCATGTCGGGTTATGTCTTTACCCTAAATGGAGGGGCGGTGTGTTGGAAGAGTTCCAAACAGGAAACCGTTGCTGACTCGACGATGGAAGCGGAATATATCGCTGCATCTGATGCCGCAAAAGAAGCAGTCTGGATGAGGAAGTTCTTGACAGAACTTCAAGTGGTTCCGTCCATTGTTGATCCAATACCTCTGTATTGTGACAACAATGGGGCTATAGCTTTAGCGAAGGAACCCAGGTCCCATTAGAAGTCCAGACACATCTTGAGGTGGTATCACCTGATCAGGGAGATCGTGGATCGCCGGGAGATCGAGGTTTGGAGGGTTGCTACAGAAGATAACACTCCAGATCCATTCACGAAGGCCTTACCCCAGACTCAGTTTGAGCGGCTAATCGAGATGATAGGTCTTTGATACGCCAGTACATGGCCTTAGTGCAAGTGGGAGATTGTTAGTGTATATGCTCTAGAGGCCATTACTGTATCATACTAGTTTGTATATTACTTGATGGAAGCTTGGGATATTCACAGTTGTATAGACAATCTTGCTCGAAATGGTAGTATGCTACTTGGTTTGTTTCTACTTTAATATGTGCATGTGTTTCTTTTAGCATATCGCCTATACACATTAGTGGAGCCCTTAGGATCTTTGCTTGATTACCAGCTTGTGATGGCAGTCACACTAGTGGGGGCTGGGTAATCTACAAGCACATCCTTATACAGGTCCCTAGTCGTAGGATTATCGAGACGGGGCATCGATACTCTAGAGCAGACTAGCGTATGCGCTTCTCATCCCAGCAGGGGAGATGGTCTGTCCCACAGCCTTCAGTACGTCGTACTTGAGATAGTATGCGGGTGCTCGTTGGGTTACTAGTACACTGGACAGGACTCGTCGGGAACTGTTGGTTGGTACTATACCTATCGTCAGTTATCAGTTCCCAGGTGACATGAGTACAGCTTAGTCCGCTGACTTGACACTGTCACTTCGCCTTGAGTGTGTTCCCACTGTTCTTAGATTGCTACCCTACCACAGCTCAAATGAGTCCTGCAAATAGGTAGCAGTTGGGTGCAGTCCCGAAGCACTTGGAGGCAGTGACGGTTAGACAGGATTCGTCTCTCCCGGTATTGGGGGTTGATATCGCGCTGTGTCTAGGAGAGCCATTACACATAGTCATCCATGGCCAGGGCAAGCGAGATATACTGGTAGGTTATCCAGTGTTATCTCAGGGTGTTCTGGGATACACTCCGACGCGACTTATACCGCTAGTAGGGGACTGACGTTTACCACCCCCTAGGCCCAACATGCTATATTCTCAGACGAACAGACCGGACTGTACGGAGATTGTCACATTCAGGCTCAGTAGAAGTTTGGACGAGTTCACCTCATCAGTCTTCTTATCGGCATCTACCTGGGGACCGTTACGTACAGCTAGTACCGCTTGCGGCCTGTGGTTAAACCCACTGCCAGCGTAGTGTTGAGTCTTTAGAGTCCCACACAGAGAGCTATTCACCTTTGGGCAAAATAGAGTAGAGGTCGCATGGGCTTGCTCATCGATCTTCTGATCGCTCAATACCCGGGTGGCCGTTACATTTAGCAGACCGCTTGCGGCTTGTGGGTGCTTGATATGATCATCACCTGCTGCCGGCGTATTGACGAGTCTTTAGAGTCCTACACAGAGGTTTCCTGGCTCAAGCGAAACGAAATAGGAGCGCATATGAGATATGTGCGGGACCGAGAATGATACCAGTATGTGATACTGTATTCTATTCTCGGGATGAATGTATTGAATGGTTGTATGTGATATAACCTAGTTATCGATTCAAGCGTTGATTCGATAAGTCGATACATTGGATACTAGTCGGTTATATGCGATATGACCGGATCGTTAAATCAAGTGTTGATTTAATGATTTAATGTATAATTATATATTTGATATATTACTTTGCATTAACTAGTATTGGTTCACTTTTAAATTGTTTTCTCACTTGGATTGTGCACATTGTATATGTGATATACTTTTGTACACAAGTTTGTATCATGTTTGATGATACATGCTCACTAGGGTTTGTGTGAAGATTAAACCATGGTTGTAGATTGGTTAGGGTTTTCATTTTCTTATTCATTTATTTATTTATTTATTCTTTTTGGAAAATGAAAAGCATAAAGAGAAAATGGTGGCTAACTTTGTTTCATATTGAAGCTTCATGAAGCTTTGACCAAGTGACCATTTTGTCTCCATGCTAAACCCTAACCATTCCCACTAACCATGATTCATTCTCTACACTTAACCATGGTTTAAATATGATAAGTATTCATTTTTCTTTTGGATTTAATAAAACTTATCATATTCATTTCTTTCTTCTTCTTCTTGATGAGCAAGAAAGAAAAGCTTTCTACTTCAATGGCATCTTGAGCATAAGTGTGAGAAATCCAATTCTAAAGTGAACCCACTTCCTATTTCTTCATCCTCTACCTCTTGCCAAGTAGTATAGGGTGTTTCCTTCACAAGTTTTCATGGCTTGGTGAAGGTGGAGCTTGATCTAGTGATGCCTCGACGTAGATCATCTTCGGCACGAAGTCGACGACCTTGCCCACCCATTTCTCCGATGAAGCCGACGCAAGAGCCCGGATTTCGATTTGGACAACGAGGAGAGTTCATTGCGGAGCTATGGAGGTGGAGGACCGGATCTACAAAGGTTGTATTTCCGTTCTCCTAGTTAAAGTAGTTAACTAGTTTGTTTTGTCGCCTAGAAATCTAGCCAACGATCCGTAGTCTAGGGTTTCTCGGCACCGTATTTTTGAAATTGGCATGGTTGATGCCTTGTGAGACCTCTTGAGAATGCCTAGGAACCCTACAGTGGTATCAGAGCCTAGCTAGAGCCTTAGGCGAAGTCTAGACGACGTTTGAATCCCGATCGAACCCGAAACCCCATTTTTCCCATGCTCTCTGGACTTTTTTCAAAAACAGGGATTTTTGCGAATTAAAAATTGCCAAAAAATTCAACAGGGAACCCTATGAGTTACTGTGAAGCACGTGACTCTAAATCGACCAAAGTGTCGCGGAACCGCGGCCCCACCCTTGGTGTCGCGGCGGTTCCGCGGCCATGTTGGTGAATTAGACCACGTGTCTTGCACAGTAATTCTTGTGTCAAAATGCTGAGTCTTCTGGAAATTTTTATATTTTATTCAAGAGTTGAATAATCTGGGATGTTTTGGAGCTTCGATGATTCGATCGGGTTTATCAGATTTTGTCTATCTGGCTTTCCGGATAAATTTTAGAATATGTTAAAAAGTTCGACCGGATATAAATACCCACCTTTTCCCCTGTCGGGAAATTTCCAAGTGTTGGATCTTTCCGTAGTTTAACGACGTTCTAAGTAGTGCAAGTAACGCAATGGACCCTCTAGAAGGCAACAAACCTTAACTCGATTATGTGACCGTCTTGAACTGCCCTTTGAACCTTCGGGTTTGGGGCAGTACGGCGTGCCACATGTGAGGCGTTGGCTTGACCCTTCTACGGCTGGACCGTTGGTACTGAGGCACGAACTGAATGTTTTTAGACTTGTTTCATGTGTTGATCTGTATCGGGAAAACTTGGGTGTTCGATTGTTCGATCGGAAAGTTTGACATTTTCTATTTATCCGGAATGGGATACAATAATTGGAATTCACAAAAGTTATGTGATAACTGAATGAATGTTATAAACATAGCAGTTTAGTCTCACTTGATCGGTTGCCACGGAATTTTGATGTGATCAAAAGTCCGTCGCAATCACGTAGCGTACGCGGATACTCGCCGGGTAAACTTAATAGATAGCCTCACTCCATTGTCCCGACCAAGTGACTGTAGGAGAACCCCGTCGCCGAAAGCATCCGTTCGGGTGCTCGCTGTAGCGGTGTTCCGCCTTGGCGCACTTCGTCGACGGCATCGGGGGTGCGGCCGTCTACTGAAGTTTGCGACGAGCATTCGATCAGGATGCCGGGAATCTTGTTGAATTACCCGACTTGATATTGAAAAGAGTTTTCGATAATGAGACTAAAATGCGGGGTTTATAATTGTTAGGCATGCGATGTCTAAGTATTTCATTTGATTAGGCATGTGATGTCTAAAAGGGTTGCGGATTCCAACTGTTGTAGTTTTACACTTTCTTTTCTGTGACCGTAAGTGTAATATGTGATATCGCCGGTTTCGTTGCTATATGTCAACGACAATTGGGATGCGCATATTTACTTACGTTGATGACATGTGATGTTATGTGTTGCTGGATATGTTATATTGGATCGTCGTGTTTGAATAGCCGGGGGTTTTATGTGAGATGAGTGTTTTTCATTTTCATTCATGTAAAAACTTTTATGTAATATTCTTTTATTGGGGCACTTCCAGGTTGCGGAAGTTGTCACCCTTTGTATATTATTTACTTTTTCGCACTAGGATAGACCCAAGGAGGAGGGCACAAGTAACCGGGTTCTGGAGTCCAGTGGGAGACCAACTCGAGGAGTCGAGTACGGGTCTCCTAACTCTAGAATTGGTAGGGTTGCTTGCCACTCTCGTAGGGGTCTAGGGGTGTGGGTTTGGCTATTCATCACGACCGTGGAATCCGTGTTTTATACTGGCTCGTATTGAAAACACGGACGTCCTAGTATATCCAATATTTCATATGATTCTTCTGCTGCGATATCTGTGATGTGATCATGTGATGTTCTGTGATAGATACAGTATTTAGTATATATGATATATTATATAGACGTTACTTATGTTTTACACCCGCGCTAGCCCTGCCCCGCTCTGCCGTTAGTTACCAAACCTAACGGTGCACGAGGGGACATCGAGGCGAATGCGGATGGCATAAGTGTACGTCGTATTTATCTGTGATGTTTAGGTACTTAAATGATGGGACTTCATTAATGTGATTAATGAAATAAAAGAAACCTAAGATGTTGTAGAATCGAATTTCAAAAATAAAACAGGTAGCTACAGTTCTTGCTTTGCACAGCGGTATATATGATATATCCTGCACCTTATTCGATAAGGAAAGGACCGAGATCCCTTCACCGGGAGTGACTCCTTTAGCAATAACTAGCAGATGCTACACCCTCGGTTTGTCTTTTGATTGCTTTTAAGAGTTTTTGCTTTGCACAGTGATATATATGATATATCCCGCACCTCATTCGACGAGGAAAGGACCGACGATCCCTTCACCGGGAGTGACTCCTTTAGCAAAACAAGAAAAGCCTCAAAAACACTCCATTTTAAAATTCATTCGATCCTACAACGATATCAAGTTCATTACGCAATAGGTTTTCAGAAAAACCTGTTGTAGCCCTCCGTCATTTCAGATAAGTCCTACTTAGTATTCGTGCTACGTTTGTTGACCTCCGTCAAGGCGTAGTGTGCGGTAGCTAACTAGTATTTATCTGCTTATGCATATGATGTAGATTGGATTAGGGTAGTCGTGCGGCCTTGTTGACCTCCGTCAAGGGTCGTGCGGGTGGGTTTAATTCGATCAAGAAATGACGGGTTGAACTTGACTAGTAGCCTATAGTTTGTTGACCTCCGTCAAGGTCATAGGGTGCTAGGGGCAAAATTATCGGGAATTTCAAATGTTGAAATTTGCAATGAGATTGCATACCTTCTATGAGATAGTTGGATCCCGATACCCGCTGCGAATAAGAGTTACTCCTGGGAGAGTTTTATACATTACAATTAGCCGATCAAGTAGGTGTCTAGAAAGGTGTTAATGAGGTTACGCCTCTGGAAAAACGAGGTTTACATTAATTAGGTTCGTGCGAAAGCACGGGGGACCTCCCTCAAAGTACCGACACTGGCCTGGCTGAAAGATTGGCGAACTTATAGTGTGTAATTAATCCCGGCTAGTCTTTCCTTTTAGGGTTTGAAGGAAGATTTGATAAAAAGCAGTGGGAGCCATCCTGATTAGATAAAATAATAACCAATCTATTCTTGCAAGAGCGCACGCTGAGTGTTTTCTTCTCTCTCTCTCCAGGTAGCGACCATATCACGCCTTAATCAAGATAATAATACGGATAATTGACCGAACCCGCTTGTTATACTGAGCTGGGGAACGTTGGTCCCGCTCCTACTTATAATTGTTATAAGACAGAGCAGGAAATAGGGGAATACCAAGATTCCCATGCCGCCCAAACGAAGAGAGTGCATGCTGATGCATCATCTTCGGGTGTGTTTATTATACAGAACTGTTTCTCAATGTCCTTTACGTCCTGGGTATATGATACCGGATCAGGATCCCAGATATGTAATCTGTTACATAGGGCTACAGATAGATAGAGAACTGAGAACGGGTGATAAGTTTCATGAGGCAGAAAACGGGGCAAGAGTTGCAGCCAAGTCTGTCGGTCACTGTCACCCTGTATTACCAATACATTGATTCTGAACGAATGTTATTAGATACCGAACCTGATATACAAAATCATATCAGTTTCTTTATTAGTAAAGAAAGGATATAATTTTGTATTGTTGGATAATATTTTGAACATTTCCTATATCAAAAGTTGATCGGTTCAGGCACGTTATCTAAAAGCATTGATGTTCTAAATCAAACTACAGTTCTTAGTATACAGAACACACACAAGAGGAAGAGTTCAGAAATGAACGGATCCTTCTTGAGGTATTGTAGACTAGGTCATATCAATGCGACCCGACTAGCTGAAGTTACATTTAGATGCATATTTAAATCAGTTTGAATTTACATCTTGTGAAACTCGCCAGTCATGTCACAAAGATAAGATGACCATAGCTCCGTTTACTGGAAACAGAGAAAGAGTTAGTGAACTCTTGGGACTGATACATGATGATGTATGTAAGGTCTCCTGTCTACACATGCCAAGACTGGTTCTTTATACTTCATTATATTCTCTAATAATCTCTCAAGATTCAGTCATATGTTCCTGTTGAAACATGAGTCCGAACCTTTTGAGATATTCACAGAATATAAGTTAGAAGTAGAGAACTAAAATACGGGTATAAGTATTATGTCCTTTGATGAGATCAGGGAGGAGAATACTTGAGCACGGAAATCTTGGACTATTCTAAAGGAGAATGAGATTCTCTCTCAGCATTACTCCTCCGTATACACCATATCACGATGGTATATCGGGGCGGAGCAATCACACCCTATATGATAAGGTGTGCTCTATGATGAGTACTACTGAGTTACCTTTTTCCTTTGGGGGTTATGCACTTGAGAAGCTGCATACCTATTGAATAAGGTTCGAATCAAATCAGTTGCCTACCACTTCATATTTGATATGGAAAGGGAAGAGCCCATCTCTTAAGCTAGTTAAGATTTGGGGTTGTCCGGCTAATGTCTAAAAGCAAAATCCGGACAAGCTCGAGGCAAGGTCTGTAGTGTAGAACTGGAAAGGTTCCAGCTATACAAACTGCAGCTGATGATTTGATAGAACCAAAGGATTCAGTAGAAACCAATGAACCTCAGCTTCTCCGCCGATCTAGTAGGGTTCCTCACCCACCTGAGAGATACTTCGGTTTCTCTATGACAGTGGGAGCGAGGATTGCGTCATGAGATGATGACCCAACTAGCTTCGAGCTGGCCATCAGGAGTAAGACTCTGTAAGAATGGCTGGATGCTTATCGATCTGAGATGGAATCCTTATACACCAACAAAGTATGGACTTTGGTTGCTATATCTGAAGGGTTAAATCCCCATCAGGAGCAAGTATATCTTGAGAAGATTACTTGGTGTAGATGGAAAAGTTGAGACTTTCAAAGCTAGACTTGTTAAATGTTTGCATCATTGACCAGGTGTGGATAATAATGAAACCTTTTCAAGTAGCTATGCTTAAGTCCATCCAGATACTACTTGCCACGGCTACATACCATGACTACGATATCTGGCGGTTGGGTGTCATGACTGCTGTTCTAAATGATGTTTTAGAAGAGTGCGTCTATAAGTACATAGCTAGAGGGCTTCGTAGACAGTGGGAGCAGCGGAAACGCGTGCAAGATGCTTTATAGGATAAAGCAGGCATCGCGGAGTTGGAACGTCTGTTTTTGATGTGTTAGTCAAAGAAGTTGACATCATCAAAATGGTAGATGAACCTTGTATAAACAAAAAGGTAGTAGGGAGTATGGTGACGATCCTCGTAGAGTACGTGGATGACATACTCAAGATAGGGAAGGAGTTTCCTATGCTACGCCCGATCAATCTCCGCTTATCACAATGATTCTCCATATAGGATCAAAGTGATACCTCCTAAATCCCGAGTTTTAGATCTATGAGATAGATTTAATTGGATGTTAGGATTCTCACTAGTTGTAGTGAGATGGTATCAATCGATCCTGGGGAGAATCACTGGAAGTGTTCCAGGGTGATAAAGACGACTGAATGTCAGTCGCAGGCATTGTCTTTACCCTCAGTAAAAGGACGGTATGTTGGAAGAGTTTCAAGCTAGATACCGTGACATACTAGACGATAAAGGCTGGATACATCGCTACTTAAGATGCTACCAAAGAGGCAGTCTGGATGTATATTTGTTCATGAGATGAACTTAGTTCCTACCATTGTGTGACAATGGAGTTGTGGCTTATGCCAGGAACCCCCGTCCCATCAGTGATCCAGACATATTCTAAGGCAGTATCACCTGATCATGGAGATGGTTGATCTCTAAGGGATCGAGGTTAGGAGAGTAGACTCAGAGGACTACACGGCGGATCCACTCACGAAGGCCTATTCCCAAAGAGAAACGATTATGGGATGGTTGAGTATGAGATACTACAACCACTGCTACAGATGGCCCTAGTGCAAGTGGGAGATTGTTAGTTATATGTATGCCCTAGAGGCCATTACTGTACATTGGATGTATATTATAGTGGATGCTGGGACATATATAGGGAGGACTTTCTTGCTCGACATGATAGTATGCTATCTGGTTGCTCTTTACCTTAACGTGTACACAGATTGTCTCTCTATTACATGTTGGTAAAGCCCTTAGGATGTGTACTTGACTACCTGGACTATGATGCGGATCATACTAGTGGGGACAAGGTAGTCCATAAGTACATCCTTCAAAGTCCCTAGTCGTGGGTATATCGAGACGGGGCATCGATATACCGGAGTAGACTAGCGTATACCTTCTCGACCCATACAGATGGGCGATGGATGATCCCATATCCATTGGTGTTTGACATCGGAGATGATATACGGGTGCTCAGTGGAGACTGGGTACACTGGACAGACTCGCCGAGAACTCCCAGATGGTATTATACCTTACGTCAGATGGCAGTTCTCTGGTGACACTGGTACAGAGTAGTCTGTTGACCCGAGATCGTCATAGAGTCTTGTGTGGTTCCCACTGTGCTTTGATTTCCATCTTACCACGTCCAAGAGGGCGTGCAAAACGGTGGTTTTTGGGTACAGTCCCGAATCACATGGAGGCAATGAGCGATAGGAGGGGATTCGTCTCTCCCGGTATAGGGGGTTGATGTTGCGCTGTGTTCGATTGGCTATAACAGGAAATCCCTGGCTATGGTTGCTGAGATTTTCTGGTAAGTGTTACCAGTAGTTTCTCGAATTGTTATAGACCTCATATCGACACGACTTATCGAGCTATTGGGGTCTGACGTTTACCACCCCTAGGCAAGATATGCGACATATCAGACGACGAGACCGGACTGTACGGTAGTGTTACTGGTTGGATTCACAGGAGGGTGAGCGGGCTTGCTCGTCGATCTTCTGATCGCTCAATACCCGGGTGGCCGTTACGTTTAGCAGACCGCTTGCGGCTTGTGGATGCTTGATATGATCATCACCTGCTGCCGGCGTATTGACGAGTCTTTAGAGTCCTACACAGAGGTTTCCTGGCTCAAGCGAAACGAAATAGGAGCGCATATGAGATATGTGCGGGACCGAGAATGATACCAGTATGTGATACTGTATTCTATTCTCGGGATGAATGTATTGAATGGTTGTATGTGATATAACCTAGTTATCGATTCAAGCGTTGATTCGATAAGTCGATACATTGGATACTAGTCGGTTATATGCGATATGACCGGATCGTTAAATCAAGTGTTGATTTAATGATTTAATGTATAATTATATATTTGATATATTACTTTGCATTAACTAGTATTGGTTCACTTTTAAATGGTTTTCTCACTTGGATTGTGCACATTGTATATGTGATATACTTTTGTACACAAGTTTGTATCATGTTTGATGATACATGCTCACTAGGGTTTGTGTGAAGATTAAACCATGGTTGTAGATTGGTTAGGGTTTTCATTTTCTTATTCATTTATTTATTTATTTATTCTTTTTGGAAAATGAAAAGCATAAAGAGAAAATGGTGGCTAACTTTGTTTCATATTGAAGCTTCATGAAGCTTTGACCAAGTGACCATTTTGTCTCCATGCTAAACCCTAACCATTCCCACTAACCATGATTCATTCTCTACACTTAACCATGGTTTAAATATGATGAGTATTCATTTTTCTTTTGGATTTAATAAAACTTATCATATTCATTTCTTTCTTCTTCTTCTTGATGAGCAAGAAAGAAAAGCTTTCTACTTCAATGGCATCTTGAGCATAAGTGTGAGAAATCCAATTCTAAAGTGAACCCACTTCCTATTTCTTCATCCTCTACCTCTTGCCAAGTAGTATAGGGTGTTTCCTTCACAAGTTTTCATGGCTTGGTGAAGGTGGAGCTTGATCTAGTGATGCTTCGACGTAGATCATCTTCGGCACGAAGCCGACGACCTTAACCGCCCATTTCTCCGATGAAGCCGACGCAAGAGCCCGGATTTCGATTTGGACAGCGAGGAGAGTTCATTGCGGAGCTATGGAGGTGGAGGACCGGATCTACAAAGGTTGTATTTCCGTTCTCCTAGTTAAAGTAGTTAACTAGTTTGTTTTGTCGTCTAGAAATCTAGCCAACGATCCGTAGTCTAGGGTTTCTCGGCACCGTATTTTTGAAATTGGCATGGTTGATGCCTTGTGAGACCTCTTGAGAGTGCCTAGGAACCCTACAAATGTCAAAGGCCATACTAACGGGACGGCTCGCTAAATGGGCCCTGCTCTTGATGGAGTTCTCGATAACCTATCAACCTCTCAAGGCAGTGAAAGGCCAGGCCATTGCCGACTTCCTTGCTGAGCATCCGATACCCGCCGATTCTCCTTTGAATTGCGATTTGCCAGACGAACATGCGTTTGACGCGATCGATGATGGTGATACCCAATGGGAACTTTATTTCGATGGAGCATCTTCCATGAAAAAGCGCAAACAAAGTACCCCGATAATCAAATCGGGGGTAGGCCTCATCTTCGTGACTCCACAAGGAGGGATAATGCGCTTCGCTTTCTCCTTAACAGAGCCAAGGACAAATAATGAAGCCGAATACGAAGCTCTGATAGCAGGCCTCGAGATCGCCATCGACATGGGAATTAAAAATATCCTCATATATGGAGATTCCCAACTGGTCGTTAGTCAAGTAAACGGCGACTACCAGATATGCAAACCAGAATTGGTGAAGTATGGCGAAAAGGTGCAACAGCTGTTGAACCAAATCCCCTCCTATACTTTGGAAAGCATACCGATCGCGGAAAACAGCAAAGCAGACGCGTTGGCCAAACTTGCTAAAGAACTGGCTGACGAGAACCTCGATGACGTTAGAATCGTGGTACAAAGCCGTCAGGTGCTTGCCCCAGCAGAAATACCTCCGGAATCATCCGAGGAAAAGGGAGCGACTGGGCAGACGACCTTACAAATAAAATAACGAGAAAAGGCTGAGGACTGGAGAGAAGTCTTCATAGACTACTTTAAGTCCCATCTAATGCCCGAAGATGCGTCCATAAGACATCAGCTCATGAAACGGGCTCTGTCTTTCGCCTTCGTCAATGATATTCTATACAAGAGGTCGTTTGATTCTCTGTGGCTGAGATGCCAAGGGCCTGATGAAACGGAAAGGGTCATTCATGAAGTTCATGACGGACTCTGCGGTTCTCACCAAGCAGGCCCAAAGATGAAGATGAAGATTAAACGGATGGGCTACTACTGGCCCACGATGATTCAGGACTGCCTCGAATATGCGAAGCAATGCCACTCATGCCAAATTCATGGGGACTTCATCCACCAGCATCCAAATCCGCTACACCTGACAGTGGCTAGCTGGCCATTCAAAATGTGGGGAACTGATATAGTCGGCTCTATCGAACCAGCATCGTCCAGGGGACATCGTTTCATCCTGGCGACGACTGACTACTTCTCTAAATGGGCAGAGGCAGTACCGCTGAGGGAAGTTAAGACGGAGAATATCCTCCATTTCTTCAAGACATACGTCATATATCGGTTTGGGACGCTGAGACGGATCATCTCCGACAACGGGCCAGCCTACAGAAGCCACAAGATCAGTCGCTTCGCACAGCAGCATAATATAGACTGGAGATATTCCTCGGTTTATAATCTGCGAGCCAACGGACTAGCTGAGGCCTTCAATAAGACCTTAACAAAGATTATGAAGAAGACAGTGTCCTGAAATAAGAGAGACTGGCACGAGAGACTGCAAGAGGCTCTCTGGGCGTACCGAACTACGTTCAAGACGGCCACAAACACAATGCCGTACGCGTTGGTATTCGGTACGGAAGCAGTACTCCCCCTTGAGATAGAGTTACCCTCTCTGCGAGTGGCAGTCCACTACGAGCTGACGAACGAAGAAAACGCTCACCTTCGGCTTGAGGAGCTTGATGCCCTTGAAGAAACACGGCTCATAGCGCAAAAAAATCTGGAGGCCTATAAAGCAAAGATGGCGCGCTCATATGAAAGATTGACCCGACCGAGGACATTCCGCCAAGGCGAACTTGTGCTAGTGGTCAAAAGGCCTATGATCCCCAATCGCGCCAAGCGGGGAAAATTCGAGCTAAATTATGAAGGCCCGTATATCATAGACAAGGTCTACCAGGGTGGGGCCTATCTACTTATGGACATGTACGGTGAAAGGCCTTTCAGGCCAATAAACGGTCGCTTCCTAAAGAAATACTACGCTTAGCGAGTTACCGCCTAGGTCAATGGTAGATGACGACGACTATGTCCGCTCGCTATCTTTCTAAGCTCAAACTTTATACGCAGTAGCCAGCCTTCTTCATGACGGACCGAAACGTCCTTAAAACTAATAGCGGACCGAAACGTCCTTAAACTAATACCGCAACATCCGTAGGCTGACAAAAAAAAATATATAAAAAATATAAATAAATAAAAACGGTATGTCCATAAGCAAAAAGGGCACGGATGAAAACCCGAAAGGGCGCCGTGAGTAAAAACAGCAGGATTACCGGCGAGTGTTCGTGAAAACCCGAAAGGGCGCGACCTCATAAAAAAAAAGAAGAAGAAAATAAAAAAATATATAAAATAAAAACGGTATGTCTATAAGCAAAATGGGCACGGATAAAAACCCGAAAGGGCTCCGTGAGTAAAAACAGCAGGACTATCGGCAGGTGTTTGTGAAAACCTGAAAGGGCGCAACCTCGTTAAAGGAAACTTATAGGGTCCTCTCGACCTTGTAAGGAGAAACCACCCGCGTGAGATCCTTACGACTCACAAGGGAGCAGCACACTTAGGGATCCCCACGATTCCTAAGGAGAAAATACACTTGCGAGATCCTCACGACTCGTAAGGAGAACTCTCTTATGGGACCCTCACGACTCATAAAGATTTGAAAGTCTTAAGTTACAGAGACCTAAACCTGTGCTTAAGCAACTCCCACAACTTCCGATATTGCCCTATAAGTGGTCATTTACTGGCTCTTGTATACAATCCACGGGCGCGAATAAACATTTCCCTAATCAAGTCCCATCCGAGACTAGGGATATGTTCGCATGGTGAACAACCCTTGTAAATCCTCTCGATTTACAAAGAGAAAACCCTCCTATAGGATCCTTACGACTTACAGAGGAACAAACACTTAGGAATCCTCACGATTCCTAAGGAGAAAATACACCTACAAGATCCTCACGACTTGTAGGGAGAAATACCTTTGTGAGACCCTTACGGCTCATGAAGTTAAAAGCCTTAGTCGAAAGGACCCTAACCCTGTTTGCTAAGCCACCTTTGTTCGACATCGACAGAGGCAAATGATGATTCGCTCCTGGCAATACCCCAGTTGTAGCGGTGCTGATGCCGAAATCGGTGTCTAATTTCAGGTTTACGGCGGAAAGCCAGTAGGCCGCACATGCATACGAAATAGCCGAAATGATGGGGCAACTTGCAATAAAAAGCAGCAAGTAAAATGTGTGCATGCAAAATAGCCAAAATGATTGGGCAACTCGCAATAAAAAGCAGCGAGTGAAAACAAAATAAATAGCCGAAATGATTGGGCACCGCGAAAAATTGCTGAAATGATTGGGCAATCGCGACCTTCGCGATATAAAAGCTGAAATGATAGAGCATCGTGGAAATAAAAAAAATGAAAAATGATGATAAAACTTTGGCCCTACAGTTAAGATTACATCGATCCCTGTATATAATCCAAGGGCGCAAACAAAGAGGGAACCATACTTTCCCAACAGGCTCCGCCAGAAAACGAAGCCAAATCTTGACGGTTCATCCCAACTCCGAAGAAACCAGTGTCTTCGGCAAATCCTTCAACTCAGGAAAACAAACAATCCTTGACGAGAGACTCCTGATCCGCGTCGACTCGCAGAGCAACCAGTGCCTCCGTGGGAAATTCTTGACTCGTTTCAACCCCAAGGAAACAAATAATCCTTGGCGCTAGGGAAACAAATAATCCCTAGCAAATCCTTCAACTCAGGGAAACAAACAATCCTTGACGAGAGCCTCCTGATCTGCGTCGACTCGCAGAGTAACCAGTGCCTCCGTGGGAAATTCTCGACTCGTTTCAACCCTAAGGAAACAAATAATCCTTGGCGCTAGGGAAACAAATAATCCATAGCAAATCCTTCAACTCAGGGAAACAAACAATCCTTGACGAGAGCCTCCTGATCCGCGTCGACTCGCAGAGCAACCAGTGCCTCCGTGGGAAATTCTCGACTCGTTTCAACCCCAAAGAAACAAATAATCCTTGGCGCTAGGGAAACAAATAATCCCTAGCAAACACCTCAACTCAAGGAAACAAACAATCCTTGATGAGAGCCTCCTGATCCGCGTTGACTCGCAGAGCAACCAGTGTCTCCGTGGGAAATTCTCGATCCGCGTCAACACCAAGGAAACAAATAATCCTTGGCGCTAGGGAAACAAATAATCCTTAGCAAATCCTTCGACTCAGGGAAACAAACAATCCTTGACGAGAGCCTCCTGATTCGCGTCGTCTGGCAGAGAAACTAGTGTCTCTGCGGGAAAATTCCCGATTCGTCTCAACTTGCAAGATGAAGCCTCAGGTAGCAAGGATTAAAAAACTTGCTTCCTGAACAATGGGACCTTGCAAGTCGATCTAAAACGGTCTCTTGCATACTATTCACGGGTCTCACTCTCCAAAATCGAGTTTCGACAAGGAGGAAAACAACCGCTTACGGATCCTCTCGACTCGTAAGAGGGAAAAATTCTCTTATAGGATCCTTACGACTTATAAGAGAAAATCACACTTAGGAATCCTCACGATTCCTAAGGAGAAAAACCCACCTACGAGATCCTCTCGATCCGTAGGGAGAAAAGTCTCTATGAGACCCTCACGGCTCATAAAGTTGAAAAGTCTTAGGCGGCAGATCTGAACCTGCGGCCTAAGCCATCGCTATCTCTTGGAGAAATTAAGTTATCTGCCAATTAGGTTTATCGAGACATCATGCTGAGAAGGGAGAAAGCAAAGAAATAGTACAGGACATTGCAAAAAGGAATGTGTATCTTTATTCATAAGTTCAATCAAATACAAGGCGAATCATATAAAGAACAAAGAATGTATATATACTATGCAAAAATTACAAGTGTGTAGATGATACAAAATGTTCAGGGAGAAGGAAGCCTCTTGAATAGCTCTATCAATTGCTCGCGTACTTCCTTCCATGCCTTCTCTTGATCAGCCGCCACCGCCAGTTCGGCCTCTACTTGAGCTCGCTGCTGCATGAAGGATGCAAGCTGTTCCCCAACGACCTGCTGAGCTGCTTCACGGCCTCGGGCATCACACTCGGCGGCATCAAGCTTCTGCTTCAGTGCTAGCCCATTAAAGATACGCTCTAGGAGGCCTTCAAAGATAGCTTTCACCTCGGCAGCATTCGTCCTAACTTCAGCGCGCAGGCGAACAGTTGCGCTTGAAGATTCCTGACGTTCCTTCAACCGTAAAGCTGCTTCTTGCTCCAAATGGCGGAAATAAGAAGTGCTTTGCTCGAGCCAGGCCGTCCATTAGGTGTTTATGGCCAAAACTTCAGGGGAAGGACGCGTCGACTCTAACCGATGTAGGCAGGCCTCGATCTCCCTGCAGTGGTTAACCCAAGATTCGACGACGCCTTCGTTGTGAAAGTTTACGAGCGCCGCCAACATTAGGTTAACCTCCACAGCGAAATCTGCGGCAGAGGGGAGAGCGTCTGCGTTAAGCTCTTCGATATACCCGCTCAGCATGCCCAAACTCATCACGACACCCTTTGAAGATGAACGTTTCAAGAAGGGGCCTGTCGGTGAAAGGACACGAGACTCAAGAGGGACCGGAGCCGGAACGATAGCTGCAAAACAAAACATAGTTAAACGATGGTTCAAGAGATGTTGAAGAGTCATCAAAAAGGAAATTTACTATACCAGCTGCAACGGGCGGCAAAACCGGAAGGGCCGGTGGCGTGGCGGGTCTTGCGTCCCCTCCTTCGATTTGTGGCACTACAATAAGGAAGAGGAAAAGTCAGAGATAATCCCATTGCTAAAAAAAAATAAAAGAAAGACATCGAAGTGAAGATATACTCACCGGCACCACTAGAGGGAGAAGCGAGCTCAGACGGGAAGGAGAAGTGCGGAAGCAACACCTGATGGATATGATAAAAAAGCACTCCTGAAAAGACACAGTGGTACGACGTTAGTATAGAAATCATGCGGCTAAAAGATAAACTAATCAATCGCAGATCCATACCTTCCAACATCTGCGATGGCTTAAGGGAAGGCTGGGAGGTGACCACCGCCAAGGCAGTAGTTGATGGTGCTCCTTTGAGTAATGGAGCATCGGCGCTGGCCGCACCTGTGTTGAAAACAAAGACAAACTTGTTAAGGGAAGATCGCAAGATATAATAAAGGGATGACAGTAACTTGAGATTTACCTAATGAGCTCCCGGCTGAAACGGAGGCGACCCCCTCCTCCATCGACATGAGGCCACCACCCGTGGCCTCATCCCCCGACTCGATGGGGACTGTCGCCGTGCTTCCGCGGCCAGGAGATGGTGGAAGATCATAGACAGGGAGGGCAATAACCGGAGCATTGCCGGACTCTTGAGAAAGAGCGGCTGACTCTTCCCCAAGAGTCGTGCCCATCTCGCCCGCTACTTCAAGCTCGGTGGTCTCCATCGCCTCATTAGCCGTCACCGTGAGATCGCCTGCCTCAAGCGCCTCACTCGCCACTACCTCGGGCTCAGTTATAAGGGTCGTCTCATTTGCCGCTTCCTCAGGCTCGGCATCAACGACTTTCTCTGGCGTAGCCCCCTCGGCCCCTGCCTCAGGTTCAACAACCCCGGTGACGCTGCCCACCGTTGGCTCGGGCTTGACCAATGCCTCTTCCTCTGGCCCTTCAGGTTCGACAGTCTCCGCCTCCCCTTCGGTTGGACTTGGCCCTGTAGAACAAGATAAATAAGAACCGACAGGTTTACAATTCTTAGAGTAAAGTCTTGCAAAATACATTATCAGAGCTAGACTTGTCATTAGCACTCCGAACAGCACGCGCCACCTGTCTGCGAGCAGTGGATAGGGCGACGGGAGCCTCTTCTGAGGGAGTATCAGCGCGAGGGATGGTGCTTGGGCCCGCTCCTGTGGCCAAAGCAGCCCTGCGCTCCTTCGCCTCGCGCCTCAGCCGCTTCCTCTCCTCCTGGGCCGATGAGACGGACCTCACCAGAGCCTCTTTCATTGAAGCGTCCTCGTCCGTATACAGGGATGCCTCCAAATTCTTCAAGGCATCCTTCGTCGACTTGTCGAGTCGAGGCTCTTGCGGCAACCCCGACGAGACCGGAATTCCAGTAACAGGTTCGGGGAGGATCTCCTCATCGACTGGCATAACCCCTGCAAAGAAACAAATGAAGAAAGTTAGGTTGACCATCGAAAAAGATAACGAAATTTTTTTTTTAAAAAAAAAGGGGGGGGGGGTGGGACATACCGGCGCCCGCTAGAGCGTGTTTCTCCTCCTCCACTTGGAAGGTTTTCAAAGAGGCAGCAATAGCTTCTTCGGTAGAGACACCTGTTGAAAATGGGGAAAGTATTAGTTAAAAATAATGATAAAAAGTGCAATAAAGTGACGAAGAAAGCGGCTAATGGTTACCTGACTCAGCGAGTTTACTTAACATCGCTTCGAGCCTCGCCGATCGCTCCGAAGCTACAATGGCGGCCGCCAAATTGGTGTCTGCGGGGTCTACCAAGAATCCTTTGTTGCTGCCATATTCACTTATTCCTTCGTTGAGAGGAGCCTCAGGCTCTAAGCCGAGGATCGTGTCGAGGGGAAGGATAGACTTCTTCTTTTGCCCGCCAGCTCTAGATGCACCTGGAATTGATTTGTGCTTGGCAGGCACCTTGGGGTGGCGGGTCCCGATATCCGCTCCTGCGCCGGACTCTGGCAATATTACATTAACCGTCTTCGTGGGAGCACGGGGCGCCGGTGGTGCATTCACCATAGCAGGCAGCGGCAAGCCACGCGGGGGGCTCAACACACGTGGTCGATCGACTCCGGCATCTTTTAGCGGAGGAATGACCGGAATCCTTGGCTTCAAGGGGGCCTTACGATCACTGCCAGGAGGTGCACCCCTACGGTCAACCAGCATGCGCTTCTCCGTTAAGATAACTGGGCCCATCGCATGCGCATACCAAGCCACGTACGTGTTGAGCATCTTGGGGGCACAGCTGGATTCACCGATAAAGAAATAGGAACCCGTGTTAAGCCGTGTGAAATGGTGCATTGCATTCTTTATCCCCTCTCGGCTGACCACGGGCTTTTCCAGGAAAGCTTCCATCGGGATCCATTGGTTGTAGCTCGATTGCTGAGCAAACCGGTGCGGGTTATACCTCATAAAGAGTGCTGTCTCATTCTACCTAAACACTAGGTAGCCCGGCCGAATGGAGTAGAGGTGGAGGATTTCCCGAGCCTTCAATATGGAAGCCCCGTCCTTAAAATCATCGCGCAGTGGCACCACTGACTTAGTGGTCTCTGAGCCTATGGTTATGACCTTATCCACAAAGGAAACCTTCGCTCCGACCAGATGTGGATGAAGGAGCAGCCTCCTAGACTACCGCGGGGATGCAACCACAATTGAAGCACCGACCAACCGCATGACTCTCGGGAGTCTGCATTTCTCAAAGAACGGAGGAATCTTATGGGCACCAAACACCCCTTGCACATGCATCTCCATCTAGGAGGTGAAATAGTGCATCGGGAAATTAGCAGGCTGCACCCCAGGCTCACTAGCGTCCGCCGCTACGCTAAGTCCATTATAAAGGTAAGCCAGCCCGGCGATTCCTACCGATAACTGCAAACCAGCCACCATCCGATGCGCTGGGTAAAAGACGGAGGGCCGCATGTGGCGCGGGTGCATGGGGAGCACAAAGCTGCATAGCCACAAGCCTAAGAACCCAATAAAAAAGGTCTCCTCATCCATGCCCGGGACGGCGATTTCTGAGGAAGGGACGATGGCAGCGCTGGGGAGATAAAAATCCCTTTGATTATTCTCCGATACGGCGCGGTCCAAGCCGAAACCAAAAGGGTCATCGAGCTGGGCGAACTTTGAAAGGTTCCTAGGCACCCCAAGGAGGTCTCACAAGGCATCAACCATGCCAATTTCAAAAATACGGTGCCGAGAAACCCTAGACTACGGATCGTTGGCTAGAAGTTTAGGCGACAAAGCAACTAGTTAACTACTTTAACTAAAAGTAAACGAACATACAACCTTTGTAGATCCGTTTCTCCACCTCCATAGCTCCGCAATGAAGTCTCCTCACTGTCCATATCAAATCCCGGGCTCTAGCGTCGGCTTCATCGGAGAAAAAGCGGGCTAGGTCATCGACGACGTGCCGAAGATGATCTACGTCGAGGCATCACTAGATCAAGCTCCAACTTCACCAAGTCAAGAAACTTGTGAAGAAAACACACTCTACTACTTGGCAAGAGGTAGAGGATGATGAAATAGGAAGTGGGTAGACTTTAGAATTGGATTTCTCACTTGATTTCTTCACTTGCCATTGATGAGGCAAGCTTTCTTCATTTGAAGAAGAAGATAAAGAAGAAGAAGAAGATATGATAAGTTGTTTTTAAAAATAAAAACAATATGATACTTATCATAATCTCAACCATGGTTTAGTGTAGAGATTTAACTAAGGTGAGATGAGTGGTTAGGGTTAGAGAAGAGACAAGAATGGTGGACTTGTTCAAAGCTTCAAGAAGCTTCAAATAAAACAAAACTAGCAACCATTCTTTTCTCTTTATCTTTTCTAAATGAAATAAATAAATAAATAAATGAGAAAAGGAAATGAAACCCTAACCACTTATGTAACCATGGTTTAATTCTTTACACAAACCCAAACTAGCATGTATCATCAAACATGATACAATCTTATGCACATAAAATATATCATATATACAATGTGTACAAACAAGTGAGAAAATCCATTTAAAAGTGAACCGATACTAGTTAATGCAAAGTAATATATCATATATATAATTATACATTAAATCATTAAATCAACACTTGATTTAATGATCCGGTCATATAGCATATAACCGACTAGTATCATCAGTAACAACTTATCGAAACAACACTTGATCCGATAACCCGGCTATATCGTATATAACCGAGCAATGTCACATATCGCGAGAATCAAATACAGTATCACATACTGGAATCATTCTCGGTCCCGCACATATCTCATATGTGCTCCTATTTCGTTTCGCTTGAGCCAGGAAACCTCTGTGTAGGACTCTAAAGACTCGTCAATACGCCGGCAGCAGGTGATGATCATATCAAACACCCACAAGCCGCAAGCGGTCTGCTAAACGTAACGGCCACTCGGGTATTGAGCGATCAGAAGATCGACGAGCAAGCCCGCTCACACTCCAGTGAATCCAACCAGTAACACTACCGTACAGTCCGGTCTAGTCGTCTGATATGTCACATATCTTGCCTAGGGGTGGTAAACGTCAGACCCCAATAGCTCGATAAGTCGTGTCGATATGAGGTTTATAACAATTCGAGAAACTACTGATAACACTTACCAGTAAATCTCAGCAACCCTGGCCAGGGATTTCCTATTATAGCCAATCAAACAGAGTGCAACATCAATCCCCTATACCGGGAGAGACGAATCCCCTCCTATCGCTCATTGCCTCCATGTGACTCGGGACTGTACCCAAAAACCACCGTTTTGCACGCCCTCTTGGACGTGGTAAGATGGAAATCAAAGCACAGTGGGAACCACACAAGACTCTATGACGATCTCGGGTCAACAGACTACTCTGTACCAGTGTCACCAGAGAACTGCCATCTGACGTAAGGTATAATGCCATCTGGGAGTTCTCGGCGAGTCCATCCAGTGTACCCAGTCTCTACTGAGCACCCGTATAACATCTCTGATGTTAAACACCGATGAATATGGGATCATCCATCGCCCATCTGTATGGGTCGAGAAGGTACACGCTAGTCTACTCTGGTATATCGATGCCCCGTCTCGATACACCCACGACTAGGGACTTTGAAGGATGTACTTATGGACTACCATGTCCCCACTAGTATGATCCGTATCATAGTCCAGGTAGTCAAGTACACATCCTAAGGGCTTTACCAACATGTAATAGAGAGACAATCTGTGTACACGTTAAGGTAAAGAGCAACCAGATAGCATACTATCATGTCGAGCAAGAAAGTCCTCCCTATATATGTCCCAGCATCCACTACAATATACATCCAATGTACAGTAATGGCCTCTAGGGCATACATATAACTAACAATCTCCCACTTGCACTAGGGCCATCTGTAGCAGTGGTTGTAGTATCTCATACTCAACCATCCCATAATCGTTTCTCTTTGGGAATAGGCCTTCGTGAGTGGATCCGCCGTGTAGTCCTCTGAGTCTACTCTCCTAACCTCGATCCCTTAGAGATCAACCATCTCCATGATCAAGTGATACTGCCTTAGAATATATCTGGATCACTGATGGGACCTGCGTTCCTTGGCATAAGCCACAACTCCATTGTCACACAATGGGAGGAACATAGTTCATCTCATGAACCAATATACACCCAAACAGCCTCTTTGGTAGCATCTTAAGTAGCGATGTATCCTGCCTTTATCGTCTAGTATGTCACGGTATCTAGCTTGGAACTCTTCCAACATACCGTCCCTCTACTGAGGATTAAGACAATGCCTGTGACTGACATTCAGTCATCTTTATCACCCTGGAACACTTCCAGTGATTCTTCCCAGGATCGATTGATACCATCTCACTACAGCTAGTAAGTATTCTAACATCCATTTAGATCTATCTCATAGATCCAAAATTCAGGATTTAGTAGGTATCACTTTGATCCTATATGGAGAATCTTTGTGATAATCGGAGATTGATCGAGCGCAGCATAGGAAACTACTTCCCTATCAAGAGTATGTCATCCACGTACTCTACGAGGATCGTCACCATACTCCCTACTACCTTTTTGTTTATACAAGGTTCATCTACCATTTTGATGATGTCAAACTCTTTGACTAGCACATCAAAACAGACGTTCCAACTCCGCGATGCCTGCTTTATTACATAAAACATCTTGCACACGTTTCCGCTGCTCCCACTGTCTACGAGGCCCTCTGGCTGTGTTCTTATAGACGCTCTCTTCTAAAACATCATTTAGAAAAGCTGTCATGACACCCAACCACCAGATATCGTAGTCATGGTATGTAGCCGTGGCAAGTAGGATCTGGATGGACTTAAGCATAGGTACTAGAAAAGGTTTCATCATTATCCACGCCTGGTCAATGACGAAAACCTTTAACAAGTCTAGCTTTGAAAGTCTCAACCTTTCCATTTACACCAAGTAATCTTCTCAAGATATACTTGCTCCTGATGGGGATTTAACCCTTCAGATATAGCAACCAAAGTCCATACTTTGTTGGTGTACATGGATTCCATCTCAGATTACTAAGCATCCAGCCATTCTTACAGAGTCTCACTCCTGATGGCCAGCTCGAAGCTAGTTGGGTCATCATCTCATGATGCAATCCTAGCTCCCACTGTCATACAGAAACAGAAGTATCTCTCAGGTGGGTGAGGAACCCTACTAGATCGGCGGAGAGGCTGAGGTTCGTTGGTATCTACTGAATCCTTTGGTTGTACCAAATCATCTGCTGTATTTTGTATAGCCGGAACTTTTCCAGTTCTACATAACAGACCTTGCCTCGAGCTTGTCCGGATTTTGCTTTTAGACATAGGCCGGACAACCCCAAATCTTAACTAACTTAAGATATGGGCTCTTCCCTTTCCATATCACATATGAAATGGTAGACAACTGATTTGATTGGAACCCTATTCAATAGGTATGCAACTTCTCAAGTGCATAACACCCAAAAGGAAAAAGGTAACTCAGTAGTACTCATCATAGAGCACACCATATCAAATAGGATGTATTTGCTCCGCCCCGATATACCATCGTGCAATGGTGTATACGGAGGAGTAATGCTGAGAGAGAATCTCATTCTCCTTCAGAATCATCCAGGAATTCCGTGCTCAAGTATTCTCCTCCTTGATCTCATCAAAGGACATAATACTTATACCCGCATTTTGGTTCTCTACTTCTAGCTTATATTCTATGAATATCTCAAAAGGTTCGGACTTGTGTTTTAACAAGAATATATGTCTGAATCTAAAGAGATCATCAGAGAACGTAATGAAGTATAAAGAACCGGTCTTGGCATGTGTAGACAGGGGACCTACATACATCAACATGTATCATCCCAAGAGTTCAACTAACTCTTTCTCTGTTTCCAGTAAACAGAGCTATGGTCATCTTATCTTTGTGACATGACTGGCGAGTTTCACAAGATGTAAATTCAAACTGATTTAAATATGCATCTAAATGTAACTCAGCTAGTCGGGTCGCATTGATATGACCTAGTCTACAATGCCTCAAGAAGAATTCGTTCATTTCTGAACTCTTCCTCTTGTGTGTGTTCCGTATACTAAGAACTGTAGTTTGATTTAGAACATCAATGCTTTTAGATAACGTGCCTGAACTGATCAACTTTTGATATAGGAAATGTTCAAAACATTATCCAACAATACAAAATTTTATCACTTCTTTACTGATAAAGAGACTGATATGATTTTGTATATCAGGTTCGGTATCTAATAACATTCGTTCAGAATCAATGTATTCTGGTAATACAGGGTGACAGTGACCGACAGACTTGGCTGCAACTCTTGCCCCGTTTTCTGTCTCATGAAACTTATCACCCGTTCTCAGTTTTTCTACCCTTTTGTAGCCCTATGTAACAGATTACATATCTGGGATCCTGATCTGGTATCATATACTCAGGATGTAGAGGATACTGAGAAACAGTTCTTTGTAATGAACACACCCGAAGATGATGCATCAACATGCACTCTCTTCGTTTGGGCGGCACGGGAAATCTGGTATTCCCCAATTTCCTGCTCTGTCTTATAACAATTATAAGTTGGAGCGGGACCAACGTTCCCCAGCTCAGTATAACAAGCGGGTTCGGTCAATATATCCGTATTATTATCTTGATTAAGGCGTGATATGGTCGCTACCAGGAGAGAGAGAAGAAAACACTCAGCGTGCGCTCTAGCAAGAATAGATTGGTTATTATTTTATCTAATCAGGATGGCTCCCACTGCTTTTTATCAAATCTTCCTTCAAACCCTAAAAGGAAAGACTAGCCGGGATTAATTACACACTACAAGTTCGCCAATCTTTCAGCCAGGCCAGTGTCGGTACTTTGAGGGAGGTCCCCCGTGCTTTCGCACGAACCTAATTAATGTAAACCTCGTTTTCCCAGAGGCGTAACCTCGTTAACACCTTTCTAGACACCTACTTGATCGGCTAATTGTAATGTATAAAACTCTCCCAGGAGTAACTCTTACTGGCAGCGGGTATCGGGATCCAACTATCTCATAGAAGGTATGCAATCTCATTGCAAATTTCAACACTTGAAATTCCCGATAATTTTGCCCCTAGCACCCTATGACCTTGACGGAGGTCAACAAACCATAGGCTACTAGTCAAGTTCAACCCGTCATTTCTTGATCGAATTAAACCCACCCGCACGACCCTTGACGGAGGTCAACAAGGCCGCACGACTACCCTAATCCAATCTGCATCATATGCATAAACAGATAAATACTAGTTAGCTACCGCACACTACGCCTTGACGGAGGTCAACAAACGTAGCACGAATACTAAATAGGACTTATCTGAAATGACGGAGGGCTACGACAGGTTTTTCTGAAAACCTATTGCGTAATGAACTTGATATCGTTGTAGGATCGAATGAATTTTGAAATGGAGTGTTTTTGAGGCTTTTCTAGTTTTGGTAAAGGAGTCACTCCCGGTGAAGGGATCGTCGATCCTTTCCTCGTTGAATGAGTTGCGGGATATATCATATATATCGCTGTGCAAAGCAAAAACTCTTAAAAGCAATCAAAAGACAAACCGAATGTGTAGCATCTGCCAGTTATTGCTAAAGGAGTCACTCCCGGTGAAGGGATCTCGGTCCTTTCCTCATCGAATAAGGTGCAGGATATATCATATATACCGCTGTGCAAAACAAGAACTGTAGCTACCTGTTTTATTTTGAAATTCGATTCTACAACATCTTAGGTTTCTTTTATTTCATTAATCTCATTAATGAAGTCCCATCATTTAAATACCTAAACATCACAGATAAATACGACGTACACTTATGCCATCCGCATTCGCCTCGATGTCCTCTCGTGCACCGTTAGGTTAGGTAACTAACGGCAGAGCGGGGCAGGGCTAGCGCGGGTATAAAACATAAGTAACGCCTATATAATATATCATATATACTATATATACTGTATCTATCACAGAACATCACATGATCTCATCACAGATATCGCAGCAGAAGAAACATATGAAATATTGGATATACTAGGACGTCCGTGTTTTCAATACGAGCCAGTATAAAACACGGATTCCACGGTCGCGATGAATAGCCAAACCCACACCCCTAGACCCCTAGGAGAGCGGCAAGCAACCCTACCAATTCTAGAGTTAGGAGATCCGGACTCGACTCCTCGAGCTGGTCTCCCACTGGACTCCAGAACCCGGTTACTTGTGCCCTCCTCCTTGGGTCTATCCTAGTGCGGAAAAGTAAATAATATACAACAGGTGACAACTTCCGCAACCTGGAAGTGCCCCAATAAAAGAATATTACATACAAGTTTTTACATGAATGAAAATGAAAAACACTCATCTCACATAAAAACCCCCGGCTATTCAAACACGACGATCCAATATAACATATCCAGCAACACATAACATCACATGTCATCAACGTAAGTAAATATGCGCATCCCAATTGTCGTTGACATATAGCAACGAAACCGGCGATATCACATATTACACTTACGGTCACAGAAAAGAAAGTGCAAAACTACAACAGTTGGAATCCGCAACCTCTATAGACATCGCATGCCTAACCAAATGAATTACTTAGACATCGCATGCCTAACAATTATAAACCCCGCATTTTAGTCTCAAAATCGAAAACTCTTTTCAATATCAAGTCGGGCAATTCAACAAGATTCCTGACATCCTGATCGAATGCTCGTTGCAAACTTCAGTAGGCGGCCGCACCCCCGACGCCGTCGACGAAGTGCACCAAGGCGGAACACCGCTGCCGCGAGCACTCGAACGGATGCTTTCGGCGACGGGGTTCTCCTACAATCACTTGGTCGGGGCTATGGGGTATAACTGTCTATTAAGTTTACCCGGCGAGTATCCGCATACGCTACGTGATTGCGACGGACTTTTGATCACATCAAAATTCCGTGGCAACCGATCATCTGAGACTAAACTGCTATGTTTATAACATTCATTTCAGTTATCTCATAACTACTTGTGAATTCCAATTATTGTATCCCATTCCAGATAATTAGAAAATGTTAAACTTTCCGATCGAACATCCAAACACCCAATTTTTCCCGTAACAGATCAACACATGAAATAAGTCTAAAAACATTCTGTTCATGCCTCAGTACCAACGGTCCAGCCGTAGAAGGGTCAAGCCAACGCCTCACATGTGGCACGCCGTACTGCCCCAAACCCGAAGGTTCAAAGGGCAGTTCAAGACGGTCACATAATCGAGTTAAGGTTTGTTGTCTTCTAGAGGGTCCATCGCGTTACTTGCACTACTTAGAACATCTTTAAACCACGGAAAAATCCAACACTTGGAAATTTCCCAGCAGGGGAAAATTTGGGTATTTATATCTGGTCGAACTTTTTAACATATTCAAAAATTATCCGGAAAGCCAAATAGACAAAGTTAAAAAATCCGATCGATTCATCGAGTCCCCAATACAACCCCAGAACACTCATCTCTATAATCAGTATTAAAAATTCCCAGAAAATATAAAAACCAGAGATATGAATTACTGTGAAAAGAACCGTTGCAAATACCATAAATATGCCGCGGAACCGCCGCTAAAGGGGGGTCAACGCCGCGGTTCCGCGGTCAAGTAGAGGAATTAGAGGCTCCGTTTTGCACAGTAATTCATATAAAACCCTGCTTAATTTTCTGCATATTTTTAATATTGAAAAATCCACAATTTTCAAGAAAGGACAGAGAGCAATTTGGAGTTAGGGATTTCGATCGATCGGACTTCAAACTCCGTCTAGATTTCGCCTAAGGCTCTAGCTAGGCTCTGATACCAGTGAAAGGTTCCTAGGCACCCCAAGGAGGTCTCACAAGGCATCAACCATGCTAATTTCAAAAATACGGTGCCGAGAAACCCTAGACTACGGATCGTTGGCTAGAAGTTTAGGCGACAAAGCAACTAGTTAACTACTTTAACTAAAAGTAAACGAACATACAACCTTTGTAGATCCGTTTCTCCACCTCCATAGCTCCGCAATGAAGTCATCTTACTGTCCATATCAAATCCCGGGCTCTAGCATCGGCTTCATCGGAGAAAAAGCGGGCTAGGTCATCGACGTCGTGCCGAAGATGATCTACGTCGAGGCATCACTAGATCAAGCTCCAACTTCTCCAAGTCAAGAAACTTGTGAAGAAAACACACTCTACTACTTGGCAAGAGGTAGAGGATGAAGAAATAGGAAGTGGGTAGACTTTAGAATTGGATTTCTCATTTGATTTCTTCACTTGCCATTGATGAGGCAAGCTTTCTTCATTTGAAGAAGAAGATAAAGAAGAAGAAGAAGATATGATAAGTTGTTTTTAAAAATAAAAACAATATGATACTTATCATAATCTCAACTATGGTTTAGTGTAGAGATTTAACTAAGGTTAGATGAGTGGTTAGGGTTAGAGAAGAGACAAGAATGGTGGACTTGTTCAAAGCTTCAAATAAAACAAAACTAGCAACCATTCTTTTCTCTTTATCTTTTCTAAATGAAATAAATAAATAAATAAATGAGAAAAGGAAATGAAACTCTAACCACTTATGTAACCATGGTTTAATTCTTTACACAAACCCAAACTAGCATGTATCATCAAACATGATACAATCTTGTGCACATAAAATATATCATATATACAATGTGCACGAACAAGTGAGAAAATCCATTTAAAAGTGAACCGATACTAGTTAATGCAAAGTAATATATCATATATATAACTATACATTAAATCATTAAATCAACACTTGATTTAATGATCCGGTCATATAGCATATAACCGACTAGTATCATCAGTAACAACTTATCGAAACAACACTTGATCCGATAACCCGGCTATATCGCATATAACCGAGCAATGTCACATATCGCGAGAATCAAATACAGTATCACATACTGGAATCATTCTTGGTCCCGCACATATCTCATATGTGCTCCTATTTCGTTTCGCTTGAGCCAGGAAACCTCTGTGTAGGACTCTAAAGACTCGTCAATACACTGGCAGCAGGTGATGATCATATCAAACACCCACAAGCCGCAAGCGGTCTGCTAAATGTAACGGCCACCCGGGTATTGAGCGATCAGAAGATCGACGAGTAAGCCCGCTCACACTCCAGTGAATCCAACCAGTAACACTACCGTACAGTCCGGTCTCGTCGTCTGATATGTCGCATATCTTGCCTAGGGGTGGTAAACGTCAGACCCCAATAGCTCGATAAGTCGTGTCGATATGAGGTCTATAACAATTTGAGAAACTACTGGTAACACTTACCAGTAAATCTCAGCAACCCTGGCCAGGGATTTCCTGTTATAGCCAATCGAACACAGCGCAACATCAATCCCCTATACCGGGAGAGACGAATCCCCTCCTATCGCTCATTGCCTCCATGTGACTCGGAACTGTACCCAAAAACCACCGTTTTGCATGCCCTCTTGGACGTGGTAAAATGGAAATCAAAGCACAGTGGGAACCACACAAGACTCTATGACGATCTCGGGTCAACAGACTACTCTGTACCAGTGTCACCAGAGAACTGCCATCTGACGTAAGGTATAATACCATCTGGGAGTTCTCGGCGAGTCCATCCAGTGTACCCAGTCTCTACTGAGCACCCATATATCATCTCTGATGTCAAACACCGATGGATATGGGATCATCCATCGCCCATCTATATGGGTCGAGAAGGTACACGTTAGTCTACTCTGGTATATCGATGCCCCGTCTCGATACACCCACGACTAGGGACTTTGAAGGATGTACTTATGGACTACCATGTCCCCACTAGTATGATCCGTATCATAGTCCAGGTAGTCAAGTACACATCCTAAGGGCTTTACCAACATGTAATAGAGAGACAATCTGTGTACACGTTAAGGTAAAGAGCAACCAGATAGCATACTATCATGTCGAGCAAGAAAGTCCTCCCTATATATGTCCCAGCATCCACTACAATATACATCCAATGTACAGTAATGGCCTCTAGGGCATACATATAACTAACAAACTTCTCACTCCGCTCTGATAGGAACTCCGGGCGAATGAAGCGGGCAATAAAATCTGCGAAACTGACGCCCCGGTCGTCCGATTCCAGATGGAGTCCTTCATAGATCTCCAACACCTTCACCAAGCCCGGATACTGATACTGAATGGCGTTCTCTGGAGTCAGGTCAAACACCAGCGGCTTGATGGCAAAGACGTATTCGTCAGGAGGAAGCATCTCCTCATAGTGCTCCCCCTCATTGGTAGACCCGAGACTTCAGCAAACTCCTCCAAGGAGATGGAGACCTCCCTGTCCGTCATCAAGAAGGTGTGGGTGGGGATATTCCATTGTTCAATAAAGGCCTTGATCCACCATGTTGGAGGAGAGAGATACTCGAAAAGCGAGACGTAGATGGCCGAACATAAACCAATCTTCGTTAGATGAGTCCTTTTCTCCGATAAGATGTACCGGGCCCACTGCAAATATCCGGCGGGCGGTCGCGGGATCAGTCCAATATTGTAAGCCTGTCCCCAAGGGCGTGCTTCACCCTGACAGACTCGCCTTCCCAGAATGTTTATTGCCGGCGGCGGCTGCACGGGGATGGCACCGATTGCAGGCTGGAGGAGGTCATCAGAATTCCAATTTTTAACCTCCACGGCATACTTCGCCGGGGGTTCGTCCGCATAGGGGATCGTAACTATGGACTCAGACGGTGAGGCGGAACTGAAACTGCGACGACCATGGATGATTTCATTGTACCACCTACCCCACAAGTGAAGGTTTTTATACTTGGGGTCATGATCCTTAATGAGAGCGAACACCACTCGGTCCACCGGTGCTTGGGGAAACCCTCCTTCCGAGCGAACAAACGGAAAGGACAAATTACCAGGCATGTTTCCTGCGGAGGGACAAAAAATTTTAATTAGCCATCAATGTTGTAATTTTACACTACACTGCAATGCAGTGGGTGGGGGACAAAAGAGGGACCCACAAAATCTAGATAACGGTGCATCATTTAATAAGACAATCCCATCATTAGATGAAACTGTCAATTAATGAAAAGATCCCCAAGAGAATATCCTCATTGATGGGAAATCCCTAGAGACAAGGAGAAAATCTCCTTTTTTAGAGCAAAGCTCTGTCACAGAGTGACATTTGTCAAACTCTGGTCTCAAAGGGATAAAATTTCTTTAAAAAAAAAAGAACCTAGCTCTATAATAATGATGGAAAAATCCATCAGAAAGAAAACTTCAACTCCTAAAAGATTAAAAATTTGGGATCTTGAAGATCCATGAAAACTTTTAGGAGTTCTCCATTTTCAGATCAGAAAAGATTTACATTTGATCCATGAGCAAAGCTCTATTCATGGGTTAAAACCCATGAACAAGATCTCTGTAGATCTGTAAGTTCTTGAGAGCAAGGCTCTATTAATTAAATTAAATTAAATTTAATTTAAGATTTTTACCTAAAATGATTTTAAGTTCTGAACTTTAAAGTTCTTGGGAAGAAACAAGAGCAAGGCTCTGAGAGTTCTTAAGCAAGAGTAAGGCTCTGAAAATTAAAATTCTTGAAAGTTGTAAAGAATTTTCTAAGGACCAAGGGTCCTATTTATAGGCGCTTGCGCCTCTTCAACTTACCCCTTCTGATCCAACGGCCAGGATCTTGCCACCGCTGCACTCACGTGCGCGCCACGTGAGCGCAACGGTGGGGGGCATTTGTTTCCCCCAATCAGAGCAAGGCTCTGTTTGAATTTCAAAAATTCAAATTTTCTGAAGCAACGCTTCAAAATCCCGTGCGCTGCGCGCAACACGCCACGCGTCAGAAGATGATGCATCAGCACAACGCCGAGGCAGTGCGTCCAATCAGAGCAAGGCTCTTTTAAAATAAAAAGTAAAAGAAGCAACGCTTCAGCTGCGCAAGCGCTGCGCTGCGCGACACGTGTCTGCGCAGTTGCGCAAGCACGGCTGCGCAAGCGCTGCACTGCGCGACACGTGTCTGCGCAGTTGCGCAAGTACAGCTGTGTAAGCGCTGCGCTGCGCGACACGTGTCATGCGCTGGGGCGTCTGCGCAAAACAGAATTGAAATTTTAAAGAAATCTTTTCTGTTCTTGTTAAAACAAGAAAATTTTCTTCTGTAAAACAGAGGCCTTTGGATCAAAGATCCAACGGTGGGGAAAATTCCCCAAATCACTCACAGAAAGATCTTTTTAACAAATCTAACTAATTTATGGGCACTATTAAAAGACCCCTAGACCTCAATTCAGGGAGAGGAACATTTTTTGGAGAAATCAAGAACTTCAAACAGAGAGAACTTTGAAGAATTAGAGAGAATTTCTCAAGAACAAGAGAAAAGGTAAAAACCTTTAGAAAAAGAGAAAATTCTCTTTAAAAATAGATCATTGATCTAAGAACAAGATCAATGATCTTCAAGGAAAAAGAAAAAAAATAAACAATAACAGTGCCTTACACTTTTTATGAACTACTGGTTCTTTGAAAACAAGAAAAAACTTGTTTTCTTTGCTCTAAAATTGATCCAAAAGAACAATGCCCAGCACTTGCCAAAACTGCACTATTGCGCAGACCGCCAGGAAGAGCCACGTGTCAGCAGTGCAACAGCGCAGCGCACTGACGCAGCGCACTGCACTGTTGCGCTTGCGCTCATCAGAGCGTGACACGTGTCACTTCCACACGCACTTGCGCTCTTTAATTTGCGCAAAGCGCCTGACAAGCCACGTGGGGTACTGTTAGAGTACTTAATGCTCTGCATTATTAAGAAAAGGGACAGAGCCCAATTAAAAGGGCTAACAGGCCTAATCAAAAATGCTATGCATTTTAAAAAGGGCATAGCCCAAACAAAATAGATGCTCTGCATCATTTGTAAAAGGGCAAAGCCCAACCAAAACAAAGAAAAGTAATGCAGTGAAGGGGCAAGTCCCTAGTACAGGTCCAATAGGCCAAACACAAAAGAATATTGAAACTGGACTTAGCCCAGTCGTGGCCATAAGTCCTCAAATTTACATCCGGTTCGAGAGTACATCTCCGAACTCCTCTAACACTTCTCGTTGTAATCCTTCAACGACGTCAGAGAGGCGACGGGTCCCAACGACCACACACTAATAGTGGACCGAAACGTTCTTAAACTAATATTGGACCGAAACGTCCATAAACTAATATTGGACCGAAATGTTCTTAAACTAATATTGGACCGAAACATCCTTAAACTAATATTGGACCGAAACGTCCTTAAACTATTGGACCGCCATGTCCCTAAACTGGAAATGGATCTAGACGATCCCGTAAGTAGATCTTAGTCTGGAAATTAGACTAACGTATCCTTAACAAACATTTAAGTTGATCTTAGCCTCAAATATGGCTAACGTATCCTAAAACTAAAACCCAAAACCCAAATCTAAGAAAGTACGGATTTGGACTGATCTACGTCCTACGGGCGATGAAATAAATAGTCTCCGTATACAATCCACGGGCAACCACAAACAAAACAAACACCCACGACACGAAGTGAAATTCTGGAGAAGGAGAAAGTTGTTACCGCGATGCGGTAGCGTAATTAACTGCAGGGGCTTGCGCCTGCAGGGAAGAGCGTCCCTACAATCAAAAACCCCTCAAGCGAGGGGGAATCTGACGAAGTCTGCTACATCGGCCGCATCCATCTAAACCTCCGATACACGGTGCCATAAATCAACTTGGCATCTTCGGAGAGGTGGACGGATAAAACCAAATAGCATCTGCCCCGAATCTCAGGCAAGACGTCCTAATGTCTCGGCCGCCATTCGGAGGGGAACAGAGTTCTCTACTATTTCCAAGCTTTTCAATTGTTTTGATTTACATTGTATATTTTGTAGGTATTCTATAGCACCACACTAGGTTAAGGGTAGCATCACACATGCTATAACAAAAATTTTAGAGGGTGCTTTACAATTCCAACCATGAATCGAACTAGAAAGATAGAGTAACAACATGCTAGTATCATATATTACAAGTGTCTAACACTAAGTGGGAGAGAATGCAACTTTTGTAGACCTCCTCCTAGACTCCTTGGATCGATTGAGGTTTGAACCGGTTGGCTTGTGTCCTTCCGAGTCCACGATGATCAACCACGAAGTCTCTTTGCACAAAGCTCCAAGCTTCTCTTGATCAAGGATGAAGAAGAAGCTAACACTCCACACTAGTGGGCAAGACTAAAGTAGAATGGTGATTTGGGTTTGGATCTCAATTAAAATCCTTTTCTTTTTAATCCTTTCTCTTTCTTTTGAAAACCCTAGTGAGCTTTTTGGAGAGAGAGAGGAAGAAGGAGATGGCACAAAACAAACTCAAGAGAATAATGAGAATAACCCTTGCTAAACTCAAGAGAGCAAGTGAGAGTTATCATGCCAAACTATGGTTACAAAATATTTAGATATTTTGTAACTTGAGTTTAAGCAAAACCATGGGCCAAAACCATAAGCAAATGAAACTATGGTTTTGACTTTGTCAACACAAGAATATGAGAGTTGAATAGTCAACCATGATTTCATTTGCCATTTTGCTTTTCTCAAATTAACAAAATATATAAATATTGTTACCATGTGAGTCTTCCATTGCCACCACCAATGTATCAACCATGACACAAGTATGCTTGCATGTGTGCATCCATATCAATATATGCATACACTCATGCATGCATCATAAGAAATAGGTTTTAATAAATGAGCTAATGGACTTTATATTAAATCAACACTTGATTTAATAAACCGGTCATATCACATACGACCCGTCCAATAGTAAACGCCCGATTAAAATACGGTATCTAATACACGCATTTAATCGAGCTCCCGCGCATATCATATATGCACCCCAAATCATTTCGTCTGAGCTAGGAGACTCCTTTGTGGGACTCTAAGACTCGTCAATACGCTAGCAGTAGGCAGTGGTCACATCACATGCCCACAAACCGTCAGTGGCATAAGCAGTACGTAACGACTCCTAGGTATTGAGCGATCAGAAGAAACACAAGCAAACCTGCTAAAACTCCTGTCGAGCCAACTGGCAACACTTACCGTACAGTCCGGTCTCTTTGTCAAATATGTGTTGGAGATAGTACCCTCAAAGTCAATTATTGGATCGCAGGTACGTGATTGCAATGATTGAGGCAAGACCTATACCGATATGACAGTCTTGCTCGAGATAATAGTATGCTATCTGGTTTGTCTTTATCATCGTATACATGCTATTGCATGATTGATAGAGCCCATAGGATTCTGCTTGACAGCCAGCAGTATGATGGTGATCATATACGTGGGAGCTGGGGTCTATAAGCACATCCTTAAAGTGTCCTTAGTCGTGGGAGTTTCGAGACAGAGCATCGATACTCCAGAGTAGACTAGTGTATACAGTTGAGACCCCGACGAGGGGCGATGGCCGGTCTCACAAGACATTGGTGTCAGTTTGATCACCTAAGATGTATACAGGTGCTCATTGAGTTATGAGTACACCGGACAGGACTCGCCGGGAATCTGCTAGTTGGTATTATACATATCGTCGGATAGCAATTCCCTGGTGACATGTGTACATGTTAGTTCATCGACCTGAGATCGTCATTTGTCTCGTGTGAGTTCCCACTGTGCTTAGATTACTACCCTACCACGCTCAAAGGAGTTGTGCAAACAGGTTTTAGTTGGGTACAGTCCCGAGCCACATTGGAGGCAAGCGAGCAGATCGTCGGGGATTCGTCTCTCCCGGTATTGGGGGTTGATATCGCGCAGTGCACGGGTGGCCATCACTAGGAATCCTCGGCCGAGGTAGTGGAGAATTACTGATTTGGATCAGTAGTTTCTCAGGTGGTGATGGGCTTCATGCCGACACGATTTATCGCGTTATTAGGGGTCAGACTTTATCCACGCCCCTAGACTCGATATGCGATACTCTTTAGACGAATGGACCGGACTGTATATACATTGTCACTGTCGGGCTCAGTAGGGTTTATAGATGAGTTCGCTCGTCAGCTTCCCTTCCAATCAATACATAGGCAAAACGTTACGTGCAGCTTGTACCTCTGACGTGCTAGTGGTTATACCCAGTGCCAGTGTGTTGATGAGTCATTAGAGTCCCCCACAGACACTTTCCCAAGTTCGGGCGAAACGTTGTAGAGGCCGTATGGTGATATGGCAAGGTTCGGAAAAAGCACGTGCATTTTCGCACGTGTCGTTTTTCGGGCAGGTAATACTGGTAGGCTTTGGTTTAAGCCGGAACCCAGTATTATACTGTGTAGATATAATATCTTTGTCTCAGTTGCATTTGTATTCGGTCGTAATACAAATGCGGGTATGTTTATACTGATACAGGGTTATCCTGAAATTCGTTTCAGGATCACTTTTGGAAGTTGCCAGTTTCCAGTTTTCTATCAGCCGTATTTTGACATTCGGTTAAATGCAGATTTATCTTTTCTTGATAAGGGTGAGTCGTGCTTCTAGAAGGTTCTAGATGAGGTGACTAGGATAGTGAAGTGTTCTTGTTTCATTGGATGCATTTATTAGTTGATGACTAGCTTAATATGATTCACCATTTTGCATTAATGGTTTAAGTGTGTCATCCTTTTCATTAAATGTTGTGATAAGCTTCAAGTTTATGGTCACCCTCCTCCATAGCTCCTACACTCACCCCCCTTTCCTATATCATGGCCGCCCCCCTCTCTTGATTGATTCATGGTTGTTGCTTGCAAAAAGATTAGGATTTTGGCTTCATGGAAATTAAAGATATTCATTTCTCATTTCAGTTGAATCCAAAAGGCAACTTCATTAACCGTTCGTCCATAGCATTGGACGTAACGAGACAAAGTGTTCTACTCATTCTCTACTTCATCTTGGTCGTCTCTTTTAGCAAACTTGACGATCGAGTTGCCTCGGTTCAGAGATGGGAGCCCGTTTAAAGATCCGTCGACGTGGTGCCACCTGGACGACAAGACTGGAGATCGAGGAGATCGGAGCAACCGCAACAAGCGTGGGATGATGGTTGAAGACCGAAGGACTCGGATCGTTCGGTATAACTCTTCTACCCACTTTGTAGTTTGTTAGTTTAGCTTTAATGGCAGATCCGGGTTACGGTACACGATAGCGCCAGTTTCGTTAAAAGATTTTGTTCCGCATTTGGCGTCTGTTAGACGGCCGGGGCGCTACCGTGGACTTACAATATGCTGCATATGTGAGTCTAGGGATGGCATCGTCTACCCCAATAACCCAATAAGTCATGCCGGTATATGGCTCATAACAGATCGAGAAACTACTGATAACACTTTTCAGTAAATCTCAGCAGCCCTGGCCAGGGACTTCCTGTTATAGCCAATCATACATGGTGCAACATAACCCCAATACCGGGAGAGACGAAACCCCTCCCATCGCTCATTTCCTCCATGTGCCTCGGGACTGTACCCAAAATCCACCTGTTTGCACGACTCAGTAGAGCCGTGGTAGGGTGGAGATCAAAGTACAGTGGGAGACACACAAGACTCTATGACGATCTCGGGTCTACGGACTAACCTGTACCATTGTCACTTGAGAACTGCTATCCGACGATAGATATATACCACATAGGAGTTCTCGGCAAGTCCGTTCAGTGTACCCAGTCTCCACTGAGCACCCGTATACGATCTTTGGTGTCACCACACCAATGGATATGGGATCATCCATCGCCCATCATATAGGACATGTAACGTATACGCTAGTCTACTCTGGTGATATCGATGCCCCGTCTCGATACACCCGCGACTAGGAATATTTCAAGGATATGCTTATAGATTACAATGTCCCACTAGTATGATCCGCATCATAATCTCAGTAGTCCTGCATCATTCTAAGGGCTACATCAACATGTACCAAATGAATGAAAGCACGATCAAATGAACATGTCAAGATAAAAGGTGCAACCAGATAGCATACTATCATGTCGAGCAAGAATGTCCCCTGAATACACACACACACACACATACCGGTACATACACTATCATATAATGGCCTCTAGGGCATACATATATCCAACAATCTCCCACTTGTTCTAAAGCCAATTATTGGCGTATCTCATACCCAACCTCTCAAAAAGTCGCTCATGCCGCGGAAAAGGGAGGGCCTTAGTGAGTGGATCCACGGTGTTATCTTTTGTATCTACTCTCCGAATCTCGATCTCACGGCGATCAACTATCTTCCGGATCAGATGATATCGCTTGAGAATGTGTCTGGATTGCTGATGTGACCTGGGCTCTTTGGCTAATGCCATAGCCCCATTATTATCACAATACAAAGGTATTGGATCAATAATGGTCGGAACTACTCCTAGCTCCGAGACGAACTTCCTCATCCAGACGGCTTCCTTGGCAGCATCATTTGCAGCAATATACTCAGCTTCCATCGTGGAGTCTGCAACGGTATCCTGTTTGGAACTCTTCCAACACACCGCCCCTCCATTGAGGGTAAAGACAAACCCATAGATAGATTTGCTGTCATCCTTGTCACTCTGGAAGCTTGAATCGGTAAAGGCCTCCATTTGGAGATCTCCGTTACCATACACCACGAACATTTCTTTAGTCCTTCGCAAGTACTTAAGAATGTTCTTCACTGCTATCCAGTGATTCTCTCCTGGGTTGGATTGATACCTGCTTACTACACCCAGTGCATAAGCTACATCAGGGCGTGTACATAACATCGCATACATTATAGATCTTACAGCAGAAGCGTAGGGTATAATGCTCATGTGAGCTCTCTCTTCATCAGTTTTTGGGCAAAAGTCCTTAGAGAGAGTGACTCCATGACTAGCGGGTAAGGAACCCCGCTTGGAGTCTTCCATACTAAACCTCTTTAGGATGGTGTTAATGTACCTAGTTTGGGACAATCCCAATAACCTTTTAGATCTATCCCTATAGATCTTTATGCCTAATATGTATGAGGCATCACCCAGTTCCTTCATGGAGAGCCTTTGTGATAAAGAACAGTTTGACCGATTGTAGCATAGGAACATCGTTTTCTATTAGAAGATTGTCATCCACGTACAATACGAGGAATGTGACATTACTTTCCACAATCTTCTTATAAACACAAGGTTCATCTGGATTTTTGATGAAATCAAACTCTTTGATAACATCATCAAAACAGATGTTCCAACTCCGTGATGCCTGCTTTAATCCATAAATGGATTTAAGCAACCTACATGCTTTCCCGCTGCTCCCACTATCAATGAAGCCCTCTGTCTGATCCATATAAACGCACTCTTCTAAATCACCATTTAGAAAAGCAGTTTTAACGTCCATCTGCCAGATTTCATAGTCGTAGTAAGCAGCAATAGCAAGTAGGATCCGAATGGATTTAAGCATGGCTACAGGAGAAAAGGTTTCGTCATAGTCCAGTCCTGGTCTTTGTCGAAATCCTTTCGCTACAAGCCTTACCTTATAGGTCTCCACCTGCCTATCTACACCGATCTTTCTCTTAAAGATCCATTTGCACCCTATGGGTTTTACCCCAGAGGGTACAACATCCAAAGTCCACACTTTGTTGGTGTACATAGACTCCATTTCGGATCTCGTGGTATCCAGCCACTTCACAGAGTCAACACTCGTGATAAATTGCTGAAAACTGGTAGGGTCATCATCATCCTGTTAGTTATATTATGCCCTAGAGGCCATTACTGTACATACGATGTATATTGTAGTGGATGCTTGGACATAGGGAGGACTTTCTTGCTCAATATGATAGTATGCCATCTGGTTGCTCTTTATCTTAACATGTACTTTGATTGTCTCTATGTTACATGTTGATAAAGCCCTTAGGATGAGTACTTGACTACCAGGACTATGATGTAGATCATACTAGTGGGGACAGTGTAGTCGCTAAGTACGTCCTTCAAATGTCCCTAGTCGTGGGTGTATTTAGACAGAGCATCGATATACCAGAGTAGACTAGCGTATAGCTTCTCGCCCATGTAGATGGGCGATGGATGATCCCATATCCATTGGTGTTTGACATCAGAGACAGTATACGGGTGCTCAGTGGAGACTGGGTACACTGGACGGACTCGCCGAGAACTCTCAGATGGTATTATACCTCACGTCAGATGGTAGTTCTCTGGTGACACTGGTACAGGTTAGTCTGTAGACCCGAGATCGTCATAGAGTCTTGTGTGATTCCCCCTGTGCTTTGATTTCCATCATACAACATCCAAGAGAGCATGCAAAATGGTGGCTTTTGGGTACAGTCCCGAGTCACATGGAGGCAATGAGCGATAAGAGGGGTTTCGTCTCTTCCGGTATTGGGAGTTGATGTTGCGCTGTGTTCGATTGGCTATAACAGGAAGTCCTTGGCCAAGGCGCTTCAGAGATATACTGGTAAGTGTTATCAGTAGTTTCTCGACCCATTATGAGCCTCATATCGACACGAATTATCGAGTTACTGGGGTCTGACGTTTACCACCCCTAGACGAGATATGCGACATATCAGACGAAGACACCGGACTATACGGTAGTGTTACTGATTGGATTCGCAGAAGTGTGAGCAGGCTTGCTTGTTGATCTTCTGATCGCTCAATACCCGGGTGGCCGTTACGTTTAGCAGACCGCTGGCAGCTTATGGGTGTTTGATATGATCATCACCTACTGCCGGCGTATTGACGAGTCTTTAGAGTCCTATACAGGGGTTTCCTGGCTTAAGCGAAATGGAGTAGGAGCATATATGTGATATCTGCAGGACCGAGATTGATACGATATGAGATACCGTATTCAATTCTCATGATTTGTGACATTGATCGGTTGTATGCGACATAGCCGGGTTATCGGATCAAGTGTTGATTCGATAAGTTGTTACACATGATATTAGTCGGTTATAGACGGATTATTAAATAAAGAGTTGATTTAATAATTTAATGTATAATTATATATTTAATATATTATATTACATTAACTAGTATTAGCTCACTTATGATTTGTTTTCTCACTTATTGTGCATAAGTGTATATGTGATATATATTTGTGTACATATGATTGTGTCATGCTTGATGATACATACAAGATGGGTGTATGAGATTTATACCATGTTTAGGTTAAATTAGGGTTTATTTATTATCTTAAGATTTAACAAAAGAGTTACACTTGGTCAAAGTTATCAAGCTTGAAGAAGCTTGGAGAAACTTTGACAAAGTCCACTCTTTTGTCATTTCTCTTGATATTTTTTAACCCAACCCTAAACCTCATACCTTGGTCAATTCTCTACATGAGTTAAGCATGATAGCTTAGCTCACCCATGGTTACATTATTGATGAGGGATTAATTCATATGATGAATTATTCTTTCTTCTTCTTCTTCATCAAGCTCCATAAAAAGCTTGCTAGCTCTAATGGTGGAATGAGAAAAAGTGTGAGAAAATCAATTCTAAAGTGATCCCACTTCCTACTTCATCATCCTCTACTACTTTCCATGTAGTATAGGGTGTTCTCTTCACAAAGTTCATGACCTAGTGAAGGAATAGCTTGAGTTAGTGTCTCCCCGATGTAGATCATCTTCGACCTCGAAGTCTTCGAAGCAAGCACGTTCATTTCTTCAACGGAGCCTCTCTAGAGTCCGGAGCTTGAGATCACAGGGGAGGGGACTACTACACGGAGCTATTTGAAGTGTAGGACCAGTCTACAAAGGTTGTATTCCTTGCTCACTATTAGTTGCAAAGTGTTTGCTTATGTTTCCCGTATTGTTTCTAGTTAAGGATCTAGTTTAGGGTTAACTAAAACGGCAAAATTTTAATTTGGCATGGACGATGCCTCCCGAAACCTTGCTACCGTCGTAGGTAACCCTTCAGTGGTATCAGAGCCATGCTAGAAATTAATACAGATTTTGTTAGGATTACGAAACCGAAACAACTCCGAAACTTGAAACAAAAAATCATAGTTTCTGTCGATTTTAAAAGTTGTCAAAAAAATTTGCAAATAAGTACAGAGTGTTGTATGAGATATATTATGAACACTGTAAAAATTCCAGGTGGTTTATTGCAAAAGTGGCCGGTCACCTTAGGTGCCATATCGGCCAAATCCGAGCACCCCCCTGAAATTTTGCCTGTGTTCCAGTGACTTGGTTTTGATGTTTCAGGTGTTGTTTATTTTGGCTAATTTTGCATGTGATGTAATCTTACACTATAAGCAAGTCGGAGTGTTTCGTATTCGTAGTTTTAACATTGTTTCGGGTGTTTCACATATTGTCTAGACAATGTTAAAAAGTTCAATCGAATGTTAAAAACCCATTTTTCCAAGTTTAACGTACTCGGAAAAACATGCAAGTGATTCTTTGGACCCTCTAGAAGAACGTAAACCTTAACTCGATTATGTGGCCGTCAAAACCATCACTTGAACCCTAGGGTTTGTGATAGTTTAGCATTTCACATGTGAGGCGTTAGTTTGACCCTTCTATGGCTGGTTCATAGGTACTGTGGCATCTTCTGGGTATTATTAAAACTGTGCTCAAGTGTTGAGCTGTCGGGAAATTATGGGATTTTAATGATCGAAGAGTTTAACCTCGTCCGGATATTATGTGATGGGATACAATATTTGGAATCTACATGTAGTTATGAGATAAATAGTTTGAATATTATAAATCTAGCAGTTTAGTCTTATTTGATCGGTTGCCACGGGATTTTGATGTGATCAAAAGTCCGTCGCAATCACGTAGCGTACACGGATACTTGCCGGTCAAACTTAATAGATAGCCATGCCCCATAGCCCTGACCAAGTGACTGTAGGAGAACCCTATCGCCAAAAGCATTCGTTCGGGTGCTCGCGGCAGCGGTGTTCCGCCTTAGTGTACTTCGTCGACGGTATCGGGGGGTGCGGCCGTCTACTAAAGTTTCCGACGAGCATTCGATCAGGATGTCGGGAATCTTATTGAATTGCCCGACTAGATATTGAAAAGTGTTTTCGATATTGAGACTAAAATGCGGGGTTTATAATTGTTTGGCATGAGATGTCTAAGGAATTCATTTGGTTAGGCATGCGATGTCTAAGGTGGTTGTGGATTCCAACTGTTGTAGTTTTTCACTTTCTTTTCTGTGACCGTAAGTGTAATATGTGGTGTATCGTCGGTTTCGGTGCTATATGTCAACGACAACTGGGATACGCATATTTACTTACGTTGATGACATGTGATGTTATGTGTTGCTGTGATATGTTATATTGGATCGTCGTATTTGAATAGCCGGGGTTTTATGTGAGATAAGAGTTTTTCATTTTCATTCATGTAAAATTTCATTGTATGTAATATTCTTTTATTGGGGCACTTCCGGGTTGAGGATGATGTCACCATTGTATATTATTTACTTTTCCGCATTAGGATAGACCCAAGGCGGAGAGCATAAGTAACCGGGTTCTGGAGTCCAGATGGAGACCATCTCAAGGAGTTGAGACCGGGTCTCCTAACTCTAAAATTGGTAGGGTTGCTTGCCGCTCTCGTAGGGGCCTAGGGGTGTGGGATTGGCTATTCATCACGACCGTGGAATCCGTGTTTTATACAGGCTTAAAATAAAACACGGAAATCCTAGTATATCCAATATTTCATATGTTGTTCTTCTGTTGCGTTATCTGTGATGTGATCATTTGATATGTTGAGATGGATACAGGATATAGTATATGTGATATATTATATAGACGTTGCTTATGTTTTACACCCACGCTAGCACTGCCCCGCTCTGCCGTTAGTTACCTAACCTAACGGTGTATGAGGGGACATCGAGGCGAATGCGGATGGCATAAGCGCACGTTGTATTTATCTGTGATGTTTAGGTAACTTAAAATGATGGGACTTCTTTAATGAGATTAATGAAACTAAAAGAAACCTGAAGATGTTGTGGAATCGAATTTTCAAAAACAGGTAGCTCTAGTTGTTGTTTTGTATAGCGATGTTCCTTGTAGAACATCCAGCACCTTATTCGATAAGGAAAGAGCCGAGATCCCTTCATCGGGAGTGACCTCTTTAGCAATAACTGGCAGATACTGCAACCCTCGGTTTTTTCTTTTAATTGCTTTTCTAGTTTTTGCTTTGCACAGTGGTATTGTGAATATCCTGCACCTTATTCGATAAGGAAAGAGCCGACGATCCCTTCACCGGGAGTGACCTCTTTAGCAAAACTAGTAAAAGCCTCAAAGACACTCCATTTTAAATTATTTGATTCTATAACGATATCAAGTTCATTACGTAAAAGGTTTTCATAAAAACCTATCGTAGCCCTCCGTCATTTCAGATAAGTACTACTTAGTATTCGTGCTGCGGTAGTTTGGCATGCGTCAAGGCGTAGTGTACGGTAGCTAACTAGTGCTTATCTGCTAGCATATGATGCGATTGGATTAGGGTATTCGTACGACGTTGTTTGGCATGCGTCAAGGGTTGTACGGGTGGGTTTAATTCAATCAGGAAATGCACGGGTTGAACTTGACTAGCGGACTATGGGTTGTTTGGCATGCGTCAAGGTCATAGGACGCTAGGGGTAAAATATTATCGGGAATTTCAAGTGTTGAAATTTGCAATAAGATTGCATACCTCCTATGAGATAGTTGGATCTTGATACCCACTGCGAGTAAGAGTTACTCCTGGGAGAGTTTTACACATTATAATTAGCCGATCAAGTAGGTGTCTAGAAAAGTGTCAATGGGGTTATGCCTCTGGGAAAACGAGGTTTACTTTAATTAGGTCCGTGCGAAAGCACGGGGAACCTCCCTCAAAGTACCGGCACTGGCCTGGCTGAAAGATTGGCGAACTTATAGGGTGTAACTAATCCTGGCTAGTCTTTCTTTTTAGGGTTTGAAGGAAGATTTGACTAAAACAGTGGGAGCCATCCTGATTAGATATATAAATAACCAATCTAATCTTGTAAGAGCATACGCTGAGTGTTTTCTTCTCTCTCTCCATGTAGCGACCATATCACACCTTAATCAAGATAATAATATGGATATATTGATCGAACCCGCTTGTTATACTGCGCTAGGGAACGTTGGTCCCATTTCAACTTATAAATGTTATAAGACAGAGCAGGAAATAGGGGTTACCAGAATTCCCGTGCCGCCCAAACGAAGAAAGTGTATGTTGATGCATCTTCTTCGGGTGTGTTCATTACAGAGAACTGTTTCTCAATATCCTTTATGTCCTGGGTATGAGATACCGGATCAGGATCCCCAAAATGTAATCTGTTACATGGGCTACAGAAATGTAACGTTTTGAAAATCGTTTCGGTGAAATTTCGGAAAAATCGGTAAAATAAAGGGGTTTTCTGTAAAAAGTCAAAATGTAAATATCTTTAATATAAAATTAAATATACATATTCTAGCTATGTAATTGCTAGTATTTGGTGTTTATTGAGCCCCTGGTAAAATTTCTAAATTTCTGAAATTTTTTTCGAAATTAATTATTTTAATATTATTTTAAGCTGTCACTAATACATTTAATTAGGGAAAATTACAAATTGGAATGAGTTGAAATAAATTTTGTGCATCATAACACATTAAGCAAAATTTTATCATATGGTTTTTGAAATGAAATGGTTTGCAAAACGGTTTAGAAAATATCGAAGAAAAATGGCTTAAATGGTGAAATATAGCTAAATAGAATTGGGGTATGGTTGCATGTAGCTTAATATTCCTCATACACACACACACACCCTCACCCTCTCCTCTATTAGGGCTAAATTCAGCAGCCCCCCACTCATCTCCTCACTTAAAAGTCAAAGGAAACCAAGAAAAGAAAGCTTGGGGTTTAATTAAAGAAGTATGGGTATTATGTTGACTTGGACAATTCCTCACTTACTCCCACCCATTCTCTTTCTCTCCTCTCTCATTTTTTTCAGCCGAGCCTCCCCAAATTTCTGCAGCCAACAGCCCCCTTCTTTCACCACTTCAATTCTCTTCAAAAATTCCATCAAAAAATCACTAAAAACCTCATTTATTTCCTAATTAAACCCTTACCCATTATTCCTTGGCTATACTATTATGGATCTTGGTGAAAAGTTAGCATTTTGGAGACATGTTGCATGTGAGATCTCATGATCTTTGAGGTATAACTCTTTGTCCCATGGTTTGATTGTGGATTAGTTGCTTAATTAAAGTTGTTAGGTGTTTAATTGTGGGTTTATTTGAGAGGTTGGAAATTTCTAGTGAGGATTTTGATTGAGTTAGGGTTTTGTTGTGGAATTGGGTTGTGATCAATTGTGTATGGATATGTGATGTGGATTAACATCATAAGCCTTGTTGAAAGCTAATCTATTTGTTAATTACAACCATTTCTCATAAATGCCCTAATTAAGCTATTTTGCTAACTAGAGTTTTTGAAAAATTATCAAATACTTAGATTAAAATATAATTAAGTTTTCATGTCATTATAAATATTATATTGAGTGGTTTAATGCTTTTAGTGTTAGTGTATATGCCCTAGAGGCCATTACTGTATCATACTAGTTTGTATATTACTTAATGGAAGCTTGGGATATTCACAGTTGTATATACAATCTTGCTCAAAATGGTAGTATGCTACTTGGTTTGTCTCTGCTTTAATATGTGCATGTGTTTCTTTTAGCATATTGCAGGTATACATATTAGTAGAGCCCTTAGGATCTTTGCTTGATTACCAGCGTTGCGATGGCGCTCGCACTCGTGGGAGCTGGGTAATCTATAAGCACATCCTTATACAGGTCCCTGGTCGTTGGACTATCGAGACAGGGCATCGATACTCCGGAGTAGACCAGCGTATGCGCTTCTCATCCCAGTGTGGGAGACGGTCTGTCCCACAGCCGTTAGTACGTCGTACTTGGGATAGTATACGGGTGCTCGTTAGGTTACGAGTACACTGGACAGGACTCGTCGGGAACTGTTGGTTGGTAATATACCTATCGTCAGTTATCAGTTCCCAGGTGACATGAGTACAGCTTAGTCCGCTGACTTGACACTGTCACTTCGCCTCGAGTGTGTTCCCACTGCACTTTGATTACTACCCTACCACGGCTCAGAGGAGTCGTGCAAACAGGTAGTTTTTGGGTGCAGTCCCGAAGCACTTGGAGGCAGTGACGGTTAGACAGGATTCGTTTCTCCCGGTATTGGGGGTTGACATCGCGCTGTGTCCAGGAGAGCCATTACACGAGTAGTCCCTGGCCAGGGCAAGCGAGATATACTGGTAGGTTTCCAGTGTTATCTCAGGGTGTTCTGGGCTACACTCCGACACGACTTGTACCGCTATTAGGGGACTGACGTTCACCGCCCCCCTAGGCCCGCCATGCGATGTATCAGACGAACAGACCGGACTGTACGGAGATTGTCACATACAGGCTCAGTAGGAGTGCAGATGGGGTTCACCTCGTCAGTCTTCTTATCGACATCTACCTGGGGACCGTTACGTACAGCTAGTGCCGCTTGCGGTCTGTGGTTAAACCCACTGCCAGCGTAGTGTCGAGTCTTTAGAGTCCCACACAGAGAGCTATTCGCCTTTAGGCAAAACGAGTAGAGGTCGCATGGTTTTGCGACAGGGTTCGTTCGCATCCGCGCACTTGTGCACGGTTGCTGTCCGGACAGTTTATACTAGAGGGCTTTGGTTTAAGCCGGATCCTAGTATATGATTTGAGATTGGTTTTTCTCATTGTGTTCGTGTTCCTCGGATCACGAATGCGGGTGCGTATGCACGGTTGCTTGAGATTGAGGGAGAGGACCTTGTTTAGGGTTAATGACTATTGTCATTTTATTAACCCTATTGTTTTTGTGTGGATTATAGTTAATTGATAATTAGCTTAATAAATTGTGCATGGTTGTTGTTGACATTTTGACTTCGTTGACTTGTTGACCTTGTTGACCACTTGACCATCATCATTTGTTTTGGAAGATGCTCTTTGATCTTTGCAAAATTGAAATGATAATGGTCATGTCAAGATTTATCATGACAATTTTCAAGCTAATTATCTAATTAAAATAACTCACACATATTAGTGAGAATGGCTCACTAATTGATCATTCTATCATATCTTTTCTCTCTCTTGCTCATCCTCTCCCTCAAGCTCTCTCCCTCTCATGTGTTGAGAAACAAAAAGCTTGAGAAAAACCCTCACTTGATCTTCTCTACTCACTCCTAGGGTTCAAGTCTTAGCATTTCTTGCACCCTAGTTACTCCTAGCTTGGAGTTGAAGCTAAAGGTGGTGGCTTTCAAGTGGATCGTTCTTTGACGGAAGGAGACTAGCAAGGTGAGGCCTTTCTACCGTTCCGACGAGCAAGGAGAGAAGGACTAAAGACCAAAGGTATAACCTTTCCATCACTTAGCTACTTTGTAGTTAGGGTTAGCAAGTTTTAGTTTAGCAAAGATCCTCACATGCTTGGTCCATGTTGCCTAAGTCATAAAAATTCGTTTTTTATTATGTTTTCCGCCTCCCCGTAAGTACCGGGGTGGGCAACGTGGACTTACAGTGGTATCAGAGCCTAACTAAACTCAAACTAGCTAGGTAGTGAAGTGTAACGAAGTTTCGAAACCGAAAAATCCAAAAACCGAACTTTGAAAAACCCTAGTTTCTGTTGAAATTTTTTCTGCTCAAAATAGAAAACTTTATATTTGTAAATTCATCTCAGGGTTTTTTAAAAACACACAAGAAAAACGAGACAGAGAATCATCCAAACCGCCGCGCTTCCGCCGCACGAGGTAGGCTCGTGCCGCGGAAGCGCCGCGGTTTGATGACGTCACTGCATCGTTTTTCGTGCAGTGTCTTTCTGTATTGTTTTTGGGATTTTTAGGATATATATTATATGCCCAGATTTTCCAGAACTAAAATTTGCTTTTGTGGGCCTATAAATCCGTATTTTTTCGGAACTTCACTACGCTTTAACTACATCGGTTATATCTGTAATGCTTGCATGTATTGAACGTCGGCTAATCGCTATAAGACGATTAGTCGGGGTTATACATGATCTGTGATTGCTATTGGTTTGTGGATATGAATGGATTGGATTGTCGCGGGTGAATGGCCGGGTTGGATGTGAGATGAGCGTTGTTTTTCTTTCATTCATTTGTAACATGTAAATTGATGTAATAATATTCTTTGTATGGCCGCACAACCGGGTCGGGGTTGTAGCCGTCATTGTATTATTCTTTTTACTGTTTTTGCTCCTAGGATAGACCCATGGAGGGGGTGCACAAACTACCGGGTACTCGAAGTGCCGAGTGGCCTACTCACGGTGGTGAGGGAGGTTGCTTCGCTTCGGGTGCTTGGCGGGTAGTTTGCCGCACCCGTAGGGGTCTTGGGTGGGGTATTGGCTATTCACCGCGACCGTGTAATCCGCTTTGCGTTGCAGGCTCGAACGCATTGCGGATTCCTAGTATATCCAATGTATTCATCTGTGATCTGTAATGTCTATCATTGCTGTATATATATATATAAATAACTATTTAGGCGTTGCTTATGTTTTACAGCCGCGCTAGCCCAGCCCCCGCTCTGTCGTTAGTTAAGTAACCTAACGGGTGATGACGGGGCCCCGTGGCGAATGCGAATGGCATAAGCGTACGTCATATTTTGGTTGTTTTCTGCAATGGTAGGATTAAATGATGGGACGCATTAAAAGAACTAATGCAAGAAATAAACCAAGTAAAAGTCGATTGGAACACTTTGAAAACCACTCGGTTCTTTTCAAAACTAAACTTTTAAACGCGGAGCTTGAACCACTCCTTTTAAAAGCTATCTCGTTCCATCGACCATATCAAGTTCACTACGTTCACGGTTTCGCCAAAACCATTCGTAGCCCTCCGTCATTCCACATGAATGGTCAAAAGTATTCAAGCTGTGTATTTTGGCCAAAGTCAAGGCATAGTGATTGGTAGCGTTTGGGCATTCATGTGCAGCATAGATAGATGCGTTGATTTGGGACAGTCGTGCTGCCATTTTGGCCAAAGTCAAGGGTAGGTACGGGTGGGTCCAAATTAACCAGGAGAATGACGGGTAGAACTTGACATGTGACTTATGATATTTTGGCCAAAGTCAAGGTCATAAGAGCATGGGGCAAAAATCCACATCGGGAGTTTCATAAGTACTGAAACTTGCTAGATTTGCATACCATTTGGAGTGTGATGATTCTGGTAGGATTCCTTCGGTTTTATCACGCGATGATATTTGGATCCCGATCCTACTGTGAGTATATGCTACTCCTCGGGAAAACTCTCACTTAACGATCAATGCTATAAACCTAGTAGGTGCCTAGAAAGGTGTTAGCGGGGCTACGCCCACAGGGAAAAGAGGTTACTTAATTAAGGAACTTCGCGAAAGCGTTGGAAAACCTCCCTCGAAGTACCGACACTGGCCTGGCTGAACGGTTAAGCAAGTATTGTACGGTGAGAATGATCCCGGCTAATCCTTTTCTTTACGGTTTGAGAAGGGATTCGAGAAACAGTGGGAGCCATCCAGTTTAGACAAACTAAAAACCACTCTAAACTTGCAAGAGCATCATGCTAAAGTGTTTCTTTTCTCTCTCCTAATTGCAGCGACCATTCAACATGACCGGACTTAAGTTACTGTTAGATAAAAATAAATTGACAGGGCCAAACTACAAAGATTGGCTCAGGAATGTCAAGATTGCAATCACCTATGACAAGTTGGGGTATCTTCTTACCACCAAAGCTCCCCCTGTCCCTGGTCCAACTTCCAGTATCGCGGATAAGGAAATCCGCAAGACTTGGGAGATTGATAGCGCGAAGGCCAAGTGCCTCCTGCTTGCCTCGATGGACAACGAACATCAGAGGAGGCATGAGAATATGGACATGGAATCCATATTGCTCCATACAAAAGAACTGTATGGAGAGCAATCACGTATCGCGAGATACGAAACTTCGAAAAAGTTATTTTCGACAAGAATGGCCGTCGGATCATCAGTAGCCGAGCATGTGCTAAAGATGATCGGCTACATTGAGGAGCTCGCTGACCTAGGGATCACATTGGAGAGTGAGCTATATACGGATATAGTTCTCCAGTCCCTTCCTTCCACTTACGCCCAGTTCATACTGAACTTCAACCTACAAGAAAAAGAGGTTGAACTTTCAGAGCTCCTCAACATGCTGAGGAGCGCAGAGGGCACCCTACAGAAAGGTAGGGAGACATCCACTTTGTTTGTAGGAGGATCTTCCTCTTCTAGGTCCAGGGCGAAAGCCAAGGGCAAGAAGAAGAAAGCCCCCGCCAAACCAAGAGGCGGTGTCGGTAAAGTGGATACGAAGGGAAAGGGTAAAGCAACAAAGGTAGCGGGGAAGCTTGTGGATAAGGAGGAATGCTTCTTTTGTCATAAGAAAGGACACTGGAAGAGTGATTGCAGGGCCTGGAAGGCCAGAACACAGGAATTGAAGCAGGTTGCAGCTTCAGCTTCAGGTGTGTATGTTATTGAAAACTGTCTATCAATAAACTCTGCATCCTGGGTATTGGATACCGGATCAGGATCTCATATCTGTAATTCTTTGCAGGCGTTGAGAAAGCGTAGAGTTTTGAAGGCAGGTGACATGACCCTCAGAGTTGCGAACGGTGCTAGCATGGATGCAGAGGCCGTGGGGGACTATCACCTGGGATTATCTGATGGACACTTTTTGGTTTTGCGTAGTTGTTATTATGTACCAAATGCAACCTGTAATATCATATCTGTATCTTTATTATCTAAAGAAGGTTATGAATTTGCATTTGTAAGTAATGTAGTGAACATTCACCTTAATCAAGTTTTGATTGGGTCAGGTACATTGAACAACGGTATTTACGTTTTAAACCAACCACAGGTTTTCAATATCCAGAATACACACAAAAGAAAGTCTCCAGAAATTAATAAAACTTTCTTATGGCATTGTAGACTGGGTCACATCAATGAGAGAAGATTGACTAAGTTACATACTGAAGGATATTTGGATCCGTTCGAATATCAATCGTATGCAACTTGTCAATCCTGTCTCAAAGGAAAGATGACAAAGACTCCGTTTTCTGGACACGGAGAAAGAGCGAGCGAGCTCTTGGGACTCGTACACAGCGACGTGTGCGGTCCAATGTCTACACATGCGCGAAGCGGTTTTTCTTACTTCATTACCTTTACGGATGATTTTTCAAGGTACGGTTATGTTTTCTTAATGAAACATAAATCCGAGGCTTTTGAAAAATTCCAGGAATATAAGAATGAAGTAGAAAAGCAAACCGGCAAAAGTATCAAGATCCTAAGATCGGATCGAGGAGGAGAATACTTAAGTGCCGAATTCCTGAACTACTTAAAAGAGAATGGAATTCTCTCTCAGCTTACTCCTCCATACACTCCGCAACATAATGGTGTATCGGAGAGACGGAACCGGACCCTATTGGATATGGTACGGTCCATGATGAGTAACGCTGAGTTACCGCGATCGTTCTGGGGATATGCGCTAGAATCAGCAGCATACCTTTTGAACCGAGTTCCAACTAAGACTGTGCCTACTACACCATATGAAATGTGGTGTGGGAAGAGACCCCATCTTAATCACATTAAGACATGGGGATGTCCAGCTTTTGTAAAAAAGCAGCATGCGGACAAGCTCGAGGCACGCTCAGTACAGTGCAAGTTTGTGGGATATCCGAAGAACTCCAAGGGATATTACTTCTATTGCGAAGAGGAACAAAAAGTCCTTGTTTCTCGACATGCCCACTTTCTAGAACATCAGTTCATAGAAAAAGAATTAAGTGGGAGCGCGATAGAACTGGAAGAAATTCCAGAACCACAAACTATTACTGAAAGCTTAGAGGAACCAGAGGGTTCAAAAGAACAGGACATTCCTATGCCACTCCGCAGAAGTAGTAGGCAGTCTCATCCGCCCGAGAGGTACTACGGTTTTCTCATTGACGGGGATAGAGAGGACTGCATCCTAGATTGTGATGAGCCTACTAGCTTCCAGCTAGCCATTCAGAGCGCCGACTCGGTAAAATGGCTGGATGCAATGCGGACAGAGATGGAGTCCATGTACACCAACAAAGTATGGACGTTGGACATTGCTCCAGACGGGGTGAAACCCGTAGGATGCAAGTGGATCTTCAAAAGGAAGATTGGTGTAGATGGACAGGTTGAGACCTATAAAGCTAGACTGGTAGCAAAGGGCTTTCGTCAGCGACCTGGTTTGGACTATGACGAAACCTTTTCTCCAGTAGCTATGCTGAAATCCATTCGGATCCTTCTTGCCATCGCTGCTTTCCACGATTATGAGATTTGGCAGATGGACGTAAAGACAGCTTTTCTAAATGGTCATTTAGAGGAGTGTGTCTATATGGACCAGCCAGAGGGTTTCATTCAGGGTGGAAGCAGCGGAAAGGTGTGCAAGTTGCTCAAGTCCATTTATGGACTCAAGCAGGCATCGCGGAGTTGGAACATCTGCTTTGATGAGACGGTCAAAGAATTTGGCTTTATCAAAAATCCAGATGAACCATGCATCTATTGTAGATTTGTAGCGAGAACTGTAGTATTCCTCGTTTTATACGTGGATGACATTCTCTTAATAGGAAATGACATTCCTATGCTACAATCTGTCAAGGGGTTCTTGTCACACAGGTTCTCCATGAAAGACCTGGGTGATGCCTCTTACATTCTGGGTATCCGGATCTACCGTGACAGATCCAAGAGGATATTAGGACTCTCGCAGTCCAGGTACATCGACACCATACTGAAGAGATTCAGTATGGAAGATTCCAAGCGCGGTAATCTACCGGCTTGTCACGGGATCACTCTCTCCAAAGAGATGTCTCCCAAGACTGATTTGGAGAGGGATCGCATGTCTATTATACCCTACGCTTCTGCGGTAGGCTCTATAATGTATGCGATGTTGTGTACCAGACCGGATGTGGCTTATGCACTGAGTGTGGTGAGCAGGTATCAGTCAAACCCAGGGGAGAAACATTGGATAGCAGTAAAGAACATTCTCAAGTACCTGAGAAGGACTAAGGAGATGTTCTTGGTGTATGGCGGAAAATACCTGCAGATTGAGGCCTTTGCTGACTCCAGCTTCCAGAGTGACAAGGATGATTCCAAGTCCATGTCGGGTTTTGTCTTTACCCTCAATGGAGGGGCGGTGTGTTGGAAGAGCTCCAAACAGGAAACCGTTGCTGACTCGACAATGGAAGCGGAATACATCGCTGCATCTGATGCCGCAAAAGAAGCTGTCTGGATGAGGAAGTTCTTGAAAGAACTTCAGGTGGTTCCGTCCATTGTTGACCCAATACCTCTGTATTGCGACAACAACGGGGCTATAGCTTTAGCGAAGGAACCCAGGTCCCATCAGAAATCCAGACACATCTTAAGGCGGTATCACCTGATCAGGGAGATCGTAGATCGCCAGGAGATCCAGGTCCGGAGAGTTGCATCAGAGGATAACACAGCAGATCCATTCACCAAGGCCTTGCCCCAGACTCAGTTCGAGCGGCTGATCGAGATGATAGGTCTTCGATACGCCAGTACATGGCCTTAGTGCAAGTGGGAGATTGTTAGTGTATATGCCCTAGAGGCCATTACTGTATCATACTAGTTTGTATATTACTTAATGGAAGCTTGGGATATTCACAGTTGTATATACAATCTTGCTCAAAATGGTAGTATGCTACTTGGTTTGTCTCTGCTTTAATATGTGCATGTGTTTCTTTTAGCATATTGCAGGTATACATATTAGTAGAGCCCTTAGGATCTTTGCTTGATTACCAGCGTTGCGATGGCGCTCGCACTCGTGGGAGCTGGGTAATCTATAAGCACATCCTTATACAGGTCCCTGGTCGTTGGACTATCGAGACAGGGCATCGATACTCCGGAGTAGACCAGCGTATGCGCTTCTCATCCCAGTGTGGGAGACGGTCTGTCCCACAGCCGTTAGTACGTCGTACTTGGGATAGTATACGGGTGCTCGTTAGGTTACGAGTACACTGGACAGGACTCGTCGGGAACTGTTGGTTGGTAATATACCTATCGTCAGTTATCAGTTCCCAGGTGACATGAGTACAGCTTAGTCCGCTGACTTGACACTGTCACTTCGCCTCGAGTGTGTTCCCACTGCACTTTGATTACTACCCTACCACGGCTCAGAGGAGTCGTGCAAACAGGTAGTTTTTGGGTGCAGTCCCGAAGCACTTGGAGGCAGTGACGGTTAGACAGGATTCGTCTCTCCCGGTATTGGGGGTTGACATCGCGCTGTGTCCAGGAGAGCCATTACACGAGTAGTCCCTGGCCAGGGCAAGCGAGATATACTGGTAGGTTTCCAGTGTTATCTCAGGGTGTTCTGGGCTACACTCCGACACGACTTGTACCGCTATTAGGGGACTGACGTTCACCGCCCCCCTAGGCCCTCCATGCGATGTATCAGACGAACAGACCGGACTGTACGGAGATTGTCACATACAGGCTCAGTAGGAGTGCAGATGGGGTTCACCTCGTCAGTCTTCTTATCGACATCTACCTGGGGACCGTTACGTACAGCTAGTGCCGCTTGCGGTCTGTGGTTAAACCCACTGCCAGCGTAGTGTCGAGTCTTTAGAGTCCCACACAGAGAGCTATTCGCCTTTAGGCAAAACGAGTAGAGGTCGCATGGTTTTGCGACAGGGTTCGTTCGCATCCGCGCACTTGTGCACGGTTGCTGTCCGGACAGTTTATACTAGAGGGCTTTGGTTTAAGCCGGATCCTAGTATATGATTTGAGATTGGTTTTTCTCATTGTGTTCGTGTTCCTCGGATCACGAATGCGGGTGCGTATGCACGGTTGCTTGAGATTGAGGGAGAGGACCTTGTTTAGGGTTAATGACTATTGTCATTTTATTAACCCTATTGTTTTTGTGTGGATTATAGTTAATTGATAATTAGCTTAATAAATTGTGCATGGTTGTTGTTGACATTTTGACTTCGTTGACTTGTTGACCTTGTTGACCACTTGACCATCATCATTTGTTTTGGAAGATGCTCTTTGATCTTTGCAAAATTGAAATGATAATGGTCATGTCAAGATTTATCATGACAATTTTCAAGCTAATTATCTAATTAAAATAACTCACACATATTAGTGAGAATGGCTCACTAATTGATCATTCTATCATATCTTTTCTCTCTCTTGCTCATCCTCTCCCTCAAGCTCTCTCCCTCTCATGTGTTGAGAAACAAAAAGCTTGAGAAAAACCCTCACTTGATCTTCTCTACTCACTCCTAGGGTTCAAGTCTTAGCATTTCTTGCACCCTAGTTACTCCTAGCTTGGAGTTGAAGCTAAAGGTGGTGGCTTTCAAGTGGATCGTTCTTTGACGGAAGGAGACTAGCAAGGTGAGGCCTTTCTACCGTTCCGACGAGCAAGGAGAGAAGGACTAAAGACCAAAGGTATAACCTTTCCATCACTTAGCTACTTTGTAGTTAGGGTTAGCAAGTTTTAGTTTAGCAAAGATCCTCACATGCTTGGTCCATGTTGCCTAAGTCATAAAAATTCGTTTTTTATTATGTTTTCCGCCTCCCCGTAAGTACCGGGGTGGGCAACGTGGACTTACATTTAGTTCATGAAAATCCAAGTTAAATTGTTGTTTGTGCATTTTTGCTATAAGTTGTTAAAATTTGGGTATATGGTAAACTAGAATTTTGTGGTTAATGAAATTTATTAGGATTAAATTATGGAAACTATTTTTATGACTTATTTAAGATATTTAATAAGTATTATGGCCACTAGATTTGTTTAAACGTCGAGTTTTGTACTGAAACGGGTAATTTATGCTTGCTAGATTTTCGGGAAAATGGCTTTTAAGGTGAATTTGGGGTTTTTGTGAATTTTAACCTATTTTATATTATAGTTAGTGTTCGTGGATGTGCAAATGAGTGTGTTTGGGTTTTCTCGATGGTTTGACGTTTGTACATCGACATCGAGGGTTGGTTTGACTATTCTTGCATGCGTAGGCGATAGGTTTTGACCTATGCGTGATATGCGTGCCGATTTGATTTTCGTATACCGTTTCGATTTCGAATTTGGTTTTAATGCGATACGGTGTGTTATGATATGTAGGTACCCCATGTGGACTTCGAGACGACAAGCAAGCGCGTGGCGACGTCGGCACCGGCGAGCGAGGACCAGGTGAGTAGATTTATATCTACGGGGAGAAGTCGGGTGGATGGCGTATAGCACCCCCGCAGTCCGTAGTATAGTTCATATATATATGCTTATATAGGTGTTTTATGATATGAGAATATTTATTCATGATATGATTATGTGTTCATGGATTACCTTTGGGTTAGTTGCAAAACCCTAGAGTAGTTGTTATACCCACATACGCACACACAGACTTGCATACATTACTTTCTTATGCGTAGATGGGGATGTGTATATATGTATATACGCGTGGGTATGGAAATATGCATATATACATTCATATACACATGCATGGATGATGAGGATAGTACTTAGGATTTAAGATGAGTCGATGAGATTTGATTTGAGGCCGTGAGATCGGTGATATGGCCGGGTTCGTATTTGAGATACGACATGACGTTGTAGCGGGTCCTTGACGTAGTGTTTCACACATGTGCATGCATACTTAGGCGGTATCAGTATTGTACTAGACGTAGATCAGTACCCCGATCATGATATTTGATAAAGAGGATACTGTAAGTCCATGCTACCTCTCCCGGTACTTTCGAGCATGCGGAATTTGGTGAAAAACAATTTTCTAGAGGTGGTAACATGGACTCAAAACCGGATCTTCGTTAAACATCTAACTAACAACCTAACTAGGAGTTGTTAACTACTCGGTTAGGGGGTTATACCTTTCTTTCTTGAACTCCTTCTTCTTTGACTCTCGATGGTTGTCCGGATCGGCTTCACTCCGTCGTCTCCTTGCGCCGAAGATGGATCCACCTCGAAAGCTTCTACCTTTGGCTTCTTCTTCGGTCTTTGAAGAAACTAGTTCACTTGGTTTGCTAAACCTTGTGAACTAGAGTGAGTAGAGAAGAGTGTGTAGGGATTTTCCCTATGGTTCTTGGTTCTCAACACATGAGACAAGTGAACCATAGACTAAAGAGAGGGAGAGCAAGAGGAAGAAGATGAGAGCTCAAGAATAAGAGAGAGAATGAGAATGATAGAATGAGAGAAGACTTTTCTCTCTTGGCTCTCATAATCCAAAACCATCATCACAAAAATAGTAATCAAGTATTGTATAAATGGTTTAAGCTACAATAGCCATATCATTTCATGCACTCATTTCTCACAAGAGAAACAAGCAAGTAAAAAGTCTTTGCCATGAAATGATAGCCATTGTCATCATGATGGTCAACTAGTCTAACCTAGTCAACCGGTCAACAAAGTCAACAAGTCAACAAAGTCAACCCCTCAACAACCATGTCACCATAATACTTAATTAATATTATTGTTAATCATATATCATATTCTCATTAGGGTTGAGCAAAAAGTCAACAGTCAACGGTCAACAACCCTAATGAGAATCCTCTGCCTCTGTCTCTCCGTCAACTGTGCATACACACCCGCATCCGCGTTCCGAGGAACACGAATACATACTGGATAAATCCAATCCCAATACGTACACTAGTATCTGGCTTAAACCAAAGCCCGCTAGTGTAAACTGTCCAGACACTGTACGTGCATAAGAGCACGGATGTGACCGAACCCTGTCGCAAAACCATGCGACCTGTCGCAAAACCATGCGACCTGTCGCAAAACCATGCGACCTCTACTCTTTTGCCTAAAGGCGAATAGCTTTCTGTGTGGGACTCTAAAGACTCGACACTACGCTGGCAGTGGGTTTAACCACAGACCGCAAGCGGCACTAGCTGTGCGTAACGGTCCCCAGGTAGATGCCGACAAGAAGACTGACGAGGTGAAACCCATCTGAACTCCTACTGAGCCTGAATGTGACAATCTCCGTACAGTCCGGTCTGTTCGTCTGATACATCGCATGGCGAGCCTAGGGGGCGGTAAACGTCAGTCCCCTAATAGCGGTACAAGTCGTGTCGGAGTGAAGCCCAAAACACCCTGAGATAACACTGGAAGCCTACCAGTATATCTCGATTGCCCTGGCCAGGGACTACTCGTGTAATGGCTCTCCTAGACACAGCGCGATATCATCCCCCAATACCGGGAGAGACGAATCCTGTCTAACCGTCACTGCCTCCAAGTGCTTCGGGACTGCACCCAACTACCACCTGTTTGCACGACTCCTTTGAGCCGTGGTAGGGTAGTAATCAAAGTACAGTGGGAACACACTCGAGGCGAAGTGACAGTGTCAAGTCAGCGGACTAAGCTGTACTCATGTCACCTGGGAACTGATAACTGACGATAGGTATAATACCAACAGGTCAGTTCCCGACGAGTCCTGTCCAGTGTACTCGTAACCTAACGAGCACCCGTATACTATCTCCAGTACGACGTACTGATGGCTGTGGGACAGACCATCTCCCACACTGGGATGAGAAGCGCATACGCTAGTCTACTCCGGAGTATCGATGCCCTGTCTCGATAGTCCTGCGACTAGGGACCTGCATAAGGATGTGCTTATAGATTACCCAGCCCCCACTAGTGTGACTGCCATCACAACGCTGGTAATCAAGCAAAGATCCTAAGGGCTCCACTAATGTGTATAGGTGATATACTAAAATAAACACATATACACATTGAAGTAGAAACAAACCAAGTAGCATACTACTATATTGAGCAAGATTGTTTATACAAGGTGAATATCCCAAGCTTTCATTAAGTAATATACAAACTAGTATGATACAGTAATGGCCTCTAGGGCATATACACTAACAATCTCCCACTTGCACTAAGGCCATGTACTGGCGTATCGAAGACCTATCGTCTCGATCAGCCGCTCGAACTGAGTCTGGGGCAAGGCCTTGGTGAATGGATCTGCAGTGTTATCTTCTGAAGTGACCCTCCGAACCTCGATCTCCTGGCGATCCACGATCTCCCTGATCAGGTGATACCGCCTCAAGATGTGTCTGGATCTCTGATGGGACCTGGGTTCCTTCGCTAAATCTATAGCCCTGTTGTTGTCGCAATACAGAGGTATTGGATCAACAATGGACGGAACCACCTGAAGTTCTTTCAAGAACTTTCTCATCCAGACAACTTCTTTTGCGGCATCAGATGCAGCGATGTATTCCGCTTCCATCGTCGAGTCTGCAACGGTTTCCTGTTTGGAACTCTTCCAACACACCGCCCCTCCATTGAGGGTAAAGACAAAACCCGACATGGACTTGGAATCATCCTTGTCACTCTGGAAGCTGGAGTCAGCAAAGGCCTCGATCTGGAAGTCTTTCCCTCCAGACACCAAGAACATCTCCTTAGTCCTTCTCAGGTACTTGAGAATGTTCTTTACCGCTATCCAGTGTTTCTCCCCTGGGTTTGACTGATACCGGCTTATTACACTCAGTGCATAAGCTACATCCGGTCTGGTACACAACATCGCATACATTATAGAGCCTACCGCAGAAGCGTAGGGTATAATAGACATGCGATCCCTCTCCAAATCAGTCTTGGGAGACATCTCTTTAGAGAGGGTGATCCCATGACAAGCCGGTAGGTTACCGCGCTTGGAATCTTCCATACTGAATCTTTTTAGTATGGTGTCGATATACCTGGACTGTGAAAGTCCTAATATCCTCTTGGATCTATCACGATGGATCCGGATCCCCTGGATGTATGAGGCATCACCCAGGTCTTTCATGGAGAACCTGTGTGACAAGAACCCCTTGACAGATTGTAGCATAGGAATGTCATTTCCTATTAAGAGAATGTCATCCACGTATAAAACGAGGAATACTACAGTTCTCGCTACAAATCTACTATAGATGCATGGTTCATCTGGATTTTTGATAAAGCCAAATTCCTTGACCGTCTCATCAAAACAGATGTTCCAACTCCGCGATGCCTGCTTTAGTCTGTAAATAGACTTAAGCAACTTGCACACCTTTCCGCTGCTCCCACTCTAAATGAAACCCTCTGGCTGGTCCATATAGACACACTCCTCTAAATTTCCATTTAGAAAAGCGGTCTTTACGTCCATCTGCCAAATCTCATAATCGTGGAAGGCAGCAATGACAAGAAGGATCCGAATGGATTTCAGCATAGCTACTGGAGAAAAGGTCTCGTCATAGTCCAAACCAGGTCTTTGACGAAAACCCTTTGCAACCAGTCTAGCTTTATAGGTCTCAACCTGTCCATCTACACCAATCTTCCTTTTGAAGATCCACTTGCATCCTACGGGTTTTACCCCGTCTGGAGTAATGTCCAACGTCCATACTTTGTTGGTGTACATGGACTCGGTCCGCATTGCATCCAACCATTTTACCGAGTCAACGCTCTGAACGGCCTGCTGGAAGCTAGTAGGCTCATCATAATCTATGATGCAATCCTCTCTATCCCCGTCTATGAGAAAACCGCAGTATCTCTCGGGCGGATGAGACTGCCTACTACTCCTACGGAGCGGCGTAGGAATGTCCTGTTCTTTTGAACCCTCTGGTTCCACTAAGCTTTCAGTAATAGTCTGTGGTTCTGGAATTTCTTCCAGTTCTATTTCGCTCCCACTTGTTTCCTTTTCTAAGAACTGGTATTCCAGAAAATGGGTATTACGAGAAACAATGATCTTTTGTTCCTCTGTGTAATAGAAGAGATACCCCCTGGAGTTCTTTGGGTATCCCACAAATTTGCACAGTACTGAGCGTGCCTCGAGCTTTTCCGCATGCTGCTTTTTGACAAAAGCCGGACATCCCCAGATCTTCAGATATTGAAGATAGGGTTTCTTCCCACTCCATATTTCATATGGTGTGGTAGGCACAGTCTTAGTCCGAACTCGGTTCAAAAGGTATGCAGCTGATTCTAGCGCATACCCCCAGAATGATCGCGGTAACTCAGTGTTACTCATCATGGACCGAACCATATCCAATAAGGTTCGGTTCCGTCTCTCCGATACACCGTTATGTTGCGGAGTGTATGGAGGAGTAAGCTGAGAGAGAATTCCGTTCTCTTTTAAATAGTCTAGGAACTCGGCACTCAAGTATTCTCCACCTCGATCCGATCTTAGAATCTTAATACTTTTGCCGGTTTGTTTTTCTACTTCATTCTTATATTCCTAGAACTTTCCAAAGGCTTCGGACTTATGTTTCATTAAGAAGACATAACCGTACCTTGAAAAGTCATCCGTAAAAGTAATGAAGTAAGAATAACCGCTTCGCGCATGTGTAGACATTGGACTGCACACGTCGCTGTGTACGAGTCCCAAGAGCTCGCTCGCTCTTACTCCGTGTCCAGTGAACAGAGTCTTTGTCATCTTTCCTTTGAGACAGGATTGACAAGTGGCATACGATTGATATTCGAACGGATTCAAATATCCTTCTGTATGTAACTTCGTCAACCTTCTCTCATTGATGTGACCTAGTCTACAATGACATAAGAAAGTCTGATTTATTTCCGGAGACTTTCTTTTGTGAGTATTCTGGACATTGAAAATCTGTGGTTGGTTTAATATGTATATACCATTGCTCAATGTACCTGACCCAATCAAAACTTGATTAAGGTGAATGTTTACAACATTACTTACAAACGCAAATTCATAACCTTTTGTAGAAACTAAAGATACAGAAATGATATTACAAGTTGCGTTGGGTACAAAAAAGCAATTACGCAAAACCAAAACATGTCCATCTGACATTCCCAGGTGATAGTCCCCCACGGCCTTAGCATCCATGCTAGCTCCGTTTGCAACTCTGAGGGTCATGTCACCTGCCTTCAAAACCCTACGGTTTCTCAACGCCTGCAAAGAATTACAGATATGAGATCCTGATCCGGTATCCAATACCCAGGAAGTAGAGTTTATTGAAAGACAGTTTTCAATAACATACACACCTGAAGCTGAAGCCGCAACCTGCTTCAATTCCTGTGTCCTGGCTTTCCAAACCCTGCAATCATTCTTCCAGTGTCCTTTCTTATGATAATAGAAGCATTCTTCTTTATTCACAAGCTGCCCCGCTTTCTTTGTTGCTTTTGCTTTTCCCTTCGTATCCACTTTACTAACACCGCTTCTTGGTTTGGCGGGGGCTTTCTTCTTCTTTCCCTTGGCTTTTGCCTTGGACCTAGAAGAGGAAGATCCTCCTACAAACAAAGTGGATGTTTCCCTACCTTTCTGGAGGGTGCCCTCTGCACTCCTCAGCATGTTGAGGAGTTCTAAAAGTTCAACTTCTTTTTCTTGTAAGTTGAAGTTCAGGATAAACTGGGCGTAAGTGGAAGGAAGGGACTGGAGAATCAAGTCCGTATAGAGCTCGTTCTCTAACGTGGTCCCAAGTTCCGCGAGCTCCTCAATGAAGCCAATCATCTTAAGTACGTGTTCCGCTACCGATGATCTGATGGCCAACCTTGCCGAAAATAACTTCTTCGACACTTCGTATCTTGCGATACGAGATTGCTCTCCATACAGTTCTTTTGTATGGAGAAATATGGATTCAAGGTCCATATTCTCGTGCCTCCTCTGATGTTCGTTGTCCATAGAGGCAAGTACGAGGCACTTGGCCTTCGCGCTATCAATCTCCCAAGTCTTACGGATTTCCTTATCCACGACGCTGGAAGTGGGACTTGGGACAGGGGGAGCTTTGGTGGTAAGAAGATACCCCAGCTTGTCGTAAGTGATTGCCATTTTGACATTCCTGAGCCAATCTTTGTAGTTTGGCCCTGTCAGTATGTTTTTATCTAGAAGTAACTTAAGTCCAGTCATGTCGATTGGTCGCTGCAATTAGGAGAGAGAAGAAGAAACACTCAGCATGATGCTCTTGCAAGTTTAGAGTGGTTTTAGTTTGTCTAAACAGGATGGCTCCCACTATTTCTCGAATCCTTCCTCAAACCAAAAAGGAAGAATTAGTCAAGATCAATCTCACCGTACAATACTTGCTTAACCGTTCAGCCAGGCCAGTGTTGGTACTTTGAGGGAGGTTTTCCAACGCTTTCGCGAAGTTCCTTAATTTAAGAACCTCTTTTCCCTAGGGGCGTAGCCCCGCTAACACCTTTCTAGACACCTACTAGGTTTATAGCATTGATCGTTAAGTGAGAAATTTCCCGAGGAGTAGCATATACTCACAGTAGGATCGGGATCCAAATATCATCGCGTGACGAAACTGAAGGAATCCTACCAGAATCATCACACTCCAAATGGTATGCAACACTAGTAAGTTTCAGTTCTTTTGAAACTCCCGATGTGGATTTTTGCCGCATGCTCTTATGACCTTGGTGTGAGGTCAAAATGTCATAAGTCACATGTCAAGTTCTTCCCATCATTATCCAGGTTAATTTGAACCCACCCGTACATACCCTTGACGTAGGCCAAAATGGTAGTACGACTGTCTCAAACCAACGCATTCTATCTATGCAACAGATAAATATCCGGCAGCTACCAATCACTATGCCTTGGCGTGAGGTCAAAATACATAGCTTGAATACTACCAAATATTTAACTGAAATGATGGAGGGCTACGGATGGTTTTGGCAAAACCGTGAACATAGTGAACTTGATATGATCGATGGAACGAGATAGCTTTTAAAAGGAGTGGCTCAAACTCCGCATTTAAAAGTTAGTTTTGAAAAGAACCGAGTGGTTTTTCGAAAGTGTTCCAACGACTTTTACTTGGTTTATTTTCTTGCATTAGTTCTTTTAATGCGTGTTATTCTTGCATTAGTTCTTTTAATGCGTCTCATCATTTAATCCTACCATTGCAGAAAACAACTAAAATATGACGTACGCTTATGCCATTCGCATTCGCCACGGGGCCCCGTCATTACCCGTTAGGTTACTTAACTAACGACAGAGCGGGGGCTGGGCTAGCGCGGCTGTAAAACATAAGCAATGCCTAAATAATATCATATATAGATATATTGCAATGATAGACATTTCAGATCACAGATGAACACATTGGATATACTAGGAACCCGCAATTCGTACGAACCTGTAACGAAAAGCAGATTACATGGTCGCGGTGAATAGCCAATACCCCACCCAAGACCCCTACGGGTGCGGCAAACTACCCGCCAAGTACCCGAAGTGAAGCAACCTCCCTCAACCCCGTGAGTAGGCCACTCGGCACTTTGGCATACCCGGTAGTTTGTGCACCCCCTCCATGGGTCTATCCTAGGAGCAAAAACAGTAAAAAGAAATTATACAATGACGGCTACAACCCCGACCCGGTTGTGCGGCCATACAAATAATTATTACATCAATTTACAAATTTACATGAATTGAAAGAAAAGAAAACTCTCATCTCACAACCCCCGGCTATTCACCCGCGACAATCCAATGAATTCATATACACATTCCAATGACATTACAGATCACAGATTTGTATAACCCCCACTAATCGACATATAGCGATTAGTAGACGTTCAATACAAATATCACATCACAGAAAAACCCGTCAGCTTAAGTCTTTTAGAAGTTCGATCAAAAATACGGATTTATAGGCCCTAAACACAAAATTTTCGTTCTGGAAAATCTGGGCAGAAATTACATATTCCCAAAATCCCAAAACAACCACAGAAATACACTGCACCAAATTTGGACCTCGGCCGAGTCAACTAGGCCGCGGAACCACGGCGGGAGCGTGCTCCCGCCGCTTTTCCGCGGCGCTTTGAACGGTTCGTAGGACCAAATTTGGTGGTTATTCAAACAAAAGCCTGAGCCGATTTTTAAGATGAAAATTATCAACTTTTGAACAGAATAAAAATCGGCAGAAACTTGACAACTCGGGTTCGTTTCGTGACTTTTTCTTTGATCGATCTTCTAGTTACTTTGCTAACATGTTAGATAGAGTTTAACTAGGCTCTGATACCACTGTAAGTCCATGCTACCTCTCCCGGTACTTTCGGGCATGCGGAATTTGGTGAAAAACAATTTTCTAGAGGTGGTAACATGGACTCAAAACCGGATCTTTGTTAAACATCTAACTAACAACCTAACTAGAAGTTGTTAAGTACTCGGTTAGGGGGTTATACCTTTCTTTCTTGAACTCCTTCTTCTTTGACTCTCGATGGTTGTCCGGATCGGCTTCACTCCGTCGTCTCCTTGCGCCGAAGCTGGATCCACCTCGAAAGCTTCTACCTTTGGCTTCTTCTTCGGTCTTTGAAGAAACTAGTTCACTTGGTTTGCTAAACCTTGTGAACTCGAGTGAGTGAAGAAGAGTGTGTAGGGGTTTTCTCTATGGTTCTTGGTTCTCAACACATGAGACAAGTGAACCATAGACTAAAGAGAGGGAGAGCAAGAGGAAGAAGATGAGAGCTCAAGAACAAGAGAGAGAATGAGAATGATAGAATGAGAGAAGACTTTTCTCTCTTGGCTCTCATAATCCAAAACCATCATCACAAAAATAGTAATCAAGTATTGCGTAAATGGTTTAAGCTACAATAGCCATATCATTTCATGCACTCATTTCTCACAAGAGAAACAAGCAAGTAAAAAGTCTTTGCCATGAAATGATAGCCATTGTCATCATGATGGTCAACTAGTCCAACCTAGTCAACCGGTCAACAAAGTCAACAAGCCAAAAAAGTCAACCCCTCAACAACCATGTCACCATAATACTTAATTAATATTATTGTTAATCATATATCATATTCTCATTAGGGTTGAGCAAAAAGTCAACAGTCAACGGTCAACAACCCTAATGAGAATCCTCTGCCTCTGTCTCTCCGTCAACTGTGCATACACACCCGCATCCGCGTTCCGAGGAACACGAATACATACTGGATAAATCCAATCCCAATACGTATACTAGTATCTGGCTTAAACCAAAGCCCGCTAGTGTAAACTGTCCAGACACTGTACGTGCATAAGTGCACGGATGTGACCGAACCCTGTCGCAAAACCATGCGACCTCTACTCTTTTGCCTAAAGGAGAATAGCTTTCTGTGTGGGACTCTAAAGACTCGACACTACGCTGGCAGTGGGTTTAACCACAGACCGCAAGCGGCACTAGCTATGCGTAACGGTCCCCAGGTAGATGCCGACAAGAAGACTGACGAGGTGAAACCCATCTGAACTCCTGCTGAGCCTGAATGTGACAATCTCCGTACAGTCCGGTCTGTTCGTCTGATACATCGCATGGCGGGCCTAGGGGGGCGGTAAACGTCAGTCCCCTAATAGCGGTACAAGTCGTGTCGGAGTGAAACCCAAAACACCATGAGATAACACTGGAAGCCTACCAGTATATCTCGATTGCCCTGGCCAGGGACTACTCGTGTAATGGCTCTCCTAGACACAGCGCGATGTCAACCCCCAATACCGGGAGAGACGAATCCTGTCTAACCATCACTGCCTCCAAGTGCTTCGGGACTGCACCCAACTACCACCTGTTTGCACGACTCCTTTGAGCCGTGGTAGGGTAGTAATCAAAGTATAGTGGGAACGCACTCGAGGCGAAGTGACAGTGTCAAGTCAGCGGACTAAGCTGTACTCATGTCACCTGGGAACTGATTGTTAGTTATATGTATGCCCTAGAGGCCATTACTATACATAGGATGTCTATTGTAGTGGATGCTTGGACATATATAGGGAGGACTTTCTTGCTCGACATGATAGTATGCTATCTGGTTACTCTTTACCTTGACGTGTATACTGATTGTCTCTCTGTTACATGTTGGTAAAGCCCTTAGGATGTGTACTTGACTACCTGGACTATGATGCGGATCATACTAGTGGGGACATGGTAGTCTATAAGTACATCCTTCAAGGTCCCTAGTCGTGGGTGTATCGAGACGGGGCATCGATATACCAGAGTAGACTAGCGTATACCTTCTCGACCCATACAAATGGGCGATGGATGATCCCATATCCATTGGTGTTTGACATCAGAGATGATATACGGGTGCTCAGTATAGACTGGGTACACTGGACGGACTCGTCGAGAACTCCCAGATGGTATTATACCTCACGTCAGATGGCAGTTCTCTGGTGACAATGGTACAGGTTAGTCTGTAGACCCGAGATTGTCATAGAGTCTTGTGTGATTCCCACTGTGCTTTGATTTCCACCTTACCATGTCCAAGAGGGCGTGCAAAACGGTGGCTTTTGGGTACAGTCCCGAATCACATGGAGGCAATGAGCGATAGGAGGGGATTCGTCTCTCCCGGTATAGGGAGTTGATGTTACGCTGTGTTCTATTGGCTATAACCGGAAATCCCTGGCCAGGGTTGCTGAGATTTACTGGTAAGTGTTACTAGTAGTTTCTCGAACTGTTATAGACCTCATATCGACACGACTTATCGAGCTATTGGGGTCTGACGTTTACCACCCCTAGGTGAGATATGCGACATATCAGACGACGAGACCGGACTGTACGGTAAGTGTTACTGGTTGGATTCATAGGAGTGTGAGCGGGCTTGCTTGTCGATCTTCTGATCACTCAATACCCGGGTGGCCGTTACGTTTAGCAGACCGCTTGCGGCTTGTGGGTGTTTGATATGATCATCACCTGCTGCCGGCGTATTGACGAGTCTTTAGAGTCCTACACAGAGGTTTCCTGGCTCAAGCGAAACGAAATAGGAGCGCATATGAGATATGTGCGGGACCGAGAATAATGAGTGTATGTGATACCCTATTCCATTCTCGCGATGAATGTATCGATTGGTTGTATGCGATATAACCTAGTTATCGAATCAAGGATTGATTCGATAAGCCGATACATTGGTTACTAGTCGGTTATATGCGACATGACCGGATCATTGAATCAAGTGTTGATTTAATGATTTAATGTATAATTATATATTTGATATATTACTTTGCATTAACTAGTATTGGTTCACTTTAAATGGATTTTCTCACTTAAAATGCACATTGTATATGTGATATACTTTTGTGCACTTGTTTGTATCGTGTTTGATGATACAAGCTCACTTGGGTTTGTGTAGAGAATAAACCATGGTTATATGAATGGTTAGGGTTTTGATTATTTACTTACTTATTTATTTATTTTTGGCAAGAATAAAATGGTGGCTAAATTTGTTCTTTGCTTGAAGCTTCTTGAAGCTTCAAAGCATCTTTGACTAAGTGACCATTTTGTCTTCATCTCCTAAACCTAACCATTCAACTAACCCTAGTTGATTCTCTACACTTAACCAAGGTTGGATTGTGATAAGAATGAATGGGATTTTCTTTTTAAGTCAATTCTTTTTATTCTATCATATTCCTTCTTCTTCTTCTTCATCTTCAACAAGATGAAAATCTTGCCACCATCAATGGCAACTTGAGAAAAAGAGTGAGAAATCCAATTCTAAAGTGAACCCACTTCCTATTTCTTCATCCTCTACCACTTTCCAAGTAGTATAGGGTGTTTTCTTGATGACTTGGTAAAGTTGGAGCTTGATCTTGTGATGCCTCGACGTAGATCATCTTCGGCATCGACGTCGACGACCTAGCCCGCCTATTTCTCCGATGAAGCCGATGCTAGAGTCATAGATTCGATTTGGACAGTGAGGAGACATCATCGCGGAGCTATGGAGGTGGAGTCTCGGATCTACAAAGGTTGTATTTTCCGTTCACTTAGTTAAGTTGTTAACTAGTTGCTTTTTCGCCTAAAATTCTAGTTAACGATCTAGTCTAGGGTTTCTCGGCACCGTAAAATTTGAAATTGGCATGGTTGATGCCTTGTGAGACCTCCTTGGTGTGCCTAGGAACCCTACACTGATAACTGACGATAGGTATAATACCAACCGGTCAGTTCCCGACGACTCCTGTCCAGTGTACTCGTAACCTAATGAGCACCCATATACTATCTCCAGTACGACGTACTGATGGCTGTGGGACAGACCATCTCCCACACTGGGATGAGAAGCGCATACGCTAGTATACTCCGGAGTATCGATGCCCTGTCTCGATAGTCCTGCGACTAGGGACCTGCATAAGGATGTGCTTATAGATTACCCAGCCCCCACTAGTGTGACTGCCATCACAACGCTGGTAATCAAGCAAAGATCCTAAGGGCTCCACTAATGTGTATAGGTGATATACTAAAATAAACACATGTACACATTGATGTAGAAACAAACCAAGTAGCATACTACTATATTGAGCAAGATTGTTTATACAAGGTGAATATCCCAAGCTTCCATTAAGTAATATACAAACTAGTATGATACAGTAATGGCCTCTAGGGCATATACACTAACAGATACCAGATGACTAGTATGATGAATGTGATATTGACCCGTACCCAGATTTGGGATGCCGTACGACGGATTTACGTACGAGCTATATATTGATGATTGATCCGCACTCTTGACTTGGGATGTCTGATTATAGATATGGTATCAGATATGATATTATTGAGGCGGGATCACCGACTATACATATACAGGTATGTATATGTATCGACTCAGATGATAGGCGGTTTCCTTACCTGTAGTTCAGCTTGTTAGTTCAGCCGTATAGTTTAGTGTAGTTGTTAGATTAGATTAGACTCCTACCTATTTCAAAACTAGCGGATCGTGGGTATTTTAAAAGACAGGTCCAAGGATCTACGGATATTTCAAAAGACGTATCCTTTCTTAAAACCACCGTAGCCCTTATTTTCAAAACCCCACGATTCGTGTTATTTCAAATGGCACCATTGTTTAATATTTAGCTCCCGCTCATTATGATTGCTCGCTCCGCATCGCATACTTACATTGTTATTTCATATTGCATTGTTGATATTATGCTGTTAGGACACCAGCACCATTACCGATGATGCGTATGTACCACGTACACTTACTTGCCGGCTCACACACATCTTCATCGGTAATTGCCATGTCACGTACACCTTAGAAAATATTATTTCTTAACTTAGCTTGATAGCTAGTAGTTTGACATGATATTAGTGTACTTACCTTATATGCCAGCTTAGATATTGTAGTTATTACTTGTCACTTCATGCATACTGTTATTCATTGTTATGCCGTATTCATGGATTCTCATGCCTATATTCATGATTTTACATGCTATTGATGATTTGGATTCGGATTTCCATGAGATTTTCTGGATTTGAGGGAAAACCGCAAAACTTGTATAAGCTTCTTTCCTCTCTTTTAAATAAAAAGTGCGGTTTTCCCATGATGTATGAGTCGTCCACCATGAGTTTGCTGATGGATTTCGAGACCCGATTCGAGGAGATGGATGAACCGTTTCGGGTACATGGTGGGCCCGGTGCGATACCCCAGGGCAAGAAGATCGTGTTGTTGACGTTGAGCCTGTGCAGGGGAGCACGACCGACCGGTGATATTACCCGACGCGTCGGATATCCGGAGGATACCGTCGTGGTCATGAGATGGATGGTAGGGGCCGGTCTGGATTGACGGCGCCCTAGATAGTGAGATTGAGACATCGAGATTTTGAGATATTGAGGTACAGAGATTGCGATACAGAGATATCGAGATATTTGGATACTTGTTTTGTGTCGATGCTAGACACTGTTTTATGCTGATTTCATTATGATACCTCATTTTAAAAATACAGAAATCTCACTAATTTATGAAAGCAGTTTTCTTCAGTACATGCATTCTGTTTCATATATTCATACATCATCCATATGATATATTGCTACCTGAGGCACTGACACGGGCATATGGGATTACACTTGGGTTAGATATTTATCCTAGTCATTGTTATAGACTGCTGGTTATATTTGAGGATTATATATTATGATCGTATGACCTAGGATTGCGTCATACATGCGATTTCTATTCGTAGATGTTTTTCTATTCACAAGTTGGCAACTCACCCCCGTTGTGCCCCAGTTTCTTGTAGGTTTTGCCGTACAGGTTTCATTACGGCTTTGCTGGCACTGCTTCTTTTTCGGGTGACTTGCTAGTAGGTGGGTTTATTTGTATCGTACCCATCATTATACCTTGTATATTATTATTCTGTATCTAGAAGTTCCATCAACCAAACATGTATTTATTTTTGAGATAGAGACCGGTGATGTTATTCTTTCGACCTTAGAGTCACGCGTTGTATTTCTGTGGATTTCTTGTTGTTTTGAGTTTCCTTTTGAGTTTTGATCCTCGCCCTTAGCATTGTATATTATATTGCTTGTGTGGTTGTGACCGTCGATTGACGAAGAGCTAGCTCCCGCTTGGGGATGCCTTTTATTGATTTCGTATACTATTCATATTGTATCCCGTTTGGGAGCCAGTATTTACAAAGGAGACTCTGCCGAAATTTTCAAGAAATACTTGAATTTTTTTATAAAAAAAACCGCATAATTCGGCTTATGCTTTTAAAACTACTTGTTTTAAGTTGTTTTTCCTTCACTCTACTACTTTTCTTGGTTTGGATTTCTGGGTTCTCGGCTTACTTAGATTATGTACGCCTCGAGACGTTTCGTAGTTTAAGTGCCGGTCATGTTCCGTACTTTCGGGACGTGACAAGAAAGGTAGAGAACTAGGAACAGGTGATAAGTTTCAAGAGTTGGAAATGGTGCAAGTGTTGCAGCTAAGTTTGTTGGCAGTTATCACCCTGTATTACCAAATACATTGATTCTGAATGAATGTTATTAGATACCGAACCTGTATACAACATCATATCAGTCTCTTTATTAGTAAAGAAGGATATAATTTTGTATTGTTGGATAATGTTTTGAACATTTCCTATATCAAGAGTTGATCGGTTCAGGCACGTTATCTAAAAGCATATACGTTCTAAATCAAACTACAGTTCTTAACATACGGAACACATACAAGGGGAAGAGTTCAGAAATGAACGAATTCTTCTTGAGGCATTGTAGACTAGGTCATATCAATGCGACCCGACCAACTAAGTTACATAGAGATGCATGTTTAAATCTGTTTGAATTTACATCTTGTGAAACTTTCCAGTCATGTCACAAAGATAAGATGACCATAGCTCCGTTTATTGGAAACAGAGAAAGAGTTACCGAACTCTTGGGATTGATACATATTGATGTATGTAAGTCCCCTGTCTACACATGCCAGGACTGTTTCTTTGTACTTCATTACATTCACTGATGATCTCTTAAGATTCGTACATGTGTTCATGTTGAAACACTGGTATGAACCTTTTGAGATATTCAAAGAATATAATTTAGAAGTAGAGAACCAAAAACATATATAAGTATTATGTCGTTTGATGTGATCAAGGAGGAGAATACTTGAGCACGGAATTCCTGGACTATTCTACAGAAGAATAAGATTCTCTCTCAGCATTACTCCTCCGCATACACCACAGCACGTTGGTATATCGGGGTGGAGCAATCGCACCCTATGTGATATGGTGTGCTCTATGATGAGTACTACTGAGTTGCCTATTTCCATTTGGGTGTTATGCACTTGAGAAGCTGCATACCTATTAAATGGGGTTCCAATTAAATCAGGTGCCTACCACTCCATATATGATATGGTATGGGAAGAGCCCATCTCTTAAGTATGTTAATATTTGGGGTTTTCCGGCCTATGTCTAAAGAAAAATCCGGACAAGCTCGAGGCAAGATCAGATCTGTGGAAGTTTGTTGGATATCCCAAGCATTCGCAAGGGAATATCTTCTACCACACCGAGGAACAAAAGGTGTTTTGTTACTCAGCATGCCACCTTTTAGAAAGGGAATTTCTTGTGAAGAAATTATTGGTAATGAGGTAGAACTGGAAGGAGCTCCAGCTATACAAACTGCAGCTGATGATTTGGTAAACCCGGAGGATTTAATAGCTTCTCAACGAACCTCAGCCTCTCCGCCGATTTGGTAGGGTTCCTTATCCGCCTGAGAGATACTTCAGTTCCTCTATGACAGTAGGAGCGAGGATTGCATCATGAGATGATGACCCAACTAGTTTCGAGCAGGCCATCAAGAGTGGGGACTTTGTAAGAATGGCTGGATGCTAAGTGATCTGAGATGGAATCCATATACACCAACAAAGTATGGACTTTGGTTGCTTTATCTGAAGGGTTAAATCCCCATCAGGATCAGGAGCAAGTATATCTTGAGAAGATTACTATGTGCACATGGAAAAGTTGAGACTTTCAAAACTATGCTTAAGTCCATCCAAATTCTACTTGCAATTGCTACATACCATGGCTACGATATCTGGCTGTTGGGTGTCATGACTGCTTTTTCTAAATAAGTGATTTAGAAGAGAGCGTCTATAAGTACACAGCCAGAGGGCTTCGTAGACAGTGGGAGCAGCGGAAACGTGAGCAAGTTGCTTTATGAGTTAAAGCAGGCATCGCGGAGTTGGAACATCTGTTTTGATGTGGTAGTCAAAGAGTTTGACTTCATCAAAATGGTAGATGAACTATATAAAAAAGGTAGTAGGGAGTATGGTAGTGATCCTCGTATTGTACGTGGATGACATACTCTTGATAGGAAAGGTGTTTCCTATGCTATGCTCGGTCAATCTCCTCTTATCACAAAGATTCTCCAGATATGATCAAGATGATACCTCCTAAATCCTGGGTTTTGGATCTATGAGATAGATCTAATTGGATATTAGGATTCTCACCAGGTGTAGTGAGATGGTATCAATCGATCCTGGGGAGAATCACTGGATAGGATCCATGGTGGAAAGGACGACTGAATGTCAGTCATAGGCATTATGTTTACCCTCAGTGGAGGGACGGTATGTTGGAAGAGTTCCAAGCTAGATACCGTGACAAACTAGACGATAAAGGCTGGATACATTGCTACCAAGGATGCTACCACAGAGGTAGTCTTGATGTATATAAGTTCATGAGATGAACTTCGTTCCTACCATTGTGTGACAATGGAGTTATGGCTTTAGCCTAGGAACCTCCGTCCCATCAAAGATCCAGACATATTCTTAGGCAATATCACCTGATCATGGAGATGGATGATCTCCAGGGAGATCGAGGTTAGGAGAGTAGACACAGAGGACAATAGCGCGGATCCACTCATGAAGGCCTATTCCCAGTAGAGATTTTTATGAGATGGTTGAGTATGAGATACTTCAACCAATGCTGATTGTTGGGTATGAGATACTACAACAGATGGCCCTAGTGCAAGTGGGAGATTGTTAGTTATATGTATGCCCTAGAAGCCATTACTGTACATACGATGTATATTGTAGTGGATGCTTGGACATATATAGGGAGGACTTTCTTGCTCAACATGATAGTATGCTATCTGGTTACTCTTTATCTTAACACGTACTCTGATTGTCTCTATGTTACATGTTGATAAAGCCCTTAGGATGGGTACTTGATTACCAGGACTATGATGTATATCATACTAGTGAGGACAGTGTAGTCGCTAAGTATATCCTTCAAATGTCCCTAGTCGTGGGTGTATCGAGACAGGGCATCGATATACCAGAGTAGACTAGCGTATAGCTTCTCGACCCATGTAGATGGGCGATGGATGATCCCATATCCATTGGTGTTTGACATCAGAGACAGTATACGGGTGCTCAGTGGAGACTGGTTACACTGGACGGACTCGCCGAGAACTCTCAGATGGTATTATACCTCACGTCAGATGGCAGTTCTCTGGTGACACTGGTACATGTTAGTCTGTAGACCCGAGATCATCATAGAGTCTTGTGTGATTCCCACTGTGCTTTGATTTCCATCTCACCACGTCCAAGAGGGCGTGCAAAACGGTGGCTTTTGGGTTCAGTCCCGAGTCACATGGAGGCAATGAGTGATAGGAGGGGTTTCGTCTCTCCCGGTATTGGGAGTTGATGTTGCGCTGTGTTCGATTGGCTATAACAGGAAGTCCTTAGCCAAGGTAGCTTCAAAGATATACTGGTAAGTGTTATCAGTAGTTTCTCGACCCGTTATGAGCCTCATATCGACATGACTTATCGAGTTACTGGGGTCTGACGTTTACCACCCCTAAACGAGATATGCGACATATCAGACGAAGAGACCGGACTGTATGGTGGTGTTACTGATTGGATTCGCAGGAGTGTGAGCAGGCTTGCTTGTTGATCTTCTGATCGCTCAATACCCGGGTGGCCATTAGGTTTAGCAGACCACTTGCGGCTTATGGGTGTTTGATATGATCATCACCTACTGCCGGCGTATTGACGAGTCTTTAGAGTCCTACACAGGGGTTTCCTGGCTCAAGCGAAACGGAGTAGGAGCACAAATGTGATATGTGCGGGACCAAGATTGATACGATATGAGATACCGTATTCAATTCTCGTGATTTGTGACATTGATCGGTTGTATGCGACATAGCCGGGTTATCGGATCAAGTGTTGATTCGATAAGTTGTTACACATGATTATTAGTCGGTTATAGCCGGATTATTAAATCAAGAGTTGATTTAATAATTTAATGTATAATTATATATTTGATATATTACATTACATTAACTAGTATTAGCTCACTTATGATTTGTTTTCTCACTTATTGTGCATAAGTGTATATGTGATATATATTTGTGTACATATGATTGTGTTATGCTTGATGATACATACAAGATGGGTGTATGAGATTTATACCATATTTATGTTAAATTAGGGTTTATTTATTATCTTAAGATTTAACAAAAGAGTTATACTTGGTCAAAGTTATCAAGCTTGAAGAAGCTTGGAGAAACTTTGACAAAGTCCACTCTTTTGTCATTTCTCTTGATATTTTTTAACCCAACCCTTAACCTCATACCTTGGTCAATTCTTTACATGAGTTAAGCATGATAGCTTAACTCACCCATGGTTACATTATTGATGAGGGATTAATTCATATGATGAATTATTCTTTCTTCTTCTTCTTCATCAAGCTCCATGAAAAGCTTGCCAGCTCTAATGGTGGAATGAGAAAAAGTGTGAGAAAATCAATTCTAAAGTGAGCCCACTTCCTACTTCATCATCCTCTACTACATACCATGTAGTATAGGGTGTTCTCTTCTCAAAGTTCAAGACCTAGTGAAGGAATAGCTTGAGTTAGTGTCTCCCCGACGTAGATCATCTTCGGCCTCGAAGTCTTCGAAGCAAGTACTTTCATTTCTTCAACGGAGCCTCTCTAGAGTCCGGAGCTTGAGATCGCAGCGGAGGGGACTACTACACGGAGCTATTTGAAGTGAAGGACCGGTCTAAAAAGGTTATATTCCTTGCTCACTATTAGTTGCAAAGTGTTTGCTTATGTTTCCCGTATTGTTTCTAGTTAACGATCTAGTTTAGGTTTAGCTAAAACGGCAAAATTTTAATTTGGCATGGGCGATACCTCCCGAAACCTTGCTGCCGTTGTAGGTAACCCTTCACATCCATGATGCAGTCTTCTCCATCACCATCAACGAGAAAACCGTAGTATCTCTCCGGTGGGCAAGAAGTCCTACCAGATCTACGGAGTTGCTGAGGTTCATTAAGTTCTGTTGCAACATCAGGTTCAACCAAGTTGTCATTTGTAATTTATGTTTCTAGAACCTCATCTAGATCTACCACATTGCCATCAGTATCATTTGGAAAAATCTCATTTTCTAAAAATGTGGCATTTCGAAAAACAAATACCCTTTGTTCCTCTTTGTGGTAGAACAGATATCCATATGAATCTTTTGGATATCCCACAAATAAATATTTGAACGATCGTGTCTCGAGTTTGTCCGGATTCTGCTTTTTGACAAAAGCCGGATAACCCCAAATCTTAACTCGCTTAAGAGATGGTCTCTTCCCATACCATATCTCATATGGAGTGGTAGACACGGTCTTGGTCGGAACCCTGTTCAACATAAAAGCTGCAGTCTCCAATGCATGCCCCAAAAAGAGAGGGGCAACTCAGCATCACTCATCATGGATCATACCATATCTAATAGGGTTCGATTCCGTCGCTCTGACACACCGTTGTGCTGTGGTGTGTAAGGGGGAGTGAGCTGAGAGAGAATCCTATTCTCTTTTAGGAAGTTCGAAAACTCTGTACTAAGATATTTTCCACCTCGATCCGATCGAAGTATCTTGATGCTCAATCCAGTTTGTTTTTTTACTTCAAGTTTGTACTTCTTGAATTTCTTAAAAGCTTCAGACTTATGATTTATCAAAAACACATGACTGAATCTTGAGAAATCATCATTAAAAGTTATGAAGTAATAAAAACCGCCTCTTGTATGTGTAGACATTGGCCCACATACATCACTATGTATGAGGCCCAAGAGCTCAGTAGCTCTTTCTCCGTGTCCAGTAAACGGAGTTTTGGTCATTTTCCCTTTGATACAAGACTGGCAAGTCACATAAGATTTATACTCAAAAGAATTTAAATATCCATCTTTATGAAGCTTGTTTAGTCTTGTTTCATTAATATGACCAAGTCTACAATGCCAAAGAAAAGCTTCATTTATATTTGAAAATTTCCTTTTGTTTGTGTGCTGTATGTTGAAAACTGTGTGTTGATTAAGGACGTATATCCCGTTATTAAGTGTACCACAACCAATCAACTCTTGATTTACTTTAATGTTGTAAGTCGATGTCGCGCACCCCACGTGTCCGCAGGGAGGCAGAAATAGCAAAAAATCATTTTTACGAGCTTCGCAACACCGACTCAAGCCAAGGATCGAACACAAACCGTAGCTAGCAAACTACTTGAGGTTTAACTACTCGGATTCGAAGTTATACCTCACGTTACTTGTCCTTCGGGTCTTCATCGCTGTCCTCCACACCTCATAGGATCTATGGAACATGGGCACCTCAACGACCTCTTCGAGTCAAAGACGATCCACCCGAGAGTCTATAGTCCGAGCTCCTATCTCGAATCTGAGATAACTACGGCTTCTAGTTTGCTAATCTAGAAGTCCTAGAGGGTGTAGAGTATTTAGATGGATTACTTAGTCACTTTAAACTCTAGGATTCTCAACACATGAGAGATTTTAGGATTTGTGGAAGAAGATGAAAACTTGAGGAGAGAGAAGTGTTTTGTGATAATGAAATGAATAATACTTATGCTAGAATATTATGAAGCATAATAATATCTCTCTTGATAATATCAAGATAATATCTAGCATGCTTCATTTAATTCTAAGGGTGAATCACCTCATGAGTCATTAAGCATTTAATGTAAACATACACCTCATCCTCCACCTCATTTAGTTTAAATCCTAAAAGGAAATAAACACAAATGAGTCACCTTCTTCTAGAAGCTTCCCGAGAAATTACGAGACTGTCCCTCCCATCCGTATTTCCGAAAAACACAAATAATATTTGACTGAATAAATCCATTTGTATAATACTAGAATCTGGTTAAACCAAAGTCCACTAATACGTGCTTAAATGTACGTAAGTGATCGCGGCCCTGCCGTAAAACCATACTGCCTCTACACCTTTTGCCCGGTGCAGGGAAACTCTCTGTGTGGGACTCTAAAGACTCGACACTACGCTGACAGTGGGTTTAACCACATGCCGTAAGCGGTACTAGATGTACATAACGATCCCCAGGTAGATGTCGATAAGAAGGACGATGAGGAAACCCATCCGAACTCCTACTGAGCCTGTATGTGACAATCTCCGTACAGTCCGGTCTGTTCGTCTAGGACTATTGCATATCGGGCCTAGGGGGGCGATAAACGTCAGACCCCTAATAGTGGTATAAGTCGTGTCGGAGTGTAGCCCATTACACCTTGAGAAAATACTGGAACCTACCAGTAAATCTCGCTTGCCCTGGACAGGGACTTTGCGTAATGGCTCTCCATACACAGCGCGATATCAACCCCCAATACCGGGAGAGACGAATCCTGTCTAACCGCCATGGCCTCTAAGTTCTTCGGGACTGCACCCAACTACTACCTGTTTGCATGACTCCTTTGAGCCGTGGTAGGGTAGTAATCTAAGTACAATGGGAACACACCTGAGGCGAAGTAGCAGTATCAAGTCGATGGACTAAGCTGTACTCATGTCACCTGGGAACTGCTATCTGACGATGAGTATAGTACCAACCTGTAGTTCCCGGCGAGTCCTGTCCGGTGTACTCATAACCTAACAAACACCTGTATGTGTCACGACCCGAAAGAGCACGTGACTGGCCCTCGAACCATATGAAGTCTATAGGACTCCATCTGATCCAAGTAAGCCAAAAGCCCAGAAATCTAAAACCATTTTAAGAATAAGTAAAGAAACTGGTTTAAAGGAGTGAAGAAATACAGGTTTGAAATCAAGGTTTTTCAATAACTAAGCCGAAGGTACGTTTTGAAAACAATAAAGTCTTTTCTAAAAATTTCGGCAGAATTTCTTTTGTAAAACTGGCCCCGAATGGGGTACAACAAGTAAAACAATATATATGTGATGATAAAGGCATCCCCAAGCGGAAGCTAGCTCTTCGTCAATAGACGGCCATAACCACACATGCAACAATAATATACAACGCCAAGTGGCGAGGATCAAATCCAAAAGAAAGCTCAAAAGCAACAAGAAACCGCAATACTACTAAGCACGACTCTAAGGTCGAAATATACAACACTAAAGTCTAGGTCTGAACAATAAACAAGTTTTGGTTGATGGAAATACTAGATACAATGAATAAAATAAATACAATGGTGGTTCTTGATGCGAAAGAATCCACCTACCAAAGCAAATCACCCGCAAGAAGGTAGTGTGCCAGAAATATCGCAAAGAAACCTGTACGGCAGGACCTGCAAGGACTGTGGCACAACGGGGGTGAGTTGCCAACTCGTGAATAGAAACATCTACAAGCAGAAACCGAATGCAAGACACAATCCTAGGTCAATACGATCAGTATATAAAATCCTCAATATAAAACATGCAGCCTATAGCAAGGCTAGGGTAAATATCTAACCCGAGTGCAATCTCATGTGTCTGTGTCAGTGCCTCAGATAACAATATAGCATATGAATGAGATATGAATGCGAGAAAACAGAATATATTTACATGGAGCAACTGTTTTCATACTTTAGTGAGATTTCCCTTGTATTTTTAAAATGAGGTACATAATGAAATCAGCATAAAACTGTGCCTAGCATCGGCACAAACGAAATCCCAATATCCCGATATCTCAAAGTCTCAACCACAATATCTAGGGCGCCGTCAATCCAAACCGGCCCCTACCATAAATCTCAAGACCACGACGGTATCCTCCGGATATCCGACGCGTCGGGTAAAATCACCGGTAGGTAGTACTCCCCTGCCAGGCTCAACGTCATCACCACATTCCTCTTGCCCCGGGGTACCGTACCGGGTCCACCATGTACCCGAAACGGTTCATCCGTCTCCTCGAATCGGGTTTCCAAATCCATCAGCAAACTCATGGTGGACGACTCATACATCATAGGAAAACCGCACTTTTTATTTTAAAAGAGAGAATATGTTTTATTGTGTATTGCGGTTTTCCTCCAAATCCAGAAAATCTCATGGAAATCCAAATCCAAACCTCAATAGCACGTAAAATAGTGAATATATGCATGAGAATCCATGAATGCGGCATAACAATGAATAGCAGTATGCAGGAAGTAGCAGGTAATAACTACAATGTCTAAACTATTAGCTAAAAGGCTATGTCAAGCAATAATATATTTTCTAAGGTGTACGTGACATGGCAATTACCGATGAAGATGTGTGTGAGCCGGCAAGTAAGTGTACGTGGTACATACGCATCATCGGTAATGGTGCTGGTGTCCTATCAGCATGATATTAATAATGGAGTATGAAGCATAATATAGGAATGCGATGCAAAGCGAACCACAAAAAGGGAGTGGGAGCTGAAACTAGACGTAACTAAAACTAATCTGCATTAATCTAACATAAATCCTACAATTGGTGTCTTTTGAAATAACACGAATCATGGGGTTTGAAAATAGGGGCTACGGTGTTTTTATGAAAAGATACGTCGTTTTTGAAATATCCGTAGATTCCCTTGAGCTGTCTTAAAAAAAATGCCCACGATTCGTTAGTTTTTGAAATAGGTAAGAAGTCTAATCTACTCTAACAACTACACTAACTATACGGCTGAACTAACAAGCTGAACTACAGGTAAGGAAACCGCCTAACATCTGAGTCGATATATATATATATAAGTCGGTGATCCCGCCTCAATAGTATCGCGTACGATACAGTATATCATCTGACATCCTCAAGTCATGAGCGCGGATCTATCATCAATGTAAAGCTCATACGGTAAATCGTCGTACGGCATCCCAATAGCTGGGTACAGGTCAACATCTCACTATCTCGTCACATAACAGGTATCACTATCATCAGATCATAGTCTGGGGGTACTACTCTATGTCTAGTACAAATCGATACCATCAAAGAAGTATGCATGCGGGGGTAAACACATATCCCAAGCCCGCAAGAATCACAAGTCAAAACCCACATATGAATCGTATCAAATCACCGATCTCACGGCACCAAGCCCACATCATCGACTCATCTCCAAAGTCATCCCATATCATCAAACCAAGTGCAAGTACAAGAAACACACAAGTGTATACGTGTGGGTGCAAATCTATCCTATGGTTCGCAACTAGGAGCTATGCTAGTTATTTCTACCCCTAACTAACCATAACACACTATAACTATCACACACATAAATATACTATATAGTACTAATTACGGACTGCGGGGGTGCTATACGCCATCCACCCGACTTCCCCCTGTAGATATAATCTACTCACCTGTCCTGCGTGTCGGTGTCGCTGTCACCGTCATCTTCCGCATCGCCTCGGATCGTCGCGGTGTACCTACACATATCACACGTATCGCATCGCATCAAAACCAAATCAAAACTTGAAACGACACACACTAAATCCAATACGATACGCTAAAACCAACACGATACGCCAAAAGGCTTATAGGTTAGAACCTACGGTTAGCCTTCGCAAAACAACTCGAAATCACTCGATATAGACGTACAAACGTCACACGATCGAGATAACACACAATTACCAAAATCTGGAATTCAAAATACGTAAAACCAAAACACATTTCAAAGCAGCAACCCAAGAAAATGATCCCAGATTTCATCTCAGGCAAAACTAGATCAAATAAACAACTCCAGGGTGCTATGCAGGGGGTATATGAGGTACAGAAGAAACATGGGCCAATTTCATCACAGAGGGGCCGGCCACATCCCCAAAATGCCCGGCCTCGCCGGCCCCCCTATGTCTAAAGGGGTTCGTACTCCTAGGGTGGCCTCCTGTGGTCTAATTTGGGTCCCTGGTATTGCTTATTTTCCCTGAAAAGGTCCCAGTGTATTCCAGATTTTCCTGCACACACAAACGCTCACAAACCGACATGAAAGTCCCGAAATTCCGTATTTTTGGTTTCCAGTGGGATTGGACTGGGTTTCTAGCACTAGGGTGCTCTTATGGTCCCCACTAAACTCAATTTCCCATCACAACTCACAATTCCCTCAACCCTTACTAGTTTTTCCTAAAAATCCACAAATCACCCGATTTCGATTCTAAACATGCATAGGGGTATAAGTAAAGCTAAAATTAAGCTAATGGTTCAGAATTTACCTCACTTGGAAACTCAAGAATTTTTCTTGAGTTTCCCCTAGTGGCCAAAATCTATGCTTTCTTGGTCCATCTTGTAGGTCTCGGGCTCGTGCACATTTTTAATGAAACCGACATGGGGTTTTGGTGTAGTTTTGGAGATGAAGAGAGGGATTGAAGAGGGGGGGGGGGAAAGATGAGGAAGGGGCAGCAGCAGCTAGAGGAAGAAGAGGGAGGGAAAAATGATGGGAGAAAATGGCTAAGTCCAAGGTCAAAGCAACCCATACCCCTCTCTCACCTACCCTCATTTCATTTCTTTTTTTCTTTTTCCCCTTTTCTTTTAATTCCAAAACCCTTCTCACAAGAATAGTGATCCCAAAATAATATGGTAGAAAATGTAACACAAGTCCAAAAATGATATGTGCACAATTTTGCACAAAAAGCCAAAAAGTCCGATTAGCGATTTTTAATCGCGATTAGCACTAAATTAGTGTCAAACTAATCACAAAAACTTAAAAATGTCATAATTCACTAATTTACCCTATTTTAGAATTTTCCATAATTTTTCTCAAATTTTTCCTATTTATTTGCATTTAATTATAGATTTAATATTAAAATAATCAATAAAATAATATTAAATTATAAAAATTCCCAAAATTAATATTTTATATTTTTGAAAATGTTACAATCTACCCCCCTTAAAGAAATTCGGTCCCCGAATTTAAATTTAAACCCCCAATGCTTAAAACAATTTCTGTGATAATCCATTTTATCGGGGCTCCGAAAACATCAACACATAGAGAATATCATAAAAATGCACTGCTCTACTAGAAATCAATCCCCAAAATGCATATATAAGAATATCCTATGCGTCTGGTGCGCAAGGAATCAAAATCCATAAATGTGTCAAACAGATGTACAACAACAACATCTAAATGCAACTGGTGTGCACGAAACATCTGTCGTAGGCAACGTGTGTGCCTGACAGAAAAATCAGATGCATGTGACATGCACGAAGCATCCCGATTTAGCGCATCAGGCGTGCACCAAAATCGTATATCAAAACACTAAAGGTGCATGAAAACCACGCTGGAAGTGCAAATCAAATCACTGCATACGGTAGGCATGAAATCTCAATCAATAACTCAAATGTAATAACTAGGCGCAAAATATATAAATATCCAGTGGGTGCATGAAACAAATATCATGAAACTCAATCATCAAAACTAAATCATGCAAACAGAACGCCCAAAATACCGAAATCCAAAATGACGGATACGTGATAATCGAATCACAAAATCACAAATCATAAATACCGTCGTCGGTAGTTTCTCCTTCGAGGTCGAGAAGGAGTCGGTGCATCCACTGCTAGCAGCGTTGGATATCTACCTGCCTCTTGCTCATGGTCTGGCGCCCTCTGACTCTGGGTCCTTATCTTCTTTGCGGATTTCCTATCTCGCAGTCAATCGGCTCATCGGCCCTGTCAGGTGTGCTAACGGGGACGATTCCGTTCTGGCACTTCTCTGGTCACCTCTCGGTCAAACCTCACGACCACTCGTAAGGCAGCATATCACTGGCGTCGGCCTCTGGCTCTCTGAATGCACGTCACACATCTGATCCTGGGTGCAACATCATTGCAGCAATGTCCTGAAAGAATCCTGCTCAAGGTCTCTTCCAATCATGCCTAAGCCGAACTGTACGAAGGCTGGTACTCTTGCATAATCTCCTTTCGCTCAATAGACATCTGTGTCCTCAGCACAATATTTCTCGGAATCTGGTTGTATCCCAATGCCTCTGTAAGCATGTCTGACCTCTGGCCTCGACGGAAAGTAATGACAGCTCGTCAGCGTCTCGCTCGAACCTCTGGTTCCACTTGTCTCTATCGTCGTCCACTATGACGTCACGCCAAGCTAATATGCACTGCACTGTTCTCGGCCACGGTCAATCTGAAGTCTCTCACACGGACTCGAAATCGCGTATTCTGTAGCTTCATCATTCTGTAGCAGATGTCAGGCCGAACAGGTCCTCGGGAACCCGTCCTAACCATCGGAGGAATACTCATCACTCGTCCGTCCTTGATCAATTTGCAACGCATCTGGGTAAGTTCCTTTAACCGAATCTGGTCAACTACCTCGTCGACAATGCCAAACTCTGGCCTGCTGGGTGTGCGCAACCATGACCACTCCTGGGTCTAGGTCTTCTCGTATCGTATTCCGGAAAGGTCCTGTCGAGGTTCCTTCTCAAATCTCCTCCTGCCGAAATGCCTGGAAGTCATCATCCAATGCTGAAGCTAAAGCTTATTTCGGAACGGCTGCATACTTATCGCGCTTCTTTCTGGAAGATATATCCGTATACCACGCCTCGGGGTGCATATCACATCTCTAATGTCAGCGGAGTGGGACGTCATCTCGTCGAAATCTCGTACGAACTCTTTACTCCACCTTGCTCAAATGTCAACTGATTCGGACTCGCCTCATCATGGCTACACGAACTGCGCTCCGACGGCTATGCTCGGATCTGGAGTCTCCCAAGCAGTGTCCCATCATGATATCCGAAAGATGTCGAACCATCCGATCGACTCGTCAGATCCTCATAATCCCCCAAGAGCTCACATCTCGGGTACAGTTTAATAGTATCGAGTACATGTCACAGCGTCGGTGGTCCAGCCGTAGAAGGGCAAACCCAAGCCTCACTAATGGCGCCGAGGAACCGCCGCAAACCCGAAGGTTCAAAGGCTTTCACACGGTCATTAAGTCGAGTTAGGGTTTCATTCTTCTAGAGGGTCCATAGAATCACCTGCATGTCTTTCCGTATACTTTAAACTTGGAAAATAGGTTCCTGACATTCGATCGTCTCAATCGATTCTCAACGAATCTGTGTGAAGTCGTCTCTAGCTGGAAACAATCTATCTGATGACCTCGCATCGGGGTAAGCGAACTCACCACACGTCCTAGTCATTCATCCTCGGTGACTAGCGACTCACTATCATATCTCCAAGTATATGCTCACGCTGCAGTAGCTCCAACCATCTGGGCGATATCTCGTCATCTGCAGCAGCAACTGGCTCATTTGCCTGTACGCCGAACAACGCCTCAATCCTCTAGGAAAGGCAATACATAAGCGGTCATCTCTGAGTCGGTCTGCTCTAGATCTGAGTAAGACTCTCCACACTGGAAATCTTCAACTCAACTGGGCCCGCTCTGGCGCAAAATCGGACGAATCACCTTTGCCTCTCAAATCGGGTAGACTAGCTATCATCTGTCGCGTATCTGCCCGAAAGCTCCGGCAATCTCAGCTCGTAAGCTCCGAAAGCAACATCCGGTCAATCTCAGCCACAGCTGGTCCATCTGTCTGCACGGTAGGCGACATCACAATCTCTGAGGTATGTTGTACATCAACAGTCCTCTCTCAACTGGCAGCTCTAACAATGGCCCGATCATCCGGTGCAAAACCAAGCACTCGCCTCCACTAGAGGTCTCAATCACCAACACTAACTCGAGACGTTCCCATGTCACCAGAAAACACAATGGTCGGCCCTCGTACCAAACGAGCTCACACCGGCCGCAACCCTAGCAGCAGCCCAAACTGCGCTCAAACACGGTGACAGGAACCTCAATCGAGTATCAAAAGAGCATATCAATGGCAAGAAAGGAAACAACAGATCCAGAGTGGATACATGATCATAGGAAGGAACAGCATCAATAAAGGTATGATCATAAAACTAGTAGAATCGGAAATCTCAAATGGATGTATGATCCAGGATACAAAGAGAATCGCCGATCTCGAAAAATGTACATCCTAAGGTTCCTTAAGCGGAGTGGCGTGTCGTAAGTATGCCGCGGAACATACCAACGGTACGTCACTCTACTTTAGTCACCTATTCCATCAACCAAGGGTCATCCTACGCGACGAAAGTTCGGGTCTAATACCCCCTCGACCAAGTCTAAGTTCCGTAAGGTCAAGCCTAAGTTTCGGATATATATAAACGCCCTAGGCTCCACATAGTCAAACTTAGACTCGAACCAAGGTCAACCTAGCGCTCTGATACCAACTTTGTCACGTGCTCTTTCGGGTCATGAAGATGTGTGTGAGCCGGCAAGTAAGTGTACGTGGTACATACGCATCATCGGTAATGGTGCTGGTGTCCTATCAGCATGATATTAATAATGGAGTATGAAGCATAATATAGGAATGCGATGCAAAGCGAACCACAAAAAGGGAGTGGGAGCTGAAACTAGACGTAACTAAAACTAATCTGCATTAATCTAACATAAATCCTACAATTGGTGTCTTTTGAAATAACACGAATCATGGGGTTTGAAAATAGGGGCTACGGTGTTTTTATGAAAAGATACGTCGTTTTTGAAATATCCGTAGATTCCCTTGAGCTGTCTTAAAAAAAATGCCCACGATTCGTTAGTTTTTGAAATAGGTAAGAAGTCTAATCTACTCTAACAACTACACTAACTATACGGCTGAACTAACAAGCTGAACTACAGGTAAGGAAACCGCCTAACATCTGAGTCGATATATATATATATAAGTCGGTGATCCCGCCTCAATAGTATCGCGTACGATACAGTATATCATCTGACATCCTCAAGTCATGAGCGCGGATCTATCATCAATGTAAAGCTCATACGGTAAATCGTCGTACGGCATCCCAATAGCTGGGTACAGGTCAACATCTCACTATCTCGTCACATAACAGGTATCACTATCATCAGATCATAGTCTGGGGGTACTACTCTATGTCTAGTACAAATCGATACCATCAAAGAAGTATGCATGCGGGGGTAAACACATATCCCAAGCCCGCAAGAATCACAAGTCAAAACCCACATATGAATCGTATCAAATCACCGATCTCACGGCACCAAGCCCACATCATCGACTCATCTCCAAAGTCATCCCATATCATCAAACCAAGTGCAAGTACAAGAAACACACAAGTGTATACGTGTGGGTGCAAATCTATCCTATGGTTCGCAACTAGGAGCTATGCTAGTTATTTCTACCCCTAACTAACCATAACACACTATAACTATCACACACATAAATATACTACATAGTACTAATTACGGACTGCGGGGGTGCTATACGCCATCCACCCGACTTCCCCCTGTAGATATAATCTACTCACCTGTCCTGCGTGTCGGTGTCGCTGTCACCGTCATCTTCCGCATCGCCTCGGATCGTCGCGGTGTACCTACACATATCACACGTATCGCATCGCATCAAAACCAAATCAAAACTTGAAACGACACACACTAAATCCAATACGATACGCTAAAACCAACACGATACGCCAAAAGGCTTATAGGTTAGAACCTACGGTTAGCCTTCGCAAAACAACTCGAAATCACTCGATATAGACGTACAAACGTCACACGATCGAGATAACACACAATTACCAAAATCTGGAATTCAAAATACGTAAAACCAAAACACATTTCAAAGCAGCAACCCAAGAAAATGATCCCAGATTTCATCTCAGGCAAAACTAGATCAAATAAACAACTCCAGGGTGCTATGCAGGGGGTATATGAGGTACAGAAGAAACATGGGCCAATTTCATCACAGAGGGGCCGGCCACATCCCCAAAATGCCCGGCCTCGCCGGCCCCCCTATGTCTAAAGGGGTTCGTACTCCTAGGGTGGCCTCCTGTGGTCTAATTTGGGTCCCTGGTATTGCTTATTTTCCCTGAAAAGGTCCCAGTGTATTCCAGATTTTCCTGCACACACAAACGCTCACAAACCGACATGAAAGTCCCGAAATTCCGTATTTTTGGTTTCCAGTGGGATTGGACCGGGTTTCTAGCACTAGGGTGCTCTTATGGTCCCCACTAAACTCAATTTCCCATCACAACTCACAATTCCCTCAACCCTTACTAGTTTTTCCTAAAAATCCACAAATCACCCGATTTCGATTCTAAACATGCATAGGGGTATAAGTAAAGCTAAAATTAAGCTAATGGTTCAGAATTTACCTCACTTGGAAACTCAAGAATTTTCTTGAGTTGCCCCTAGTGGCCAAAATCTATGCTTTCTTGGTCCATCTTGTAGGTCTCGGGCTCGTGCACATTTTTAATGAAACCGACATGGGGTTTTGGTGTAGTTTTGGAGATGAAGAGAGGGATTGAAGAGGGGGGGGGGAAAGATGAGGAAGGGGCAGCAGCAGCTAGAGGAAGAAGAGGGAGGGAAAAATGATGGGAGAAAATGGCTAAGTCCAAGGTCAAAGCAACCCATACCCCTCTCTCACCTACCCTCATTTCATTTCTTTTTTTCTTTTTCCCCTTTTCTTTTAATTCCAAAACCCTTCTCACAAGAATAGTGATCCCAAAATAATATGGTAGAAAATGTAACACAAGTCCAAAAATGATATGTGCACAATTTTGCACAAAAAGCCAAAAAGTCCGATTAGCGATTTTTAATCGCGATTAGCACTAAATTAGTGTCAAACTAATCACAAAAACTTAAAAATGTCATAATTCACTAATTTACCCTATTTTAGAATTTTCCATAATTTTTCTCAAATTTTTCCTATTTATTTGCATTTAATTATAGATTTAATATTAAAATAATCAATAAAATAATATTAAATTATAAAAATTCCCAAAATTAATATTTTATATTTTTGAAAATATTACAGTATGCTATCTCTAGTACGACGTACTGATGGCTATAGGACAGACCATCTCCCCAACTCGTATGAGAAGTGTACACACCAGTCTACTCCGGAGTATCGATGCCCCGTCTCGATAATCCTACGACCAGGGACCTGTATAGGATGTTGCTTATAGACTACCCAGCCCCCACTAGTGTGACTGCCATCACAACGCTGGTAATCAAGCAAAGATCCTAAGGACTCTAGTAATATGTATAAGCGATATGTTAAAAGAAACACATGCACATATTAAAGTAGAAACAAACCAAGTAGCATACTACCATTTTTAGCAAGAATGTCAATACAACTGTGAATATCCTAAGATTCCATTAAGTAATATACAATCTAGTATGATACAGTAATGGCCTCTAGGGAATAAACACTAACAATCTCCCACTTGCACTAGGGCCATGTACTGGCATATCGCAGACCTATCATCTCGAATAGCCTCTCGAACCGCGTCTGAGGAATGGCCTTTGTGAATGGATCAGCAGTGTTATTCTCTATATCTACTCTCTTCACCTCGATCTTCCGGCGATCTACGATCTCCCTGATCAGGTGATATCACCTTAAGATGTGTCTGGACGTCTGATGGGACCTGGGTTCCTTTGCTAAAGCTATAGCGCCATTGTTGTCGTAATACAGAGGTATTGGATCAACACTGGTAGGAACCACCTGAAGTTCTGTGATGAACTTCTTCATCCAGACAGCTTCTTTTGCGGCATCGCAAGCAGCTATCCGCTTCCATTGTCGAGTCAGCAACTGTGTCCTGCTTGGAACTCTTCCAACAGACCGCCCCTGCATTGAGGGTAAAGACATAATCCGACATGGACTTGGAGTCATCCTTGTCACTCTGGAAGCTGGAGTCAGCAAAGGCCTCGATCTGGAAGACCTTTCCGCCATACACCAAGAACATCTCCTTAGTCCTCCTCAGGTACTTGAGAATATTCTTTACTGCTATCCAGTGCTTCTCCCCTGGGTTTGCCTGATACCGGCTTACAACGCTCAATGCGTATGCTACATCTGGTCTGGTACATAACATCACATACATTATAGAGCCTACCGCAGAAGCGTAGGGTATAATCGACATCGAGCCCTTTCCAAATCAGTCTTGGGAGACATCTCTTTGGAGAGGGTGATTCCATGACAAGCCGGTAGGTTACCGTGCTTAGAATCTTCCATACTGAATCTTTTCAATATGGTGTCTATGTACCTGGACTGCAAAAGTCCCAACATCCTCTTTGATCTATCACGATAGATCTGGATCCCCAGAATGTAGGTGGCATCACCCAGGTCCTTCATAGAGAACTTCTGTGACAAGAATTCTTTGACTGACTGTAGCATAGGAATATCATTTCCTATTAGGAGAATGTCATCTACGTACAAGACGAGAAATACTATAGCTCTCCCTACAATCTTACTGTATATTCCTGGTTCATCTGGATTCTTGATAAAGTCGAATTCTTTAACAGTATCATCAAAACAGATGTTCCAACTCCGTGATGCCTTCTTTAGTCCATAAATGGACTTAAGCAACTTGCACACTTTACCGCTACTCCCACTCTGAATGAATCCTTCTGGCTGATCCATATAGACGCACTCTTCCAAATTACCATTTAGAAAAGATGTCTTTATGTCCATTTGCCAGATCTCATAATCGTGGAAGGTAGCAATGGCAAGAAGGACCCGAATGGATTTGAGCATAGCCACTGGAGAAAAGGTTTCGTCATAGTCCAAACCAGGTCTTTGACGAAAACCCTTTGCAACAAGTCTAGCCTTATAGGTTTCAACCTGTCCATCCACACCAATCTTCTTTCTGAAGATCCATTTGCATCCTACGGGTTTTACCCCATCTGGAGCAACGTCCAAAGTCCATACTTTGTTGGTGTATATGAACTCCATTTCGGTTCGCATTGCATCCAGCCATTTTGCCGAGTCGCCGCTCTGAATGGCTTGCTGGAAGCTAGTAGGGTCATCATTATCAATGATGCAATCTTCTCGATCCCCGTCTATGAGAAAACCGTAGTATCTCTCGGGTGGATGAGACTTCCTACTACTTCTGCGGATTGGCGCTGGTATGTCCCTTACTTTTGAAACTTCTAGTTCTACCATACTTTCAATAACAGCTTGTGGTTCTGGAATTTCTTCCAGTTCTATTGCGCTCCCACTCTTCTGATTTTCTAAAAATTCAGCTTCCAAGAAGCGGGCATGACGAGAAATAAATACCTTTTGTTCCTCAGCGTAATGGAAATAATACCCCTTGGAGTTCTTTGGATATCCCACAAACTTACACTGTACTGAGCGTGCCTCGAGCTTGTCCGCATGCTTCTTTTTAACAAATGCTGGACATCCCCATGTCCTAAAGTGTTTAAGACAGGGTTTCTTCCAACTCCACATCTGATATGGTGTGGTAGGCACAGTCTTGGTTAGAACCTGGTTCAAAAGATATGCAGCTGATTCTAGTGCATAACCCCAGAAAGATCGCGGTAACTCAGCCTTACTCATCATGGAACGAACCATATCCAATAGGGTTCGATTCTGCCTTTCCGATACACCATTGTGTTGTGGTGTGTATGGAGGAGTAAGCTGAGAGAGAATTCCATTCTCTTTTAAGTATCCCAGGAACTCGGTACTTAAGTATTCACCACCTTAATCAGATCTCAGTGTCTTGATACTTTTGCCTGTCTGTTTTTCCACTTCATTCTTGTATTCCCGGAATTTCCCAAAGGCCTCGGATTTATGCTTCATCAAGAAGATATGTCCATACCTAGAGAAATCATCCGTAAAAGTAATGAAGTAGGAATAACCACCTCTTGCATTTGTAGACATTGGACCACACACGTCACTGTGTACGAGTCCCAAGAGCTCGCTCACTCTTACTCCATGTCCAGTAAACGGAGTCTTTGTCATCTTTCCCATGAGATAAGATTCACAAGTAGCATTAGATTGATATTCGAACGGATTCAAATATCCTTCTCTATGTAACTTAGTCAATCGTGTTTCATTGATGTGATCCAGTCTACAATGCCATAAGAAAGCCTGATTTATTTCCGGAGACTTTCTTTTAAGTTTGTCCTGGACATTGAAAACCTGAGCTTGATTCAATACGTATATACCGTCATCTAATGTACCGGACCCAATCAGAACTTGATTTAGGTGGATGTGAACCATATCGCTTACAAATGTAAAATCATATCCCTCTCTCGAAAGTGAGGATACTGATATGATATTACAAGTCAAACTAGGTACATACAAACAGTTACGTAGAATCAATATCTGCCCACTTGTCAAACCTAGGCGATATTCTCCCACGGATTCAGCGTCCACGCTCATTCCGTTCGCAACTCTGAGAGACAAATCGCCTACCCTGATAACTCTACGGTTTCTCAAAGCATGTAATGAATTATAGATATGAGATCCTGCTCCGGTATCTAGTACCCAGGAAGTAGAGTTAATTGACAAACAGTTCTCAATTACAAACACACTCGAGGCCGAAGCCACAACATGCTTCAATTCTGTAACGTTTTGAAAATCGTTTCGGTGAAATTTCGAAAAAACGGTAAAATAAGGGGGTTTTCTGTAAAAAGTCAAAATACAAATATCTTTATTATAAAATTAAATATACATATTCTAGCTATGTAATTGCTAGTATTTGGTGTTTATTGACCCAGTGGTGAAATTTCAAATTTTCTGAAAATTTTTCCGAAATTAATTATTTTAATATTATTTTAAGCCGTCACTAATATATTTAATTAGGAAAAATTACAAATTGGAATGAGTTGAAACAAATTTTGTGCATCATAAAACTTTAAATAAAATTTTATCATGTGGTTTTTAAAACGAAATCGTTTGCCAAGACGGTTTAGAAATTATTGAAGAAAAATGCTTAAATAGTGATATTAGTGTAAATTGATGTTGGGGTGTGGTGTTTATCTTTTATGTGTTCACTCACTCACCCAAACCCACCACTCACCCACTCTCTCACTGTCCAAGCCTCCCCCACAGCAGCCCCAAATTCCCACTCTTTCCTCACAACAAAAGAAAAAGAAATTAAAAAGAAAAAGGAAGCATGGGCATTGTTGACTTAAAAGGGGGTTATATTGACTTGGGAAACATCCACACACACCTACACCAACCCACACACTTGTTTTTCCAGCAAATTTTTGAGCTCCTCCTGCTGTTACTGCTGCCCCTCTTATTTTCCCCAATTTTTCATCTCTTTTTCACTCCAATTTCATCACAAAATCCATAGAAAAATGCACAATTTCTTCACAAATTCAAAGCAAATCCTAATTCCATCCCTCCTCACACCCAAATTGGTTTAAAGAATGGAGAAAGGAGGTTTCTTTGGTGGCTAGAGCAACCTAGGGTTTCAAACTTGGAGGTATAATTTCTATCTAATGGTTAAATTGTAGCTTGTATATGCTAAATTAGTTATTTAAAGTGTGAAATTGTTGTTGTTACTAGTTTATAAAAAAATCAAGAGAAGGGGGTTGATTTTAGGAATGGGAATTGAAGCATTGCATGAGGATTATTTGAGTGTGGTAGATTGCTTGTAGTGTGGATTGGTTGTTCATGCTAGATTGTAATCTTTTTGTCGCAAATCCGCGATGGTTGCGTCAATTTTCTAGTATTCTTGCTTACTAGTTTTTTTAAAAATTGAATTAGAATGTGAGATTAAAAATATGGTTAGGGTTTTTATCACATTATTAACATTATAAATTGTGGTTTAATATTTTAGTATATGCAAATCCAAGCTAGATTTTTGTTTGGGCATTTTTGCTATAAAATTGTTAAAATTGGATAATTGCAAACTAGAATTTTTGAATTTTTACAAATTAGTGTCATAAAAATATAGAAGTGGTTTATATGACCTAATTAAGATATTTAGTGAATATATTGGGCATTAGTTTTGTTAAAACATCGAGTTTCGAATTAAAACGAAAACTTTTGCTAACTAGGTTTATGAGAAATAAAACGAATTGATTAATTTTAATGTTTTGATGATTTAAATCCTATTTCATATATAATTAGTGATTTTTGAAACCATGATTGGTACGTTTGATATTTTCTCGATCAATCGGCGTTTGTACGCCGATGTCGAGGGAGTTTGAGTTGATTTGTGAAAGCAACCATAGGTTTTGACTTATGTGGGATTCGTGTGTCGTTTTGGTCATGAGTCGGATTTTAATGCGATACGATGCGTTGTGATATGTAGGTACCCCCATGTGGACTTCGAGATGACAAGTAAGCGCGTGGCGACGTCGGCACCGGCGAGCGAGGACTAGGTGAGTAGATTTATATCTACGGGGAGAAGTCGGGTGGATGGCGTATAGCACCCCCGCAGTCCGTAATGTAGCTTATATATATATGTTTATATAGGTGTTTTATGATACGAGAATGGGTATCCATGTTATGTTTATGCGTTCCTGGATTAGCTTTGGGTTACTTGCGAAACCCTAGAGTAGTTGTTATACCACATACGCACACACAGACTTGCATACATTACTTTCTTGTGCACCGATTGGGATGTGTATATATGTATATATGCATGGGTATGGGACTATGCATATGTACATTCATATACACATGCATGGATAATGAGGATAGTACTTGGGATTTAAGATGAGTCGATGAGATTTGATTTGAGGCCGTGAGATCGGTGATATAGCATGGTTCGTATTTGAGATACGACATGACGTTGTAACGGGTCTTGACGTAGTGTTTCACACACGTGCATGCATACTTAAGCGGTATCAGTATTGTACTAGACGTAGATCAGTACCCCGATCATGATGTTTGATAAAGAGGATACCAAGTGAATAGCATGATGAATGTGATATTGACCCGTACCCAGATTTGGGATGCCGTACGACGGATTTACGTACGAGCTATATTGATGATTGATCCGCACTCTTGACTTGGGATGCCTGCTTATAGATATGGTATCGGAGATGATATTATTGAGGCGGGATCACCGACTGTATATATACAAGTATGTATATGTATCGACTCAGATGATAGGCGGTTTCCTTACCTGTAGTTCAGCTTGTTAGTTCAGCCGTATAGTTTAGTGTAGTTGTTAGATTAGATTAGACTCCTACCTATTTCAAAACTAGCGGATCGTGGGTATTTTAAAAGACAGGTCAAGGGATCTACGGATATTTCAAAAGACGTATCCTTTCTTAAAAACCACCGTAGCCCTATTTTGAAAACCCCGCGATTCGTGTGATTTCAAATGGCACCATTGTTTAATTTTTAGCTCCCGCTCATTTTCGTTGCTCGCTCCGCATCGCATATTTACATTGTTATTTCATATTGCATTGTTGACATTATGCTGTTAGGACACCAGCACCATTACCGATGATGCGTATGTACCACATACACTTACTTGCCGGCTCACACACATCTTCATCGGTAATTGCCATGTCACGTACACCTTAGAAAATATTGTTGCTTAATTTAGCTTGATAGCCAGTAGTTTGACATAATATTGGTGTACATACCTTATATGCCAGCTTAGATATTGTAGTTATTACTTGTCGCTTCATGCATACCGTTATTCATTCTCATGCTTATATTCATGGTTTTACATGCTATTGATGATTCGGATTTCCATGATATTTTCTGGATTTGGAGGAAAACCGCAAAACACATATAAACTGATTTCTCTCTTTTTAAATAAAAGCGCGGTTTTTCCCATGATGTATGAGTCGTCCACCATGAGTTTGCTGATGGATTTCGAGACCCGATTCGAGGAGACGGATGAACCGTTTCGGGTACATGGTGGACCCGGTAAGGTACCCCGGGGCAAGAAGCGCGTGATGATGACGATGTGAGCCTGGCAGGGGAGCACTACCTACCGGTGATTTTACCCGACGCGTCGGATATCCGGAGGATACCGTCGTGGTCTTGAGATGGATGGTAGGGGCCGGTCTGGACTGACGGCGCCCTAGATATTGTGATTGAGACATTGAGATTTCGAGATATTGAGGTACAGAGACTGTGATACAGAGATATCGAGATATTGGGATTACGTTTTGTGCCGATGCTAGGCACTGTTTTATGCTGATTTCATTATGATACCTCATTTTAAAAATACAAAGGAAATCTCACTAAATTATGAAAACAGTTCTTCATTTACATGTATTCTGTTTTCATGCATTCATACCTCATTCATATGATATATCGCTACCTGAAGCACTGACACGGGCACATGAGATTACACTCGGGTTAGATATTACCCTAGCCATTGTTATAGGCTGCATGTTATACATATATTTGAGGATATATTATGATCATTGACCTAGGATGTGTTATTTATGCGATTTCTGTTCGTAGATGTTTTTCTATTCACGAGTTGGCAACTCACCCCCGTTGTGCCCCAGTTTCTTGCAGGTTTGCCGTACAGGTTTCTTTACGGCTTGCGGGCTTAGTTTCCCTCGGGTGATTTGCTAGTAGGTGGGTTTACTTGTATCGTACTCCCCATTATATAACTTGTATATTATTACTCTGTTGTATCTAGAAGTTCCATCAACCAAACATGTATTCATTTGAGATAGAGACCGGTGATGTTATTCCTTCGACCTTAGAGTCGCGCGTTATATTTCTGTGGTTTTCTTGTGGTTTTGAGTTTCCTTTTGAATTTTGATCCTCGCAGTTGGCGTTGTATATTATTTTGCTTGTGTGGTTGTGACCGTCGATTGACGAAGAGCTAGCTCCCGCTTGGGGATGCCTTTTATTGATTTCGTATACTATTCATGTTGTATCCCGTTTGGGAGCCGGTATTTACAAAGGAGACTCTGCCGAAATTTTCAGGAATTACTTGATGTTTTTTTTAAAACCGCATAACTCGGCTTATGCTATTAAAACTACTTGTTTTAAATTGGTTTTCCTTCACTCTACTACTTTTCTTGGTTTGGGTTTCTGGGTTTTCGGCTTACTTAGATTACGTACGTCTCAAGACGTCTCGTAGTTTAAGTGTCGATCATATTCCGTACTTTCGGGACGTGACAGATTCCTGGCTACTGGCTTCCAAAGCCCTGCAATCCTTCTGCCAATGCCCATTCCCATAACAATAGGAACATCCGTCCTTACCTACACCAAGTCCCGAAACTTTTTCCTTTCCCTTTTCTTCTACTTTAATGACACCGCAAATCGGTTTTGTGAAGGTCTTCTTCTTTTCACCCTTTGTTTTCGCCCTGGATGCAGAAGAAGAAGGTCTCTCATTAAGCAGAGCGGGTGTCTTCCTGGTTTCCTTCAGGGTGTAAGTAGAGGGTAGGGACTGTGGAAATATGTCAGCATATGACCTGTTTCCTAACGTAGTCTCCAGGTCCGTGAGCTCATCAATATACCTAGTCATCGTAAGGACGTCGTCCCCTATAGATGATCCGACAGCCAACCTCGCTTGAAGCAATTCGTTCGAGGTCTCATATCTTGATACGAGATTGCTCTCCATATAAATCTTTGTTATGGAGGAAGATGGAAACTAAGTCCATCTTCTCGTGCTGCTTCTGGTATATACCATCAACTGAAGCCAACACGAGGAATTTGGCATTCGCACTGTCCTTTTCCCTTGTCTGACGGATATCCATATCCGCGACGGTGGAAAATGGACCTGGGACGGCTGGGGCTTGAGTAGTAATAGGGTGGTCCAGCTTGTCATAGGCAATGGACATCTGGACAGACCTTTGCCAGTCATAAAAGTCAGATTCAGTCAACTTGTTATCTATATGTAACCTAGTCATGGTCACAGGGTCGCTGCAATTAAGAGAGAGAGAAGAAAACACTTTAGCATGATACTCTTGCAAGTTTAGATTGATTTTAAGTTTATCTAAACAGGATGGCTCCCACTATTTCTCGAATCCTTCCTCAAACCATAAAAGAAGAATTAGTCAGGACTGATCTCACCGTACAATACTTGCTTAACCGTTCAGCTAGGCTAGTGTCGGTACTTCAAGAGAGGATTTACGACGCTTTCGCGAAGTTCCTTAATTAAATAACCTCTTTTTCCTGGAGGCGTAGCCCCGCTTACACTGTTCTAGACACCTACTTACTTTATAGCATTGATCGTTAAGTGACGAATCTCCTGATGAGTAGCATATACTCACAGTAGGATCGGGATCCAAATATCATCGTGTGATAATGGTGAAGGAATCCTACCAACATAATCAAACTCCAAATGGTATGCAACACTAGCAAGTTTCAGTTTCTTTAGAAACTCCCGATGTGGATTTTTGCCCCATGCTCTTATGACCTTGACTAAGGGCCAACAAATCATAAGTCACATGTCAAGTTCTGCCTGTCATTATCCAGGTTGATTTGAACCCACCCGTATATACTCTTGACTAAGGGCCAACAAAGTAATACGACTGTTCCAAACCAACGCATCTATCTATGCTACATATGAACACCCTAGTAGCTACCAATCACTATGTCTTGACTAAGGGCCAAACGAACATAGCTTGAATACTACTGACCATTCATATGAAATGACGGAGGGCTACGACTGGTTTTGGCGAAACCGTGAACGTAGTGAACTTGATATAACCGAAGGAACCTGATAGCTTTTTAAAAGGAGTGGTTAAATCTCCGCAATTAAAAATTCTGCTTTTTAAAAAAAATAACCGAGTGGTTTCTTTAAATTTGTTCCAACGATTCAGCTTTGGTTTGTTTTCTTTGCATTAATATAATGCGTCCCATCATTTATCCTATCATTACAGAAATTAATGAAAATACAACGTTCGCTTATGCCATCCGCATTCGCCAATGGGTCCCGTCATTCACCCGTTAGGTTACTTAACTAACGACAGAGCGGGGGATGGGCTAGCGCGGATGCAAAACATAAGCAACGCATACTAGATATCATATATAGATATTGTACATTCGTCAGACGCAATAATAGGCATTCCAGATCACAGATGAACATATTGGATATACTAGGAATCCGCATTTCGTTTGAGCTTGTAACAAAAGACGGATTACACGGTCGTGATGAATAGCCAAACCCTACCCTAGACCCCAACGGGTGCGGCAAACTACCCGCCTAGTACCAGAAGTGAAATAGTCTCCCTCAACGATATGAGTAGGCCATTAAACACTTCAAAGTACCCGGTAGTTTGTGCACTCCATCTTGGGTCTATCCTAGGAGCATAAAACAGTAAATGAAATAATACAACGGTGGATACAACCTCAACCCGGATGTGCCCCGCAAAAGAATATTACAACATATTACAATTTACATCGAATGAAAGATAAAAACTCTCATCTCACATCCCCGGCTATTCATCCACGACAATCCAACAAGTTCATATCCACATACCAAGTAACCATTACAGAAATGTGCAACCCCCAACTGACCGACATACTAGCAATTAGCGGAGGTTTACGAACACATCAAACACCACCAATCTTGTAAAGTAACAACGACATTAGAATCCCACACGCAATTAGCAAACACATCCAATTTTCCAAGGCTTGAAAATTCAGTGAGCTAAATTTCAAAAGCTGAAAGTTTTGAGCCAATTCGGGAGTCGAAACGAACTCGAAACCTGCCCGAATCTTCGCGGAGGCGAATATACATGATAATACGTCGAGTGGGGGGGCCTCGGGGGGGTGTCTACCCCTGGGGGCCACCATGAGGTGGCCCCCAAAGGAGGCTAGACCTGAGAGACCGGTTTCTGGTCTCTCAGGTCAGCAGCCCCCAAGGCCACCAATTGGTGGTCTTGGGGGGTGTTCCCGGCCATTGGTCTCCCCCGGGGGTGTCCTCGGGGCACGCACGCTTCACCCTGCGGCTTCTCAGTTCAAACCGTGAGCCCGCGGGGTATGCAAACAACTCAAAACCTCACTTTTCAAAACTTTTTTTGTCGACAGTTTTCCGGCGACAAAAACGGCAGAATTCTAACAACGCTACAAGCTATCTAAGGTTTGTGAAAGGATTTGATACCAATGTAAGTCGATGTAGCTCACCCCACGTGTCTGCGGGGAGGCGAAAATAGCAAAAAATGATTTTTACGAGCTTCGCAACACCGATTCAAACCAAGGATCGAACACAAACCGTAGCTAGCAAACTACCTGAGGTTTAACTACTCGGATTCGAAGTTATACTTCGCGTTACTTGTCCTTCGGGTCTTCATTGCTGTCCTCCACACCTCGTAGTCTCTATGGAACATGGGCACCTCAACGGCCTCCTCGAGTCAAAGACGATCCACCTGAGAGTCTATAGTTCCAGCTCCTATCTCGAATCTGAGATAACTACGGCTTCTAGTTTACTAATATAGAAGTCCTAGAGGGTATGGAGTATTTAGATGGCTTACTTAGTCACTTTAAACCCTAGGATTCTCAACACATGAGAGCTTTTAGGGTTTGAGGAAGAAGATGAAAACTTGAGGAGAGAGAAGTGTTTTGTGATAATGAAATGAATAATACTCATGCTAGAATATTATGAAGCATAATAATATCTCTCTTGATAATATCAAGATAATATCTAGCATGCTTCATTTAATTCTATGGGTGAATCACCTTATGAGTCATTAAGCATTTAATATCATCCTCCACCTCATCCTCTACCTCATTTAGTTTAAATCCTAAAAGGAAATAAACACAAATGAGTCACCTTCTTCTAGAAACTTCCCGAGAAATTACGAGACTGCCCCTTCCATCCGTATTTCCGAAAAACATGAATAATCTTTGATTGAATAAATCCATCCGTATAATACTAGAATCTGGCTTAAACCAAAGCCCACCAGTATTATCTTCCCGATCATAGTACGTGCAAAAATGTACGTAAGTGATCGCGACCCTACTGTAAAACCATACGACCTCTACAACTTTTGCCCGGTGCAGGGAAACTCTTTGTGTGGGACTCTAAAGACTCGACACTACGCTGGCAGTGGGTTTAACCACAGGCCCTAAGCAGTACTAGCTGTACGTAACGGTCCCCAGGTAGATGTCGATAAGAAGGACGATGAGGAAACCCATCCGAACTCCTACTGAGCCTGTATGTGACAATCTCCGTACAGTCCGGTCTGTTCGTCTAGGACTATCGCATATCGGGCCTAGGGATGGTAAACGTCAGACCCCTAATAGCGGTATAAGTCGTGTCGGAGTGTAGCCCATTACACCTTGAGAAACTACTGGAACCTACCAGTAAATCTCGCTTGCTCTGGCCAGAAACTTTGCGTAATGGCTCTCCATACACAGCGCGATATCAACCCCCAATACCGGAAGAGACGAATCCTGTCTAACCGCCATGGCCTCCAAGTTCTTCGGGACTGCACCCAACTACTACCTGTTTGCATGACTCCTTTGAGCCGTGGTAGGGTAGTAATCTAAGTACAATGGGAACACACCTGAGGCGAAGTAGCAGTGTCAAGTCGATGGACTAAGCTGTACACATGTCACCTGGGAACTGCTATCTGACGATGGGTATAGTACCAACCTGCAGTTCCCGGCAAGTCCTCTCTGGTGTACTCGTAATCTAACGAGCACCTGCATACTATCTCCAGTACGACATACTGATGGATGTGGAACAGACCATCTCCCCAACTTGGATGAGAAGCGTACACACCAGTCTACTTCGGAGTATCGATGCCCCGTTTCGATAATCCTATGACCAGGGACCTATATAGAATGTTGCTTATAGACTACCCAGCCCCTACTAGCGTGACTGCCATCACAACTCTGGTAATCAAGCAAAGATCCTAAGGGCTCTACTAATATGTATAAGCGATATGTTAAAAGAAACACATGCACATATTAAAGTAGAAACAAACCAAGTAGCATACTACCATTTTTAGCAAGACTGTCAATACAACTGTGAATATCCCAAGCTTCCATTAAGTAATATACAATCTAATATGATACAGTAACGACCTCCAGGGCATAAACACTAACAAATGTTCATAACATTATGCTACAGTACAAAATGATATCCTTCATTGTTAAACAAAGAAACGGATATAATATTACAAAGCATACTTGGTACAAAATAACATGGGTTCAAAACCAATATACAACCCGATGGCAACCCCAGATGATACTCTCCCACTGAAACTGCATGTACATTGGAACCATTTCTAACCCGGAGAGTATGATCACTTGTCTTCAAAACTCTGCTATTTCTCAGCCCCTGCACATAATTGCAGATATGAGAACCCGAACCGGTATCTAATATCCAGGAAGCAGAGTTTATAGAAAAACAGTTTTCAGTTACGAACACACCTGAAGCTGAAGCATCAACATGCTTCCCTTTCTTGAGACCAAGGTACTCAGTACAATTCCGCTTCCAGTGTCCCGTCTTCTTGCAGTAGAAACATTCTCCTTTTCTCAACTCCGCAGCTTTGGATTTGTCTTTCCCCTTTGCCTTTTTTATTCCACCTCTCGGCTTGGTGGATTTCTTCTTGTTCTTTCCCTTGGCCTTGGCTTTTGGGACGGAAGAAGAAGATTGTCCAACAAGCAGGGAGGGAGACTTCGCCTTAAGTGTGCTCTCCGCATTTCTCAACATATTGAGAAGTTCGGGTAGTGACTTCTCCATGTTGTGCATGTTGAAGTTCACTACGAAAGGAGCAAAGACAGAGGGAAGAGACTGTAGAACAATATCCGTATATTGCTCATTGTCCATTGTCCATCCGAGGCCCTCAAGCTCTTCAATAAGAGCTATCATCTTCAAAACGTGATCGCCTACTGGTGTGCCAGGAGCCATCCGCATCTGAAACAGCTTTCAAGATGCTTCGTATCGTAAGATACAAGACTGTTCCCCATACAACTTCTTTGTATGGAGAAAGATGGATTGAACATCCATCTCCTCGTGCTGTTTTTGATGTGTATTGTCCATCGATGTAAGCGCGAGGCATTTGGCGGCGGCACAGTCAATATCCCACGTTTTGTGGATCTCCCTATCCACAACAGAAGATTCAGAGCCTGGTTTAGACGGGGCTGTGGCAGTGAGGACATATGATACTTTATCATATGTGAGAGCAATGTTAATGTTCCTCAACCAGTCTTTATAGTTTGGTCCGGTAAGCTTATTTTCCTCTAATAGTAGCTTAACTCCAGTCATGGTTATCTGCCATTAGGAGAGAGAAAAGAATACACTCAGCGTAAGATCTTGCAAAGATTAGATTGGTTTATTATCTTCTCTAATCGATGTTTCCCACTGCTTTTATCAAATTTTCCTTCAAACCTTAAAAGGAAAAATTAGCCAGGATTAATTATATTCTACAACTTCGCTAACCGTTCAGCCAGGCCAGTGCCGGTACTTCTGAGGGAGGTTCCCCGTGCTTTCGCATGGACCTAATTAAAATAAACCTCATTTTTCCATAGGCGTAACCCTGTTGACACCTTTCTAGAAACCTAATGAGTTAACTAATTGTAAAGTGCAAAATTCTCCTGGGAGCAACTATTGCTCACAGTGGGATCGAGATCCTACTATCACATAGAAGGTATGCAATCTCATTGCAAATTTCAACACTTGAAACTCCCGATATGGTTTTTACCGCTAGCACTTATGACCTTGACTATAATCAACATATCATAAGTACTAGTCAAGTACTACCCGTCATTTCATGATTAATTAGACCCACCTATATGACCCTTGACTATAATCAACATAATCACATGAATGTCCTAATTAATCTCATCATATATTTTGTAGGAAGACATCACTTAGCTACCGTACACTACGCCTTGACTATAATCAACATACGTAGTACGAATACTAAGTACTCTACTTCCTAAAATAACGGAGGGCTGCGTATAGTTTTTAAGAAAACCTTTAACGCTTCGAACTTGATATCATTGTAGAATCTAATAGTTTAAAAAGGAGTAGCTTAAGCTTCGCCTTTTGAAATCTTGCTTTTTCATAAAAAGCCGAGTATGTTTCAAATCTGATTCTACAAAATCTTTTTAGGTTTCTTTTGTTTACATTAATCATATTAATGTAGTCCCATCATTTAAGTCCTAAGCCATTACAGAAAAGAAACGAAAATAGAACATACACTTATGCCATCCGCATTCGCCACAATGTCCCGTTATGGACCGTTAGGTTACTTAACTAACGGCATAGCGGGGCGGGACTAGCGCGGATGCAAAACATAAGCAACGTTTATTATATATCATATATATAATATTTCATTCGTCTCAGCATATAAAATAATCACATTGCAGAATATCCACAGCAGAAGCACATATATGAAAATACAGGATATACTAGAAGGTCTGTATTTTGTATTTAGCCAACAATAGAAAATACGGATTCCACGGTCGTGATGAATAACCAAGCCCACACCCCTAGACTCCTACGAGAGAGTCAAGTGACCCTATAAATTCTAGAGTTTAGGAGATCCGGTCTCGACTCCTTGAGATGGCCTCCCACTGAACCCTAGAACCCGGTCACTTGTGCTCCCCTCCTTGGGTCTATCCTAATTCGGAAAAGTAAATAATATACAACAATGGTGACATCATCCTCAACCCAGAAGTGCCCCAATAAAAGAATATTACATACAATTAATTTTACATGAATGAAAAGAAAAACTCTCATCTCACATAAAACCCCCGGCTATTCATTCACGACGATCCTGCACATCATATCTCAGCAACACATAATATCACATATCATCAACATAAGTAAGTATGCATACCCCAATTTTCGTTGATGTATAGCAACGAAACCGGCGATACACCACATACTACACTTACGGTCGCAGAAAAGAAAGTGAAAAACTACAACAATTGGAATCGACACTGCCATTAGACATCATAAACCCGGAATATCACATATTCAGGATTTCATGCCTAACAATGCAAATCTTATATTTAGGTCTCAACCATGAAAACACCTTTTCAAAAGAGGCCGGGTAATTCAACAAGATTCCCGATTCTACCGAGACCGAAATATTAGACTTACACGCAACTAATTACTTTTCACAAAACTAATTAGTGTAGATTCCAATTATTGTATCACATCACAGATATCAAGACAATGTTAAACGTTTCAATCGAATCAACAAGCACCCATAAATTACCCCAATGAGCTCAACACTTGAGCAAAGTTAAAGTACCCAAAAACGTGCCGCGGTACCTATGATCCATCCGTAGAAGGCCCAAACCAATGCCTCACCTATGACACCGCGGAACTACGGCAAACCCTAGGGTTCAGCCGCGGTTCCGAGGGCATAGAATCGAGTTAAGGTTTTTGTTCTTCTAGAGGGTCCATAGAGTTACTTACACGACTATCGAATATAATTAACTTATGAAAATTCCAACAGTTCGAAATTTTCAGCGGGGGCAATGGGGGGTTATTGATGTTCGCTTGAACTGTCAAACATCATCTAAGTTACCATTACAATGTTAAAAAATACGACTACGAAATACTTCGAATAAGGCCATAAGCACAATTTTCATCACATGAAAACATGGCCTAAACAAACAATACCTGAAACCCCAAAATCCAGACACCAGAGCACAGGCAAAATTCTAGGCAAAACAGGGGAGAGGGGGTCGGCCTGCTCGGATTTGAGCAAGGGGATCTCGGCTAAAATTCAGGGGTTTTCCTGAAATTTGGTCTATGCTCTCAGTGTAGTGTTAGTAATCTTCTGCAGTTGTTTGAAATTTTTTTCGAGCACTTTAAAAAAAAAACGACAGAGAAGCTAATTTAAGAGTTGCAGTTTTTGTTAATTCGGAGTTGTTTCGTTTCCGTATTCTATCTAACATTGTCTATGTTTCTAGCCTAACTCTGATATCACTGTAGGGATTCTATAGCACCACACTAGGTTAAGGGTAGCATCGCACATGCTATAACAAAAATTTTAGAGGGTGCTTTACAATTCCAACCATGAATCGAACTAGAAAGATAGAGTAACAACATGCTAGTATCATATACTACAAGTGTCTAACACTAAGTGGGAGAGAATACAACATTTGTAGACCTCCTCCTAGACTTCTTGGATCGATTGAGGTTTGAACCGGTTGGCTTGTGTCCTTCCGAGTCCACGATGATCCACCACGAAGTCTCTTTGCACTAAGCTCTAAGCTTCTTTTGATCAAGGATGAAGAAGAAGCTAACACTCCACATTAGTGGGCAAGACTAAAGTAGAATGGTGATTTGGGTTTGGATCTCAATTAAAAACCTTTTCTTTTTAATTCTTTCTCTTTCTTTTGAAAACCCTAGTGAGCTTTTTGGAGAGAGAGAGAGAGGAAGAAGGAGATGGCACAAAACAAACTCAAGAGAATAATGAGAATAACCCTTGCTAAACTCAAGAGAGCAAGTGAGAGTTATCATGCCAAACTATGGTTACAAAATATCTAGATATTTTGTAACTTGAGTTTAAGCAAAACCATGGGCCAAAACCATGGGCAAATGAAACCATGGTTTTGACTTTGTCAACACAAGAATATGAGAGTTGAATAGTCAACCATAATTTCATTTGCCATTTTGTTTTTCTCAAATTAACAAAATATATAAATATTGTTACCATGTGAGTCTTGCATTGCCACCACCAATGTATCATCAACCATGACACAAGTATGCTTGCATGTGTGCATCCATATCAACATATACATACACTCATGCATGCATCATAAGAAATAGGTTTTAATAAATGAGCTAATAGACTTTATATTAAATCAACACTTGATTTAATAACCCGGTCATATCACATACGACCCGTCCAATAGTAAACGCCCGATTAAAATACGGTATCCAATACACATATTTAATCGAGCTCCCGCACATATCACATATGCACCCCAAATCATTTCGCCTAAGCTAGGAGACTCCTTTGTGGGACTCTAAGACTCGTCAATACGCTAGCAGTAGGCAGTGATCACATCACATGCCCACAAACCGTCAGTGGCATAAGCAGTACGTAACGGTTCCTAGGTATTGAGCGATCAGAAGAAACACAAGCAAACTTGCTAAAACTCCTGTTGAGCCAACAGACAACACTTACCCTACAGTCCGATCTCTTCGTCAAATATGCTGCATATGTGAGTCTAGGGATGGCATCGTCGACCCCAATAATCCAATAAGTCATGTCGGTATATAGCTTATAACAGATCGAGAAATTACTGATAACACCTATCGGTAAATCTCAGCAGCCCTGGCCAGGGACTTCCTTTTATAGCCAATCGTACATGGTGCAACATCAACCCTCATACTAGGAGAGACGAAACCTCTCCTATCGCTCATTGCCTCCATGTGTCTCGGGACTGTACCCAAAATCCACCTGTTTGCACGACTCAGTAGAGCCGTGGTAGGGTGGAGATTAAAGTACAGTAGGAGACACATAATACTCTATGACGATCTCGGGTCTACAGACTATCCTGTACCAGTGTCACCTGAGAACTGCTATCCGACGATAGATATAATACCATATAGGAGTTCTCGGCGAGTCTGTTCAGTGTACCCAGTCTCCACTGAGCACCCGTATACGATCTTTGGTGTCACCATACCAATGGATATGGGATCATCCATCGCCCATCATATAAGACAAGTAACGTATATGCTAGTCTACTCTGGTGATATCGATGCCCTGTCTTGATACACCCACGACTAGGAACATGTCAAGGATATGCTTATAGACTACACATGTCTCACTAGTATGATTCGCATCATAATCTCAGTAGTCCTGCATCATCCTAAGGGCTTTATCAACATGTACCAAATGAATGAAAGCACGATCAAATGAAAATGTCAAGATAAAAGGTGCAACCAGATAGCATACTATCATGTCGAGCAAGAATGTCCCCTGAATATTTACACACACACACATACCGGTACATATACTATCATATAATGGCCTCTAGGGCATACATAAATCCAACATATTTTATTTTCTAGTGAATTTTCCATACTAATGCTTTTCTTATTGTCATTCTTCTTAATATGTTGGGTTATTCTTCATACTTTTTTTTGGACCTTTCTCTACTTTTAACTACAAAATGCCATCTCAATTTAACTACTACTTTACTTTACTTTAACATTATATTGTAGTGTTATCGTTTATATTCAGTTAATTTATTAGTGATCTCTTGTTTAACTCCTAAAATTAGGTTTATTAACTGTTTAGTTTTTCCTCTTATACACGTTTTATCTTGATTATCTACATAGTTTCTCTTTGCTTTATTCTTGTTTATGTAAGCCATTTTTCATTTTCATATTTTCGTTTGGTTACTTATGAATGCACTTCATTTTCTATACTTTCTAATACAATTATCGTTATTTCGCATGATAGTAGTTGTTTATTTATTTCATACCTATGTCATCTCTATCTCAGTTTATCTTTATTTCCTTATATTTTATTCTCTTCGGAATTTTATATATGTAAACTAGTCTTTGTCTTTACTTTATCTATTGTTATCTAGTTTGATGACTAGTCATATTTATACCAAATGAATTGCTCTACCTCACAATATTTTCTTACCTTATCAGTATCCCTCATCTATTGTTTTGTGCTTGCTCAATTTATATAAGTTTGTTTTGTTTTGTCTACGATATTTTCATTCTTGGTTATTTCTTGTATATGATTTCCCTTACTGGTCTTCATCGTGCTATATTTTATCGCTTCATATCCTTTTTATACTATTACTTTAGGTGGCATATTGTTCTTATATATCTTTCCCTTACGCTCATAATGTTATTAATCCAATATAAGGTTCATTCTTTTCTGTTTAAACTACTAATATATCCACACTTTAAATATATCTTATCAAGTCAAAAAAGGGAATGAGATTTCAACTGTTTCTTATCACTGCTTTTAGTTTACATGTCACTTTTGTTGTAGTTTTGGTTCTTAAGGCTTATTAGTCAATCCTCCACTATTGTTTATTATTGTTATTCTATTTTCCTTGTATTGTATATATAATTTATTAATATAAATGGTTATGTCTTGCGCTTACATATGACTATTATCTTAGATGTGCTATTTCTTATATATATATATATATATATATATATATATATATATATATAAATTTTTTATTTTCATCTATTTGCTTTTGGGTAAATCGCTATATAGCAGTATTTGATTTTGTGGCTTTTTGCATGGTATTTTATAGCTTATCGTATTTTAAATTTCGAAGATGAAATTTTATGTAAGTAGGGTATGATCTAATACCCAGTTCCCCTATAAATATCTTCCGTATTTTAAATAAGTGTTTTCCCCCAAAAATTTTCTATTTAAAATTCTACAATTAGTATTTCCTATGTTTTTTCTAAATATAATTTCCAATTTTATTTTCCTGACCTAAACCTTAAACCCTAACCCCTTTTTATATATATTTTTTCTTTCCTAACCCAAACCCCAACCCCAAGCCCAGCCCACGAACCCACTTCCCTCTTTCCCAAACCCTTCCCTACCTAACCCGACACCCCACTCGACCTGAGACCCTATCAGACTCCTTTCTTCTTCTACCCTTCTTTTCTCCTTCCCGCTCTTTTCCTCGTCCCCTCCTTCCTCGCGCCCACGCCGCGACGACCACGTCCACTGCGCCGACTTCCCCGCGAGATCTCCTCCCCCGAATCCTCACTCGCTCCTTTCTCTCGCATCGCCGACGTACCCCACGACTCTCACAAACCCACTATCCCTTTTTCTTCGCCAACAACTGCTCCGCGATCTTCTCGCCTGCCCTCCTCCTTGTTAGTGATATGTATGCCCTAGATGCCATTATTTTATGATATAATGGATACTTGGACATATATATGGAGGACTTTCTTACTCGACATGATAGTATGCTATCTGGTTGCCTTTATCTTAACATGTTCACTGGTATTATTATACTGTCTCTCATATACATGTTGATAAAGCCTTTAGGATGTTGGGTTGACTACCAGGACTATGATGCAGATCATACTACTAGGGCCTGGGTAGTCCATAAGCACATCCTTCAATTGTTCCTAGTCGAGGGAATATCAAGATAGGGAATCGATATTCTAGAGTAGACTAGTGTGTACGTTTCTTGACCCTGTATAGGGTGATGGTTGATCCCATATCCATTGGTGTTTGATATCAAAGATTGTACAAAGGTGCTCATTAGAGAATGAGTACACTGAACATGACTCGCCGATAACTCTTAGATGGTAATATACCTATCGTCAGATAGCAGTTCTCTGGTGACACTGGTACAGGTTATGTTAGTTATGTATATGCCCTAGAGGCCATTGTTGTACATATGATGTATATTATAGTGGATGCTTAGATATATATAGAGATGACTTTCTTGCTCGACATGATAGTATGCTATCTGGTTTTACTTTGTCTTAACATGTTTATTTGTATTGGTTTACTGTCTTGCTATCACATGTTGATAAAGCCCTTAGGATATGTACTCGACTACTAAGACTATGATGCAGATCATACTAGTGGGGCCAGGGTAGTCCAAGAGTACATCCTATAACTATTCCTAGTCGAGGGAGTATCGAGACAGGGCATTGATACTCCAGAGTAGACTAGCGTATACGCTTCTCGACCCATATGATAGGCGATGGATGATTCCATATCCATTGGTGTTTGACATCAGAGAAGGTGTACCGGTGCTCAGTGGAGACTGGGTACACTGAACGGACTCGCCGAGAACTCCTAGATGGTATTATACCTATCGTCAGATAACATTTCTCTGGTGACACTGGTATAGGTTAGTCTGTAGACCCGATATCGTCATAGAGTCTTATGTGATTCCCACTGTGCTTTGATTTCCACTTTACCACATTCATGAGAACGTGCAATACGGTGGCTTTTGGGTACAGTCCCGAATCACATGGTGACAATGAGCGATAGTAGGGGTTTCGTCTCTCCCGGCATTGGGGGTTGATGTTGCGCTGTGTTCGATTGGCTATAACTGGAAGTCCCTGGCCAGGGCTGATATGGAGATATACTGGTAAGTGTTATCAGTAGTTTTTCAACCCGTTATGAGCCTCACATTGACACGTCTTATCGGTTACTGGGGTCTGACGTGTACCACCCCTAGACTGGATATGCGACATATCAGACGAAGAGACCGGACTGTACAGTAGTGTTACTGATTGGATTCACAGGAGTTTGTACATGCTTGCTTATTGATCTTCTGATTGCTCAATACCCGGGTGGCTGATACGTTTAGCTGACCGCTTGCAGCTTGTGGATGTTTGATATGATCACCACCCACTGCCGGCGTATTGACGAGTCTTTAGAGTCCTACACAGAGATTTCCTGGCTCAGGCGAAATGAAGTAGGAGCACATATGTGATATGTGCGGGACCGAGATTAATACGATATGAGATACTGTATTTGATTCTCGCGATATATGATATCGGCCGGGTATATGTGATACAGCCGGATCATCGGATCAAGTGTTGATTCGATGAACTGATACAGATTATATTAGTCGGTTATCTGTAAAATAGACAGATTATTAAATCATGTGTTGATTTAATAATTTAATGTATAATTATATATGTGATATATTACATTACATTAACTAATATAAGCTCACTTAAATGACTCTTTTTCTCACTTGATAATACATTGATATATATGTGATATATGTTAATTGTATTATTTTCTTTTGTTACATTATATATTATATATGTGATATATAATATTGTAACATGTTTGGATTACAAATGCAACTAGGGTTTGTGAGATTAAACCATGATTAGGGTTTATGGTTGGATTTATATTTATTTTGGATAAATCAAAATTGTGTGGATAATTGATAAGATATTTGTCATGGTTGACAAAGTCCACTCTTTAGATACTTTCCTTGATATTTATTAACCCAACCCTAACCCTACCTCATGGTTTATTCTCTACAAGGGTTAAGCATGTCATGCTTAACCCATGGTTGCTTTTCTAACCTCAACAATAATTCATTCGTCACAACTTCATCTTCTTCTTCCTCTCACAAAAGCTTTCTAGCTTTTCTTTACGTGATGAATTAAAGTGAGAATTAGAAAACAAAAGAGAGCAAAATTCCTACTTCATCATCCTCATCTATTCTATCCACTTAGATTAGGCTGTTTTCTTCACTAATACCTCATTAGTGAAGCAAGAGCTTGGGTTTGTGTTTCCTCAAGATAGATCGTCTTGGATTTCGAAGACTTCAAGAAAGATGCATCATTCACCTCATGAAGCCTCTCGAGAGTCCGGGAACTTGATGATCGCAGCGAAGGGACCTCAACTCAGAGCTCATGAAGCGAAGGAACGGACTTCAAAGGTTGTAATCCCTCTCACTTAGAAATAAAGTAGTTTACTTGTTGTTTATAACCCTAATTCTCTAGTTAAGATCCTTGCTTAGGTTGTTTGGCACTTGAAAAAATTAAAATTGGCATGTTTGATGCCTTGTAGAACCTTGTCCTAGTGCCGAAGAACCTTATAGTGGTATCAGAGCCTAGCTAGAGCATTAGGCATTGCGTAGGCGAAGTTAAAAGTACGAATGAACCCCGAAAACCCAAATTATACCCCCTCTCTGGAAATTTTTCAAAAGTTGGATTTTTCAATGTTAAAAATATTCAGAAAATCATGCAAGTAATTCTATGGACACACCTGAAGAACGAAACCCTAAATCGTCTAAGTGACCGTGGATCCGCGGCCAAAACATGGCTTTGGCGGCGGATCCGCGGCGCCACTTAAGAGGCTTGGGTCGGGCCCTTCAGCTGTAGATTCGTAAGTACTGGGGCATGCTTCTGGGAATTTTTAATTCTGCTCAAGTGTTGAGATTTCTGGGAGTTTTGTAAATTTGTTGCTTCGATTGAATTGTTTAACGTCATCTAGCTTTCTATAATGAGATATAATAATTGGAATCTACAAATTTGTTTGTTGCGTGTAAATCTAACATTTCGGTCTCGGGTGTAATCGGAAATCTTATTGAATTATCCAACTTATTTTGAAAAGTGTTTTCATGGGTGAGACCTAAATGCGAGCTTTACGTTGTTAGGCATGAAATCTTGGATATGTGATGTCCCGGGTTTGAGTTGTCTAAGGGCAGTTACAATTCCAAATGTTGTAGTTTTACATTTTTTTTTCTGCGACCGTAAGTATAATATGTGGTGTATCACCGGTTTCGGTGCTATATGTCAACGACAATTGGGATACGCATATTTACTTACGTTGATGACATGCGATGTTATGTGTTGTTGTGGTATGTTATATTGGATCGTCGTGTTTTGAATAGCCGGGGGTTTTATGTAAGATGAGGGTTTTTATTTTCATTCATGTAAAATTCGATGTATGTAATATTCTTTTATTGGGGCATTTCCGGGTTGAGGATGATATCACCATTGTATATTATTTACTTTTCCGCATTAGGATAGACCCAAGGAGGAGAGCACAAGTAACCGGGTTCTAGGGTCCAGTGGGAGGCCATCTCGAGGAGTCGAGACCGGGTCTCCTAACCCTAGAATTGGTAGGGTTGCTTGACGCTCTCGTAGGGGTCTAGGGATATGGGTTTGGCTATTCATCACGACCATGGAATTCGTGTTTTATAAAGGCTCAAATTAAAATACGGACCTCCTAATATATCCAATATTTCATATGTTGTCTTCTGCTACCGATATTATGTGATGTGATCATATTATATGTGTGAGACAAATGCTTTATTATTGTATATTTGATATATAATAAACGTTGCTTATGTTTTGCACCCACGCTAGTCCCGTCCCGGTATGCTGTTAGTTAAGTAACCTAACGGTGCATAATGAGACACTGTGGCGAATGCGGATGGCATAAGCGTACGTTGTATTTTCGTTTCTTCTGTGATGCTTAGGAAGCATAAATGATGGGATTCATTAATGATATTAATGAAAGAAAAAGAAACCTAAAAGATGTTGTAGAATCATATTTTCAAAAAGGATAGCTCCAGTTTTTGCTTTGCATAGCGGTATTCCTTGTAGAATATGCAACACCTTATTCGATAAGGAAAGAGCCGAGATCTCTTCACCGGGAGTGACCTCTTTAGCGAAACTAGCAGATGCTACAACTCACTCGGTTTTGTTTTTGATTGCTTCTATAGTTCTTGCTTTGCATAGTGGTATTTGTGAAATATCCCGCACCTTATTCGATAAGGAAAGAGTCGAGATCCCTTCACCGGGAGTGACCTCTTTAGCGAAACTAGTAAAAGCCTCAAAAACATCCCTTTTCAAAAATCACTTGTTTCTACAACGATATCAAGTTCATTACGCTCATGGTTTTCTGAAAAACCTGCGTAGCCCTCCGTCATTTCAGATAAGTCCTACTTAGTATTCATGCTACGTTTGTTGGCTTTCGTCAAGGCGTAGTGTGCGGTAGCTAACTAGTGCTTATCTGCAACATAAGATGAGATTGGATTAGGGTAGTCGTACGGATTTGTTGGCTTTCGTCAAGGGTCGTGCGGGTGGGTTTAATTCAATCAAGAAATGTACGGGTTGAACTTGACTAGCGGACTATGGTTTGTTGGCTTTCGTCAAGGTCATAGCACGTTAGGGGCAAAAGTATTATCAGGGATTTCAAGTGTTGAAATTTGCAATGAGATTGCATACCTTCTATAAGATAGTTGGATCCGGATACCCACTACGAGTAAGAGTTACTCCTGGGAGAGTTTTACACATGACAATTAGCCGATCAAGCAAGTGTCTAGAAAGGTGTTAACGGGGTTATGCCTATGGGAAAACGAGGTTTATTTTAATTAGGTCCGTGTGAAAGCATGGCCTCCCTCAAAGTACCAACACTGACCTGGCCGAAAGATTGGCGAACTTGTAAAGTGTAATTAATCCCGGCTAGTCTTACCTTTTAGGGTTTGAAGGAAGATTTGATAAAAGCAGTGGGGGCCATCCTGATTGGATAAGATAATAACCAATCTAATCTTGTAAGAGCATACGCTAAAGTGTTTTCTTCTCTCTCTCTCTCCAGGTAGCGACCATGTCAGGCCTTAATAAAGATAATAATATGGATGTATTGACCGAACCTGCTTATTATACTGATAAGGGGAACGTTGGTCCTATTCTTTCTTATAATTTTTATAAGACAGAGCAGGAAATAGGAGAATATCCAGATTCTCACGCTGCCCAAACGAAGAATAAGCATGCTGATGCATTTTCTTCAGGTGTGTTAGTTATCGAGAACTGTTTCTCAGTTCACTCTACGTCCTGGGTATTAGATACCGGATCGGGATCCCACATATGTAATATGTTACACGGGCTAAAGAAAGGTAGAGAACTGGGAGAGGGTGATCATTCCGTAAGAGTAGGGAATGGTGCAAATGTTGCAGCCAAAGCAGTTGGCGAATATCACCTTGTGTTACCAAATGGTAATACATTGATTCTGAATGAATGCTATTACATTCCGACCCTGATATGCAATATTATATCAGTTTCTTTATTAAGTAAAGAAGGATTTAATTTTGTAGTACAGGATAATGTTATAAACATCTTCCTGAATCAAAAGTTGGTTGGATCAGGCTCGTTAAATAATGACATATACGTTCTAAATCAAACTACAGTTCTTAATGTACAGAACACACATAAGAGGAAGAGTTCATAAATGGACAAATCCTTCTTGTGGCATTGTAGAGTAGGTCATATCAATGCGACACGACTAGCTAAGTTACATAAGGATGGATATTTGAATCCGATCGAATTTTCATCTTATGATACTTTCCAGTCATGTCTCAAAGGCAAGATGACCAAAACTCCGTTTAGTGGACACGGAAAAAGAGTTACAGAACTCTTGGGACTGATACATAGTGATGTATGCGGTCCCATGTCTACACATGCCAGGAATGGTTGCTTGTACTTCATTACATTCACTGACGATCTCTCAAGATACGGACATGTGTTCCTGTTGAAACACAAGTCTGAAGCTTTTGAGAAATTCAAAGAATATAAGAACGAAGTGGAGAACCAAACGGGTAAAAGTATTAAAATCCTACGATCTGATCGAGGAGGAGAATACTTGAGCAATGAGTTCCTGGACTATCTAAAAGAGAATGGGATTCTTTCTTAGCTAACTCCTCCTTATGTTGGATATAGTGCCCTCAAAGTCAATTATTGGATCGCAGGTACGTGATTGCAATGATTGAGGCAGGACCTATACCGATATGACAGTCTTGCTCGAGATGATAGTATGCTATCTGGTTTGCCTTTATCATCGTATACATGCTTTAGTTCACTATTGCATATTGATAGAGCCCATAGGATTCTACTTGACTGTCAGCAGTATGATGGCGATCATATACGTGGGAGCTGGGGTCTGTAAGCACATCTTTAAAGTGTCCCTAGTCGTGGGAGTTTCGAGACAGGGCATCGATACTCCAGAGTAGACTAGTGTATACAGTCGAGACCCCGACGAGGGGCGGTGGCCGGTCTCACAAGCCATTGGTGTCAGTTGGTTCACCTAAGATGTATACAGGTGCTCATTGGGTTATGAGTTCACCGGACAGGACTCGCCGGGAACATGCTAGTTGGTATTATACATATCGTCAGATAGCAGTTCCCAGGTGACATGTGTACAGGTTAGTTTGTCGACCTGAGATCGTCATTTGTCTCGTGTGAGTTCCCACTGTGCTTTGATTTCTACCTTACCACGCTCAAAGGAGACATGCAAACAGGTATTTTTTGGGTACAGTCCCGAGCCACATGGAGGCAGTGAGCGGATCGTCGGGAATTCGTCTCTCCCGGTATTAGGGGTTGATGTCGCACAGTGCACGGGTGGCCATCACTAGAAATCCTCGGCCGAGGTAGAGGAGAATTACTGATTTGGATCAGTAGTTTCTCAGGTGGTGATGGGCTTCATGCCGACACGATTTATCGCGTTATTAGGGGTCTGACTTTATCTACCCCCCTAGACTCGATATGCGATACTCTTTAGACGAACGGACCAGACTATACGGATATTGTCACTGTCAGGCTCAGTAGGGTTTCTGGATGAGTTCGCTCGTCAGCTTCCTTTCCAATCAATACATAGGCAACCGTTACGTACAGCTCGTACTTCTGACGTGCTAGTGGTTATACCCAGTGCCAGTGTGTTGATGAGTCATTAGAATCCCCTGCAGACAGTTTCCCAAGTTCGGGTGAAATGTTGTAGAGGCCGTATGGTTTTATGGTAGGGTTCGGAAAATGCACGTGCGTTTACGCACGTGTCATATTTCCGGCAGATAATACGGGTGAGTCATTTGGTGAGTCATGAGGGTGAGTCACCATTTTGCTTTAATGGTTGATGACTAGGATTAGTGAGTCACCATTATGCATTTAATGTTTTTTGGAAGGTGGATTTTGCATTAATGAGGTTTTGTAATGCTTAGGATATTTCTTCTTGATATTATTTCCTTATGGTTACTCTCTTGTTCCTACACTCACCTCCCTCCTCACTTATAAGTGGCCGGCCCCTTCTTGAGTGAGATTGAGGGTTGTTAATTTGAAAAAGATGATAGTTATTTGGTTCATGGAAATTAGATAGAAAAGTTTCTCATTTCATTTCGATCCAAAAGGCAACTTCATTAACCGTTCGTCCATGGCTTTGGATGAAGCGAGATAAAGTGTTTTATTCATTCTCTACATCAATCTTGGTCATCTCTTTTAGCAAACTTGATGATCGAGTTGCCTCGGTTCAAAGGCGGGAGCCCGTTTAAAGATCCGTCGACGTGGTTCCATCTGGACGAGAAGACTGGAGATTCAGGAGATCGGAGCAGCCGCAACAAAGCGTGGGATGGTGGTTGAAGACCGAAAGACTCGGATCATTCGGTATAACATTTCTACCCACTTTGTAGTTTGTTAGTTTAGCTTTAATGGCAGATCCGGGTGATAGTACCCGATAGCGCTAGTTGTAAAAGTTTTTGTTCCGTATTTGGCGTCTGTTAGACGGCCGGGGCGCTGCCGTGAACTTACAGTGGTATCAGAGCCTCACCATTAAGCTTTACTAACTTGTGCTAACGCGTTTAAAACATCGATCGACCGAAATTTCAAAAACCGCAATTTTCTGGATTAAAGTTTTTGTTGTTTTTAAATCAGGTCTAAAAATTATTTTGACCATACCAGAAAATTCAGCAGGCTTTTTAATGGAAACAGCAGAAAAACGATCCCCTAATTCGACTGTACGGCCGCGGATCCGTGGTCAATGCCTTGCTTTGACAGTGGAAGCGCGGCCGTCTTGGTGAATTAGTGGGCCATTTTTCTTCTGGGCTTTCATCTTGGGAAATTGTAGTTTCTGGTACTATTCTTTTAGGCCCAGATTTTGTTACAGTATAGCAGATGTATGTGGGGCCCATTTCGGGAAGTTTTGTCGATCGAAATTTTAAACTTGTTAGTATGCGGTATTTACTTTATATCTCCGACCGGGAATGTCATTTGAGCGGTAAATTGCGTCTAATTGCTATAGTTCTTTTAAACGGGTTTGCGAACGTGACATTCGCGTTGATGTTCTGTGTTGTGCTGTGATGTTGCGGATATGTCGTGGTGGATCACAGTGTGCAATGGTAGTGCAGTTTGAATTTATTTGTACATTTCTTATTGCGGGGCGAGCGTCCAACATGTGGACTGCCGTCTCTGCCTGTTTGTATATTATTCTTTTTGGGGCACGACTGGGCTGAGGTCGATGTACCCGTTGTATATATTTTCTTTTCTGTACTAGGATTACCCCGCAACGGAGTGCACGGATAACCGGGTTCTGGAGGGCAACAGGTCCGTATCTCATGGCTTTGAGAGGCAGAGGGGACTTACTCTAGAATTGACAGACTATTTGCCGCACTCGTAGGGGGTACAGGTTGACCCAAGGAGGGGTGCTCAAGTTACCGGATTCCGTGAAGTGCCGGGTGGTCCATTCACTATGCTGTAGGGAACTGCCTTGCTTCAGGTTTTGGCGGGTAACTTGCCGCACCCGTAAGGGTCTAGGTTTCATTGCACAGGCTATCCACACGACCTGGGGAACGTCGGGTTTTCAGTAGCGGCTCTGTGAAACCCGGGGATCCCAGATTATCTGTATTGTTCTGTGATACTTATTACTTTTCTGTAATGTTGCATATTATCACGCCTGGAGCGATTATTGTATATTGGTATATATACTATTAGACGTTGTATATGTTTTACACTCGCGCTAGTCCAGTCCCCGCTCCGTCGTTAGTTAAGTAACCTAACGGGTGACGACGGGACCCAGTGGCGAATGCGGATGGCATATACGTGCATTTTATTTTTCGTTCTTTTCTGGTGTGATTAATTGATGGGAATGCGTTGATTCTTATCAATGCAAGAAAAACAAACCTATATCTGATGTTGTTGGAACAGTTTTAAAAAGGTGTTATTACAAAGATGTTTCTTTTTGTTTTGCATAGTGATATTCGGTTGGAATATCCTGCATCTCATTCGACGAGGCAAGGGCTGATATCCCTTCACCGGGAGAGACCCCTTAGGCAGAAGTTTGCGTCAGGGTAATAACTTCATTATAGTCGATTACAAGTTGCTTTGCATCGCGATATTCAGTTGGAATATCCTGCACCTCATTCCATGAGGAAAGAGCCGAGATCCCTTCACCTGGAGTGACCTCTTTAGCAAAGGTTTTCGCCGCTATATTTTTATAAAAAGCTATCATGTTCCTTCAATGAGATCAAGTTCATTACGTTAAAGGTTTTTCGCCAAAAACCAGTCGTAGCCCTCCGTCGTATCTTATTGATAGTCAATAGTATTCAAGCTATGTTTGTTGGCTTTCGTCAAGGCATAGTGTTTGGTAGCTGCTGGGTATTCATTTGTAGCATAGATAAATGTGTTGGTTTGGGACAGTCGTATTACCTTGTTGGCTTTCGTCAAGGGTATGTACGGGTGGGTTCAAATTAACCTGGATAATGACGGGTAGAACTTGATATGTGACTTATGATTTGTTGGCTTTCGTCAAGGTCATAAGAGCATGGGGTAAAAATCACATCGGGAGTTTTAAACATACATGAAACTTTTCAGGCATGCGCATACCTTCTGGAGTGTGATAACTTGAGTGGCTTCCATCAAGTTATCATGCGATGAGAGTTGGATCCCGATTCCCACTGATGAGTTGGTTTACTCTTCGGGTGATCCCGACAAATTCTTCTTTCAGGTTTGGAGGAGAATTTGAGATTACAGTGGGAGGTTTCCTGATTAGATAAAGTGATAACCATTCTGATCTAGGTTAGAGTGCACGCAGAGTGTTTTCTTTTCTCTCTCTTTGGCAGCGACCTTTGACCGACCCTAGACTATGACTCAGTGACCAAGTTGACCGAACCTTCTTAAAATACTGGCTTTTGGATTGTCTATAGTTGCATAAGTCATTGCCGCTTCTTCTTTTACCCTTTGTATTTCTCAGAACACCCCGTATTACTACGGACATCCACTTCCATTGGATAGATCCATCGTATGGTTATATACTAACTCGAAGGGACTTCTTCGAGGATGGATCCAGGTTCAAGAGAAATAGAATTGGTTTATTCAGTTGTCTTTTATTATCACCTTCTCTCAGGTTGCGAGGGCTCCTTAGTTTAGGAGAGTACACCTATTACGCTTATTGGATAGTCTTATTCCAAACCATAGGCTGGTGCTGAAAGGTAGGGAATGAAGAAAACCAATTAGCCTAAGTAGGGTGTACAGAAGATAATAACTAAAGACAAAATAAAGGGATTAAAAAGAGGGCAAAGTAAATTACGACTGCTATCATTCACGACCAAACCACGTACTTCATCGCCACTCCTTTTTTCACCTTTGCTTCCCCCCCCAGTTCGGGAGAAATAGAATAAGGTATTATTCAGTTGTCTTTTATTATCACCTTGTCTCAAGTTGCGAGTACTCCTTGGTTTAGGAGAGTACACCTATTATGCTTACTGGATAGTCTTCTTCCAAACCATAGGCTGGTGCCGAACGGTAGGGAAGGAAGAAAACCACTTAGCCTAACGATGGTGTACAGAAGGTAATGAATAAAGACAAATAAAGAGATTTGGAGAGATGGCAAAGTATTATACGGTTATAGTCATGAATTGGTTTATGGAAGAGGCATTACTAAGAATACAAGGATACCCCTACGAAACATTTTAATGTTTCAGTGCATTGTTAAAGGAAAACTGTTTTCCCGATTAGATTCTTACTCCAAGGTATGTATTTACCAGATTACATTCCCATATCTGTATGGTTTTACAGATGATGAGCGGGAGTAAGTTATTGGGAAATAGGAGATCATCATCATTATATCGGAATTCGTTGTAATTGGTGATATTTTAGGAAATCGCCTGGGGACAGTTTTCAACCTACGACGCACATGTTTTGAGTTATTCAACTCAGCGGACTTATACAGAGTATTGTATGTTGTCCAGTGTCCATCAGGACAAAGGGGTTGGTCCTCGTACTATGTTCTGTTTACTTATGACTTCTCTAGTTTTTAGACAAGTGTTTCGTAGAAATACAATGTCTAAGTTTTGAGAAGTTGTGGGTATAAGAATAAAGTAGAGAACCGGATATCGCAAGTATCGGGATTCTTCAAAGAGATAGAAGATGTAGATTCTTGTGAATGGTATTCAGTTGATAGTAAAGGTTATGAGAAACTTGTTTCTCTTTCGGGTTACTCATAATTGGATGTATTCCTAAGTTGAGTAATGCTGATTAGCCTCTCTCCATTAAGTTGATATGCACTGGAGACAGCTGCATGGTTTGAATCTGGTTCCAGTTAAATTAGTGCCTCTATTTCTATATTGTATATAAAATGGTTCATATCTTAACGATGTTAAGGTAAGGGGAGTTGTCCAGCTTATACTTAAAACCAGACACTGGATAACTCAAGACACGTTTCTGTAATGGCAATTTGTGGGTTGACCCTGGCTTTGACGCGGGTTGATTTTCTACCATCTGGAAGATCAATAGTGATATTGTTCGAGGCTCGCCACAGTTTTAGTAAAATGGATTTTTTCTGAAAACAGTAGTGGGAGTATGGTAGAACTGGAAGTGATTCCAGAACCGCAAACGATTACGGAAAATTTAATAGGACCTATATATTCAATCAGATTTGACATTCCAATAGCCACTCCGCAGATATGGTGGGTAACCTCAGACACCTGAGAGGTACTCCGGTAGCCTCAAGGACGGTGACAGGGAGGTTCTGGTTTACCCAGACTTGACACTACTGTTGTTCTAGACTATGAGACCCGGCAGGAGGATAAGTATAACGTCGTTCTAAACTAGCTTTAGAAGTGTGCGTATATTGTCGTAGTCAGTGGGAGCAGCGGAAGCATAGTGGACAAGTAGGTTATGTCTATTTATAGGCTTGAGCAGATATAACGGAGAGAAGGTCATCTAATTTTGATGTAACAGCCATGGCTTTGACTTCATCAGAATAGGGGATGGATCTGTTAAGAAGGTAGTAGGGTATGATGTCCTGGTATTTGGATGACATACACAGAGTAGGAAGTAAAATTCCTATACTACGATCGGATGTACTTTGGTCGTCACACAGTTGTTTCTCCACAAAGGACATGGATATAATATCAGACATTATGGTTACTAGATCTATGGTTTTAGATCTAGAATTGGGTAGTTTCCCAATTTGGGTACTTTGATAGTATTCTAATGGTATTTAGAATAGATGATTCCTGGCATGGTGGTATACCTGAAGATGATGGAGTCACCCTATCTAAAGGTGTCTTATAGACTAAAAAGGAGAGGGATGTGCATGATTGGCAGATCACTTGCTTAGGCAATTGAGTCAATCGTGAGATGTCAAGTACCACACCAGATGTTGTTTTTGCACTAAATGCGATAAGTTTATATTAATCCAATCCTGAAGAAACATAAGTAAACAGTTTTAGAACATTAATGGATATTCTATGGATTTGATAAAGGCAGCCTCCTTGAGGAGACGGTTATCATTCCAGGCTTCCAAGGTGATCTGGATGACAGAGTGATTGTCAGAGTTATAGTTTTCCCTCTGATGAGGGACAGTATTATGGACAGGTGGTCCAAGAGGATACTGTGGGAGGCATGGTGCTGGATACTGATTAGGTTCAGTTATCAATAAAGTCTAAGAATTTTGGATTTGGAGTTCATTTATGAACTAGATCCCATCAGATATTTAGACATATTCTAAGACAGGTATTACTCGATTCGGGAGATGGCTTTCTCCACGAACTTGAGATTAAGAGAGACATAGAAAGAAACATCAGGGCGGATCTACTCACTGAGGCTATTTCTCGAACACAAGAGTTTTACAAACTAGCTTTGTGAAACTGATTAGTAGAAGAGTTGGGTGTTCGGTATCACACGGGCTGTGAGTATGCGAAATCGCAATAATTAGCCTTAAGTGCAAGTGGGAGATTGTTGGATATAGTGCCCTTAAAGTCAATTATTGGATCGCAGGTACGTGATTGCAATGATTGAGGCAGGACCTATACCGATATGACAGTCTTGCTCGAGATGATAGTATGCTATCTGGTTTGTCTTTATCATCGTATACATGCTTTAGTTCACTATTGCATGTTGATAGAGCCCATAGGATTCTGCTTGACTGCCAGCAGTATGATGGCGATCATATACGTGGGAGCTGGGGTCTGTAAGCACATCCTTAAAGTGTCCCTAGTCGTGGGAGTTTCGAGACAAGGCATCGATACTCCAGAGTAGACTAGTGTATACAGTCGAGACCCCAATGAGGGGCGGTGGCCGGTCTCACAATCCATTGGTGTCAGTTGGTTCACCTAAGATGTATACAGGTGCTCATTGGGTTATGAGTTCACCGGACAGGACTCGCAGGGAACATGCTAGTTGGTATTATACATATCGTCAGATAGCAGTTCCTAGGTAACATGTGTACAGGTTAGTTTGTCAACCTGAGATCGTCATTTGTCTCGTGTGAGTTCCCACTGTGCTTTGATTTCTACCCTACCACGCTTGATCAGTCGAAAATAATGTATTTTTAACACGGCAATTTCCCCATCTTTTGCACTCATTTAGAAGTGTTCAGTACTCATATTTCACATATTAGCAAATCAGTCGTAAAATATCAGATTGCATGTGTTAGACTCTAAAACCGACATTTCTGTGGAAATTGTGTGTTTATCATGGCATCGCATCAACCCTGTATTGCGCAACACTTGTTTCGAGATTTATGAAGGAAAATCAAGGAGCAAAGCCAAAAGAAGCTGATCAAAAATACGCCAACTCAATGATTTCAGATCTGGTAGCAATTCAGAGGGAGAAATACAAATCAACACATCAAAACAAGGCCCGAATAGTATATAGAGAATTACCAGAAAAGTTGGAAGCCCAAGGCCCACAAAGAGTCGCGGATCCGCGGCATGAACCTGCTTGGGCCGCGGATCCGCGGCGGTTCCAAAGCTTCAGCTCCCCATTTTTGCTGCAAAACTTTTATCTCAGGGCCCACACCTCATTGTGACACGTCAAATTCCAGAATTCTCCAGATTCTTCTTCCAGATCAGCAAAGATCATTAAATTAAGCTAAACATAATTAAGCTCCTAACAAACTTCATCTAGAAGCTTCTCCTCAACAAACTTTTGGAGGGAAATTCAAATCTCTCTAACTAACTTTTGGAGGGAAATTCAAATTCTAATCCTAGATCTAGGGTTTGGGGAAATCTATAAATAGAAGCCTAGACCTAGGGTTCAAGGTTAATCTTTAGAATCTTAGTTAGCTCTCCCATTCCTAAATCTATAATTCTTCATCTTCTTCCACAAGTCTAGTGACAAGGCTTGTGCGAAACCCTAACCCTAATTCCACTCCAAATTCAAGATCTTGAGTACCAATCAAGCGAGAAGCCTTCAACCTTTTAGGAGCTGAGCCGATCTCCAACCGAGCAAGTGATCCAAGCCGATCCGCGACTCACGGAGCCGAGCGAAGCCAAATCGACGATCGAGTTCTTCCTCTTGTAGTTCTTGAGCGAATGTAATGAAATTGTTGATATAAATAAAAGGTGAAATTCTTTAATCTTGCTTTCTTTAAATTCTTGCATCATGATTAGATCTCAATTTGTAATTGTAGTTCTTGTTGTGATGTTTGAGTAAAACTCCGCTCGTTAAGGAGTCGAGACGATCAATAGAATGATGATGTAACAAATCTTTAAACGATTCTTGAGTCCTACGAGTTTTGTAAACCCTAGCAAGTTCAAGAATCGATGACCTAGTTTCGTTGCGATGCTTTCTTGATTGTGATCGCTCGAAATTAGGGATCTACGATCGTTTCTTGAATTTACTAGAGGCTAGAATGTGAATGATATCGATGAAAGAACAAGGGATAAGATGAAACCTTAGTTTCACTAGAAATCCCTAATTCTTGTCGATCATCATCGATCTAGTATCAATTCATCGAAGGATAAGAATACGTAATTGTAAGATTACATCACATCTATAGATCCGATCGATTCTTACGAGCCTCATTTCGATTCTTGATATTTGGTTTGGAAAAATCAACAAACTATCAATTCTTGATTCTAACTTTTTCTTGTTATTAGATCTAGATTTTTCTAATTCTTGAACTTCAATTTCAAATCATGAATTGTTTGTTTTCTTTTCTTTAAAGTTTTGACTCATCTAATTCAAAAGACGAACTATTACACTGTCCCTGTGGACGATCCGCACTCACTTACAATCTACATCCGATACCGTAGTTGATTGCGGTCAAATATAATTTTTGGTTGTGATTTCTATATACAATTTTCATACTACACATCAAGAATTTAATACAATCAAATGGCGCCGTTGCCGGGGACCATTTGAGTTACTTACACAAACAAGAATTTCTATTACAATCAAATGGCGCCGTTGCCGGGGATAGTGCGCTAATTGTTCGTATTTTGAAATTTGAGTTGAAAAATTTATTCCATTATAATTTTTAGATCTAAACTCGCACAAACCCTAATACGTGTGTTGTGATTTGATTGCGAGGAAATCTGGAATCATTGGAGCTTGGATAAAATTTTTGTGAATATTCCAGAGAGCTAAAGGGAGCAACAGGAGCATTGTGATAAATGTTTTTTGCAGAGATCTCCTCAAATAATCGCGATTCCGCGGCAAAGACCCCCTTAGTGCGGCGGTTCCGCGGCCCCCTTGCTGAGTCACTGCACCAAATTCTCAGGTAATCTCAATCTTTCTTATCTCCTTCCTAAAATCTGCTCCAATTAACATTTTGCTGCAGGTTTCTTTGCAAATAATCGCAGCGCCGCAAAAGCAAAATAAAAATTTGTGCGTGTTTTTGATTCTTGGTTGTTTGCATATTAATACGGATATTAAGAGGCACGACCAAATCCAAATTAGGTGGGGAGTTCATTACCCTTCCTAAGCCCCAAAAATCACAAACTTGCATCCGCATTTACCCTCATTAATTAAAAAATATCTAGAGATGACTCTAAGGACCGTCGCGCTCACTTAGGACAAGAGAAGGCCGTGGGTAATTCATTGCTTATCCGCGTTTTCTTATGGTGTCTAAGGCAAGTGTGACTAAGGCTAGCGGTTATTAATTAGGCCCACTACTTACGTAGTGGAGTACCTTCCCACTTACCTGGCACTTACCTGGCCACAGGGGGACAAAGAGGCAGTGGAGGATTTATCCCGCGACTTGTCTTTCGGCAGTTAGGAGCGGTCTAGAGTTTGACCTAGGTGACCATTAGAATTAGGGTTTTTGTGTGTTGCATTTGTTGTGATTGCATCATATTTTCAAAACTCCGTTTCTTTTTCAAACAAACCAATTAATTTCTTCCCCCCTTTTTCTTTTTACCCATTTACCCATTCCCCCTCCTCCCTTCTTACAATGGGTGACCCAAATAGAAAATATTTTGCCGAGCATTGGTGTCCAGAACCAGATATTAAATGTTTTCGTAATCCCTTCGGTATACCGTCCGGATTTCCATGTCCATAAAAGATCATATAGAACAGGCAGGAAGAAACAGTTGGCCACCTCAGTCTAGGTCCTATCAACCGTATCCCAATTTCACATCCGTTCCCGTTGATATCCCGAGTGAGGAAGCCTCGAGACGAATTTCCATTGCTGAGCATATAGCTAGGGCAAGAGGCCAAAGTTTCAACCCGGACCAATATCAACCATCACCTCCACTTTCCAAAGAAGAGTTTGATAGACGGTTTGAGGCATGTATGATGTCCAATAACCAACCGACGAACCAATATCAAAATTCTTCTTATCATAATGCTGACCCTATTCCTACCCAATTTTCACAACCATTCTGTTCCTATCAATCAAATCCGATTTTTCCACCTTCTCTAAACAGTTCTTCTGATCAGTCATTTGGAAGTTTTAACTGTCCACAAGAATTTCAATCTTATCCCGAAACTCCTTATCGACCGAAGTCTAATCTTGAGGAGACATTAGAGCAATATGTGGAATTGAAGAACCAATTTAGGAAGTTAACAGCATGGATACAAGCAAATAATCCCGAACCAGCCCAAAATTTTCCAGTATATAATTCGGGTATGGGACAAAATGAGAATTTGGGTAGTGAGAGAGAGATGTACACCTTTCCCAATCAAACATTCCCTTTCCAAACTGAAATCCACAACTCCAGTTTCACAGATTCATCGAGTGCACCAAAGGATACACCAATTGACGATAGAATGTATGACAAGTTGTGTAATAATGCGATGTTTGATTTACCCGACTGTGATGGGTCCATTCCAAGTGAAACCATGCCAAAACCTTGTGATCTCTACACCTCCACTCTTGAACCAAAACTGATTGAAAGCTGTGCTTTTGATAAGGTGTTTGAGGATTTTAACCTTCACTTGAATGAGGTGATTGACGTTGGGGATATATTAATTGATGAATCCGAAATTTTGGATGATTTTGTCCCACCAATTTATCAAATCCTTTCACTTCCTTGTGGTCATCATCTTGAGCCTTTAATTCTTCCCGAACTCTAAATACGTCTTGAAATTCGTATACCCGGAGATCAGACCGAAACTCGGCCTTCATCTCCCACATCTGGTTTACTGACACTCGACACATCGATACGTTCACCCATTTCATCTTCCACTCCCTCTGGTTCTTCTTCTGTCCCTGAAATGATAATGAGTGTTGATGAATCACAATCCGATAGTTCAAGTTCGACAAGGCCAGAAAGCCAACTTGATTTGGATATTTTTGAAAATGAGGTAGATGAGTTTTTCACCTCCACATATATTGACAAATCAAGTAAGATAAATTCTGGCACAAAACTTTTTGACAGCAAAATGTTTGATCACACCATTGATAAAAGTTTTGAAGAACTTTTTGCTGACGAACTTGAATTTTTAAACAACACGAATTTTGTGATTGATCAACCTCAACCTATAGAAGATGAACCAGCACCATTCCTTCTTCCTAATCATTCACATTCATCCTCATTCTTTCTTTTCTCTAATTTAAAATTCAAAACCTTTACAGACCATCTCTTATCCCTTCCCCACTTTTTCTTGACACGATACAACACATTCTTCCACCAACCTATACGCTTTACCGATAAAATCTTTGAATGGTTGGTGTTAACTTTTGGTCTTTGTAAAGTCTTATTTTGACCAAATGACTCACCCCCACTTAAAATGCTTCTAATTGTCTAACTCATGTTTGAGGGGGGGTTGTATTTTTGGCTCTTGAAATAACTGTTGTCCTCAATATTGAAAGCCGAAAATAAGTTTGGGGGAGAATCTTCACTTAAATATTTTGCCCCACTAATAGATTCCTCTCAAGCTTACAGGTTTTTCGAGATTTATCAGATGGCAACAGTGAGGACACTGTTGAAAACAAGTTTGGGGGAGCTTTGTGCTTATTATCGCATCATTTGCATATCATTTGCATAAGCACAAAACATTTTTTTTAAAACCTCTAAAAATTTAAAAATTTTCAAAATTATAAAAATAATTTTTGTACATAAATAAGATAATGAAAGTTTAGATAGTGAAAAATTGCATCCATGAGATTAGAAAAATTTAAGAAAACCAAGAAAATTAGAAGTTTTCTTATACGAACTAGTAATAAGTAGTTATGAGCCGTTGTCCCAAGGGTTAGTAAGATGAAGGACGTCACTAATCTGAGGATAAAAATAAGTCTGAAAAATAGTTTCTATTCTGGATGCCAAACATTTTGAACGTTGATACCCTGCTATTCGCACTTACACACGTCTTAAAGCCTGGGATAGTAGAGGATACCTTGAAATGCTCTTGTCTTAAAGCCAAAAGTATGAAGTAAATAAAAAAAAATGATGATGAATGAAGAAAATATAAAGTGGTGAGAAAAATGGACACTGGTTTTGTTATCACTGAGGGCAATAAAAAAATATATAGCGAGGGTGCTTCTTCACCTAGTGCCCTAAGGCCAACTGGTCTGGGAGTCACTGCTATGCCTGGGGTGGTGCAAGACGAGGAAAATACACCAAATAAGCAAGCACATGAGTAATCGGTCGGTTAGTACCTCAAGAAGTATTAACGGTCGCATGAAAGTGTGTGAGCAATCTCATCTAAATATTCATTAATTAAAAAGTACTGAGGCTGATGGGCAAGAGTATGATAGCTTGAATTGAATTCTCCGGGTGTAGGGATGTCCTTTACACACACGCAGGGTGATATGATCGATGTTTGGAATAAAGATAGGAATGAAGAATAAGACGATGTTTTATTGAGGGAGGACGTGATTTCTAACATCTTTTCATGACCATTAAGATAGGGCTCATGACAACCGAAAAGCTAGCTTAGTTGGAAACCCTAATTTTCGAGGTCTTTCTTTTACAATTCTTTTCTTTAAATGTAATATTCATGATCTTTCTTTTATTATTGGATTTTGTGGGTGCAATCCGCTAAAAACCCTCAGGAGACAACACTCCTCCTACTAGGGACACCTAGAGGTTTAAAGGCTTGTTGCACGTGCTCAGTGCAATCGTGTTGCCTACGAAAGTGTGCTAGTTAGTGATCAGTCGAAAATACTGCATATTTTAACCGGCAATTTCCTTGTCATCCGCATACATATAGGAGAGTACGGTATTCATAATTCACATATTAGCTAATTGGTCGCAAAATATCAAATTACATGTATTCGACCTTAAAACCGGAAATTCTAGGGAAATTAACTGCATTGCATTACATAGCATATTTTCTATATCTTGCAACCCCTATTTTGAAGTCTATGCAGGAAAAGAGATACTTGCTCGATCAATACATTGCTCGACCATTACAATTGCTCGTAAACTCATTGAAAGCAAATCTGGTATCAACATAGAAGGGCTACTGCAATTCTTAACATCAAAGAATAATCTATACAGCAGTACAAAGCAACTGCAGAAAGCACAGTTCCCGAGGCCACCATTGCGCGGCGGAAGCGCGGCCCAAAGCCACCTCACGCGGCGGTTGCGCGGCGGATCCAGAGACTTAACTCCTCAAACTTCACCACAACTCCTGTTTCAGTGCCCTCAGATCATAAATGTACACAAACTTCCAGAAGATTCCAGATACTTTCACCAGATCATCAAGCTCCTAAACTAGCCTAGAACTTCTAGAACTTTCCTAAACCCTTGCTTAAACCCTAAGCTAAACCCCAACAAACTTGTCAACAAACTTTGGGAGGGAAAGTCTAATTCAAACCTAAACCTAGTTCTATAAATAGGACCCTAGGCTCTCTCATTTCTCATCTTGGAAAATCTCACAATATATGAAACCCTAGAGAGTGATAGATTCAACCCATTTTAGTTTAGCCATTCTCTTTCTCCATCTTCTTCTTCCTCAAGATTAGTGAGAAATCTTGTAGGAAACCCTAACCCTAATTCCACTCCAAATCCAACATCTTGAGTACCAAATCAAGCGAGAAATCTTCAACCTTTTGGGAGCCGAGCCGATCTTCAATCGGGCAAGTGATCCAAGCCGATCCGCGATCCACGGAGACGAGCGAAGCCAAGTCGACAATCAAGTTCCTCCTCTTGTAGTTCTTGAGTGATTGTAACGGAATTGTTGATATAAATAAAAGGTGAAATTCGTTAATCTTGCTTTCTTTTAAAATTCCGCATCATGTTATCTTTACTGTTCTTGAATATTGTCTATGTGGTGATGCGCGAGTAAAACTCCGCTCGTTAAGGAGTCGAGAAGATCTTTAGTATGATGATGTAGCAAATTTGTAATCAATTCTTGAATCCCACGAGATTGTAAACCCTAGCTATTTCAAGAATCGACAACCCAATTCGATTCGATGCTTTCTTGATCAACATCGCTCGAGATTGGGGTGATCCGATCGATTCTTGAAATTACTAGAGGCTAGAATATAAATGGTATCCTCGAAAGAGCAAGGGTTAAGAGATGAAACTTTAATTTCATCAAGAAAACCCTAATTCTCGTCGATAACCATTGATCTAGCATCAATTCTTCGAAGGACAAGAATATGAAATATTGTAGACTACAACACATATCAAGATCCTATCGATTCCTACGAGCCTCTTTATCAGTTTGGATTGTCGTTTGGAAAATTCCATTGAAACCGATTCTTGTTGTTTATAGTTCTTGATTCTTTAGAAAAGATTAGTGACACACGAATACAAATCAATCAATTGAATCGTGTTTTCTCTTATTGTTGCTTAACATTTCATTTCAAACAAATAAAAGTAAAAACGAATCTCGAGATCCCTGAGGACGATCCGCACTCATTCATTAACTTCAACTGACACCGTTGTTTGATTGCGGTCAAATATTTTTGGTTGTGATTTCTTTACTATTTGATTCGATAAACACATCCACGAAAATAATCAAATCAAAATGGCGCCGTTGCCGGGGATCGCGCGTTAATTCGTTTACATTTTATAGTTTGAAGTGAAAGAATTATTACGTTTCATTTCTTGAAATCAAAATTCGTACAAACTCTTATACGTGTGTTGTGAATTGATTGCAAGGTGATCTGGAGCATTCTGAGCTGTGGAAAAATTATTTGGGATATACCAGAGAGCTGGAAATAGGAACAGGAAGCAGCTGAAGGAAATTGGTACAGTGAAACCACTGTTGGACCGCGGAAGCGCGGCCTGAGCCCTGTATTCGCGGCGGAAGCGCCGCAGTGTAGGGGGTTCTCTGGAAAATTTTTCTTCAGGTGATTTCTCTCTCTCTCCTCTCTCCCTTTTAGCTCCAACTAATCCTTTCTGCAGGATTCTTTGCAAACAATAGCTGCGCCGCAAAAGCAAATTAAAATTGTGCGTGATTTTGCTTTTCTTGGTTGTTTTGCATTGCTAATACGGAAAATTAAGGGGCACGGCCAAATCCAAATTAGGTGGGGATTTCATTACCCTTCCTAGGCCCCGAAAACCACCAAACCTGCATCCACATTTACCCCCATTAACTAAAAGAAATCTAGAGATGACTCTAAGGACTGTCGCGCTCAATTAGGACAAGAGAAGGCCGTGGGTAATTCATTGCTTATCTGCGTTTTTCTGTGGTGCCTAAGGCGAGTGTGTCTAAGGCTAGTGGTTATTAATTAGGTCCACTGTAGTGGTGGTTCCTTCCCACTTACCTGGCACTTATCCGGCCACAGGGGACAAAGAGGCAGTGAAGGATTGATCCCGCGACTTGTCTTTTGGCAGTTAGGAGCGGTCTAGAGCCGGACCTAGGTGACCATTAGATTCTAGGGTTTGTGTTGCTGCATTTGGTTGTCGCATCATTTTTTCAAAATCCGTCCCTTTTCAAAAGCAAACACCGCATTCATTTTACCCCTAATTATAAGCCAACGCTGCCACTTGTACTAACCCTTTTTTAGTACAAGATAGGCTGGACACGGGATTCTAGTGCCCGTTTAGTCCGCGTACCTTTATCGACTCCGAAGTCGATAATTCTTCATTTACCTTTTCTTTGCCTACTACCACACCCACACCGATGGATCCGAATCCATCAAACTTCTTTAACCCCAATCTGCCACCGTCCGTTGGTGCGCAGAATCCTCCACACATTTCTCTTCAGGAAAGATGTTATCCACTTAGAGGTCCTCTTTCGACCTGCTTATCCACACCACCAGCGAACGGGGATAACTTTGAAATAAAGCCCCAGTATATCAACCTTCTACCTAAGTATCACGGACTCGAGACCGAGGACGCTTACGTTTTCATTACCAAATTTGAAAACGTATGCGCTATGATGGGTACGTCTCAACTTTCTGTGGATGCGATGCGTCTACGACTTCTTCCTTTTACCTTGTGCGATATAGCCGAGAAGTGGCTATATAACACCACCGCACACTCCATCACTAATTGGGAAGAATTCGTCGCAGCATTCCTAAAGAAATTTTACCCAGTCCAACGAACGGCTCGAATTCGTAGTGAATTGAACCAATTTGCCCAGCTCCCTACCGAACCATTTTCAAAGTACTTTGAACGTTTCAAGGATTTAATGGTTCAATGTCCTCATCACGGCATCCCGAGATGGGAGTTGTGCCGAATCATCTATGAGGGCAGTAACCCTAGCACGAAACAAAGCCTTGAGAATATGTGTCAGGGTACATTTATGACTAAAGACGATGGGGAAGCCTGGCGATACTTAGAAGAATTCGCTGAAAAATCACTGATTTGGGAGAGTGGAACCCAACCTTTGAATAGGGGTGGCGTACACCAAGTAGATGTGTCCATAGGTGTTCGAGCAGAAATGGCAGCAATGCAAAAGAAGCTCGACGCTATGGAACACAAATTTGCAACAGCCTCCCTAAACCCGGTATCACTCCCCAAAACTATTTGTGGGTGCTGTTCTGATCCGTCACACTTAACGGAAGAATGTCCTTTAAACTCGGCGTTTCAAGGTCATGAGCATTCTAATGCCGCATTTCAACGACCTCGAAACGATCCATATTCTTCCACGTACAATCAGGGTTGGAGGAACCACCCGAATTTTGCTTGGAACCAAAATCAATCTCAAAACACGGTTCCAAACACAAATAACTTTCAAAGGGCTCTTCCTCCACCACAACAGCAACCCCTTCAACTCACTCAGCACCCCTATCAGTCACAAAATTTTCAAAACCAGGGCAACACTCATGCACAGTCTAATCCTATGCAGTCCTGTTCTGACGATTTCTCTCAATTTACTCAAACCATGAAATCACTTTTATCAAATTTCATGGAAGTTTCAACTGAGGTTAGATCTTCCGTCAATGAAATAAAGAAAAACTCAGCGTCACAAGCTGAGAGTATTAGAACGATGGAAGCTGAAATCGCACGCCTCAAAGCTGAAATGAGTGCGAGAGAAAAAGGGAAACTTCCCTCTCAACCCCTACAGAATCCTGGGCATTACAATGTAAATGCCATTACCACGTTGAGATCGGGAAGAGTGCTGAATAATAATGTCGGGGAAGATATTGATAATACTGAAAATCATGTCAAAACCCCGGCTGAGACCTTTCCACATACACACACTTCTCCTTCTGATCCTTCTTCTTCTACCAAACCACCTTCGCACGAGCCTATTCTCCAGTTCCCTTTAGGCTCAACACCTTCACCCAACCCTTATAGTTCTCCACAGACGGTCCCCACACCTCTTTTGGGATCTCGTCTACCCCCCTTTTCTTCTCCTATGATGGACCCCGCGCTTATTGCGAAAGCACCTTACCCGAACCGGCTAAGGGCTAACAGAACGAGTCCTCATATGGAGAAAATTTTAGAAATGTTCAAACAGGTTAACATCAATATCCCTCTCCTAAATGCGATTCAACAAGTCCCCGCTTATGCGAAAATTCTAAAGGACTTGTGCACTAGGAAGAGGAAGACTCAGGTGCCAAAAAAGGTCTTTATGGCTAATAATATCAGCACTGCTTTTATTCCCCAGCTACCAAAGAAACGAAAGGACCCAGGATGTCCTACAATATCGATTTCGATTGGGGGTAAAAACATAAATCGTGCTCTTTTAGACCTTGGCGCGAGTGTTAACCTGTTACCTTATTCTGTCTATGAGCAACTAGGAATTGGAGAGCTGAAACCTGCTCATTGTACTCTCCAGATGGCGGACCGATCTATCACCAAACCAAGGGGTGAATTAGAGGATGTGTTGATAAAGGTCGGGGAATTTGTTTTCCCTGTAGACTTCATTGTGCTCGACACACATCCTGTAGCAAACCCCCGGGGCCAAATTCCGGTAATTTTAGGTCGTCCTTTCCTTGCCACTTCCAACGCTGTTATAAACTGTAGAAATGGTTCAATGAATTTATCATTTGGAAATATGACCATTGAACTAAATATCTACAGAGTTGGGAGTCAGCCATCAGAACCTAGTGCTCATATTTTAGATGTGTGTTCTGTCCATGAGATCGCTCCCGATAGTTGTGGAGCCGAGGAACTTTGCTTTAATGATCTCGATGACATTAGCACATCTCTGCTTGATCTTACACTTAGTGAGGACACTACACTTACACTTGAGTCCTGCACTTCTGACTTTTCTCCACCCGAGTCTGTATCTTTCACAGGCTCTGAGCTTCTTTGTAAATCCAAAAATCATTCTATGATCCTCCCTTCGATCATTTCTCCGCCTGAATTAGATCTCAAGGTCTTACCTTCTCATCTAAAATATGCATATCTTGGTGAGAACGAGACTTTACCGGTTATAATTTCCACTTCTCTTGCATCAGAGCAAGAGAATGCACTTTTATCGGTATTAAGATCTAATAAAGAGGCGTTTGGTTGGAGTATGGCGGACATCAAAGGGATCAGTCCCTTGATAGTTGAACATCATATACATGTGATGGATGATGCCAGACCGACCCGAGAACCACAGAGACGGTTAAATCCCGTCATGAAGGAAGCTGTCATGAAAGAGATCGTCAAATGTTTAGATAGTGGTATTATATACCCGATCTCCGATAGCCAGTGGGTAAGTCCTATACACGTCGTTCCTAAGAAATCCGGCATCACTGTGATCACAAATGAAGCGAATGAGTTGATTCAAACACGCACCCAAACTGGGTGGCGTGTATGCATCGATTATAGAAAACTCAACGCTGCTACGAGGAAAGATCATTTTCCTTTACCATTTATTGATCAAATGCTGGAACGCTTAGCGGGACGACAATACTATTGTTTCATGGACGGTTACTCAGGCTATAATCAGGTCCCCATCGCCAAAAAGGATCAAGATAAAACCACTTTTACTTGTCCTTTTGGTACATTTGCTTACAGTCGCATGCCTTTCGGGCTATGCAATGCTCCCGCTACCTTTCAGCGGTGTATGATGGGGATATTCTCTGATATGGTAGAGAATTTCCTGGAGATCTTTATGGACGACTTTTCGATTTTTGGAGACTCTTTTTCTGAATGCCTAGCGAATCTGGACGCTGTTCTTACTCGATGCAAAGAGAAGAACTTGACTTTGAACTGGGAAAAATGCCACTTTATGGTCCAAGAAGGAATAGTCCTTGGACATGTCATTTCACAGAAGGGCATTGAGGTTGACAGAGCTAAAGTAGATGTCATTCAAAACCTCCCTCATCCCAAAAGCGTCAAAGATATTCGCTCTTTCCTTGGCCATGCTGGATTTTATAGGAGATTCATAAAGGACTTTAGCAAAATTGCTAGACCTTTAACACTACTCCTGGCCAAGGATACTACCTTCCACTTTGACTCGGATTGCGAGACAGCTTTCGACTCACTTAAACACTCACTCACTTCAGCCCCCGTTTTATCATCACCAAACTGGGACTACCCTTTTGAGCTGATGTGTGACGCATCTGATTTTGCAGTAGGTGCTGTCCTTGGACAACACATTGAAAAGATGCCACATGTGATTTACTATGCTAGTAAGACCCTGAATGATGCGCAAATCAATTATACAACCACAGAGAAAGAACTATTAGCGGTTGTATTCGCATTAGAGAAATTCAGGCCTTACTTAATCGGCTCACCTATTGTTGTATATACTGATCATTCCGCTTTGAAACATCTGTTGGCGAAGAAAGATGCCAAAGGTCGACTAATACGTTGGATCCTTCTTTTACAAGAATTCGATCTTGTTATCAAAGATAAGAAAGGATGTGAAAACGTAGTAGCTGACCACCTTTCACGCATCGTTTCTTCCCCTGTGACCCTGCCGATCAATGACTCATTCCCTGACGAACAACTCTTGAGCGTATCCTCTGAACCATGGTTCAGGGATATTGTGAACTATCATGCCACGGGATTGATACCAAGCGATTGGTCAAAACAGGACAAATACCGCTTTCTTTCCAAGTAAAACACTATTACTGGGACGAGCCTTATTTGTTTAAATATTGTCCTGATCAGATCATTCGCCGGTGCGTCCCGAATGAAGAGTTCAAGAGTATTCTTTCATTTTGTCATGATCAGGCTTGTGGGGGTCACTTTGGTCCAAGAAAAACAGCGGAAAAGGTTTTGCAATCTGGATTTTATTGGCCGACCTTATTCAAGGACGCATTTGAACATTGCAAAACCTGTACACAATGTCAGTATACGGGTAGAATATCCCAAAGGAATGAATGCCTCAGCAACCCATTCTGGTTGTTGAAATGTTTGATGTTTGGGGCATAGATTTTATGGGTCCTTTTCCCAACTCCTTTGGGAATCTGTACATATTGCTGGCGGTTGATTATGTCTCCAAGTGGGTAGAAGCCATTCCAAGTCGCACTAATGACAGGAAAGTTGTCATTAAGTTCTTAAAAGAGAATATCTTCTCGCGATTTGGACACCCACGCGCTATTATTAGCGATAATGGGACACACTTCTGCAACAGATCTTTCGAGACTCTGATGCGGAAATATTCAATCAACCACCGTCTTTCTACACCCTATCACCCCCAAACAAGCGGGCAGGCTGAGATCTCAAACAGACAAATCAAAACTTATCCTGGAGAAAACTGTTGCTAAAAATAGAAAAGACTGGTCGACCAAATTGACGGATGCTCTTTGGGCATTCAGGACTGCATATAAGACCGACCTAGGAATGTCTCCATATAGGATAGTTTTTGGTAAAGCATGTCATCTACCTGTTGAGATAGAACATAAAGCATTGTGGGCTATAAAGGAAATTAATTTTGATCTAAACCTTGCTTGCAACTTTCGGAAGCTGCAACTAAACGAGCTAAGCGAACTCCGCGATGAAGCTTATGATAATGCTGTAATCACAAAGAATAGGACTAAGGTTTTTCACGATAAAAACATTGTAAGGAAAACATTTTTACCAGGTCAACAAGTCCTTCTTTATGATTCACGATTACACCTTCATGCGGGTAAGCTTCGATCTCGTTGGAAGGGACCTTTTGTTGTGCGGTCTGTATACCCGCACGGGGCAGTAGATATTGAAAATGTTAAAAACGGCACTGTTTTCAAAGTAAATGGACATAGATTAAAGCCGTATTTTTCCACTGACCCCACGGAGGAGCTCTTGTTCTTACAAGAGCCAGTTTATCTTGATTAAAATTCCTCCGTCTCACTTTCATGTCCAGTATATCACTGCATCATATTTTGAATGAAGGTGAGTAAATAAAACAAGTTTGGGGGAAGTTCTTCACTTATATATTTCGCCCCCACTAATAATTCCTCCCAGATTTACAGATTTTTGTAGGTATGACTGTCGGCAACAGTGAGGACACTGTTGAAAACAAGTTTGGGGGAGGTTTGTGCTTATTTTCGCATCATTTGCATATCATCTGCATAAGCACAAAACATTTCTTTTAAAAATCTATAAAAATTGAAAAATTTTCAAAACCCATAAAAAATCTATAAAAATTGAAAAATTCAAAACCCATAAAAATTTAAAAATTTTCAAATATAAAAATAATGTTAATATTTACACTTTCTGTATATAAATAAGATAATGAAAGTTTAGACAGTGAACAATTACATCCATGAGATTAGAAAAATTTAAGAAAACTAAGAAAATTAGAAGTTTTCTTATACGAACTAGTAATAAGTAGTTATGAGCCGTTGTCCCAAGGGTTAGTAAGATGAAAGACGTCACTAATCTGAGGATAAAAATAAGTCTGAAAAATAGTTTCTATTCTGGAAGCCAATCATTTTGAACGTTGCTACCCTGCTATTCGCACTTACACACGTCTTGAAGCCTGGGATAGTAGAGGATACCTTGAAATGCTCTTGTCTTAAAGCCAAAAGTATGAAAAAAAAGAAAAAAGTGTTTTAAAGTGGTGAGAAAAATGGACACTGGTTTTGTTATCACCAAGGGCAAGAAAAATATATAGCAAAAGGGTGCTTCTTCACCTAGTGCCCCAAGGTCAACTGGTCTGGGAGTCACTGCTATGCCAGAGGTGGTGCAAGATTAGGAAAATACACCAAGTTAGCGAGCACATCAGTAATCGGTCGGTTAGTACCTCAAGAAGTATTAACGGTCGCATGAAAGTGTGTAAGCAATCTCGTTTGCCAAGAAGTACTGAGGTCGATGGGCAAGAGTATGATAGCTTGAATTGAATTCTCCGGGTGTAGGGATGTCTTTACACACACGCAGGGTTATATGATCGATGTTTGGAATAAAGATAGGAATGAAGAATAAGACGATGTTTTATTGAGGGAGGACGTGATTTCTAACATCTTTTCATGACCATTAAGATAGGGCTCATGACAACCGAAAAGCTAGCTTAGTTGGAAACCCTAATTTTCGAGGTCTTTCTTTTACAATTCTTTTCTTTAAATGTAATATTCATGATCTTTCTTTTATTATTGGATTTTGTGGGTGCAATCCGCTAAAAACCCTCAGGAGACAACACTCCTCCTACTAGGGACACCTAGAGGTTTAAAGGCTTGTTGCACGTGCTCAGTGCAATCGTGTTGCCTACGAAAGTGTGCTAGTTAGTGATCAGTCGAAAATACTGCATATTTTAACCGGCAATTTCCTTGTCATCCGCATACATATAGGAGAGTACGGTATTCATAATTCACATATTAGCTAATTGGTCGCAAAATATCAAATTACATGTATTCGACCTTAAAACCGGAAATTCTAGGGAAATTAACTGCATTGCATTACATAGCATATTTTCTATATCTTGCAACCCCTATTTTGAAGTCTATGCAGGAAAAGAGATACTTGCTCGATCAATACATTGCTCGACCATTACAATTGCTCGTAAACTCATTGAAAGCAAATCTGGTATCAACATAGAAGGGCTACTGCAATTCTTAACATCAAAGAATAATCTATACAGCAGTACAAAGCAACTGCAGAAAGCACAGTTCCCGAGGCCACCATTGCGCGGCGGAAGCGCGGCCCAAAGCCACCTCACGCGGCGGTTGCGCGGCGGATCCAGAGACTTAACTCCTCAAACTTCACCACAACTCCTGTTTCAGTGCCCTCAGATCATAAATGTACACAAACTTCCAGAAGATTCCAGATACTTTCACCAGATCATCAAGCTCCTAAACTAGCCTAGAACTTCTAGAACTTTCCTAAACCCTTGCTTAAACCCTAAGCTAAACCCCAACAAACTTGTCAACAAACTTTGGGAGGGAAAGTCTAATTCAAACCTAAACCTAGTTCTATAAATAGGACCCTAGGCTCTCTCATTTCTCATCTTGGAAAATCTCACAATATATGAAACCCTAGAGAGTGATAGATTCAACCCATTTTAGTTTAGCC